>JBAMBO010002351.1:0-232791 GCA_037044535.1 Lordiphosa magnipectinata | reverse complement strand
CCCAGGGTGTACTGGTGACCATGGCTGGAGTAAAGCAACAACAACATTAAATGTGTTCTGTCGTCTCTTTCTTTCCAAGCGAAAGTTTTATCATTGGCTGAGTGTGCATCAGACAGCCACGAGCACGCAAACACACACAAAAATCAGGTTTCTCTTTAAATTTCTTGTGATTCTTCCCAGTCGGACTTTGCAGCATGTGTTTACCAAAATAAGTACATTTGGAAGCATGAAATTTCACGAAAATTTGTTCAACCTTAATTTTTTGGCATGAAATAAGTCCATTTTTCACCATGACTAAATCACACTTTGTTTTCTCAGCTATTCGCGAGGATAAGACTCAGCATATCGTGAAACGGTTCAAACTCTCTTTCTTGGAGAACAAACACGAAGTAGAAAAACGAAACGGCCAAGGACGACTTTGATTTTCGCTCTTGTTGAATATCGGTTGGAAAAACATTTGGTGATATTCCGTCATTAAGAATCGTATTCCTGGCTATACACAGTTCTTTTAGAAATGTCCCAATGTGATGTCTTTTTTTGTTTAACTTGTTTGTCAATTTGAATACACAAACTAAACTGACAGTTGATTTCAATAAACACACATTCCATATATACAAATTATCGAAGAAATATCTTAAATTTTCTATTGAAAATGTACGCGAAGTAAGTACAATAAATTTGATTTACTAACAGATTTAGAGCCAACCCTTTCCCCCCCACATCCAAACAGTCGCCTCTTGAGTCGCAGTGGATCACAGTTTCTTAGGCTGGTTAAGCACAGGCCTTTGCTGCTGACCAGGGATAGGTTGCCCATTCCAATTAAATTTCGCAGTTTTTGCCAAGACAAAAAACACAACGAGGAGAAGCCAAATGAAGGATTGGCCAAATCAGTTGGTGCTGGTCCCCCAGGCATTGCCCTCAGGATCATTCCCGTTAGTTATCCACCCTGTCTAAGCTATGAGAAGCGGAATATACAATTGGGACGTGAGTTATCGCCACATTTGAGCATCTACAAAAAGCAGCTGACCTCTGTAATGTCCATTTTGTTACGCATCACTGGCTTAATACTGGCTGTGGGTGTATGGACCTTGGGTTTGCTGGGACTTTTTTGTGACCGTGATCTGGAAGATTGGGCCGAAGAGATGGAAGAGTTCGATGTCAGTCATCATGCGGTTACTGCAATGAAATGTTTGTTAATACTTCCATTTGCCTATCATATGGTGGCCGGAACACGTCATCTGCTCTGGAACTTGAATGTGTTTCTTACTAAACCGGAAATTTATGCCACTGGCTATGCGGCGATAGCTTTAACTCTGGTCTTGACTGTAGCTCTGGCTACCCTGCAGGTGGGTAAAGAGGCTGAGAAGGAAGTGGTGGACATTACACAGGAACCGGAGGATCAAAAGAAGCCAGAACATTCTCATGATGATTCCACTAAGCCTGCCAAATGACTTTTGGTTTGTATCATAATCAAATAAAAGGAGCATTTTTGCTCACAACTTTCCGTGTCTTAAATTGTGCTACAAACTGGAAAATTAGTTTCACTTTTTTCTCTTCCTCCCATGCATCTCCGGTTGTAGCAAATGCGATTGCCTCCTAATGGCATTACCTGGCCAAACGCTCCTTCTCGTTCTCTGCATATGTCATACATATATTTATGGGACGATTGGATGAACTTGGATTTGATTTGATGTCCAGGCATTACATGCGGCTACATTATTAGATTTTCACTTGCCATTTTCTTCGTGCTTCATTAAGTATTTTGCCTCAAAGCCACAAATTTAAATCAGCAACGTTAAAAAAATGCCAACCATTGCAATGATTTGACTTTCCACATACAAAAAAAAGCACCAAAATCATTTCAATTTAATCACATGGCCTTTCAGTTGCTCACATGAGTCTTGAAGTACTTCATGCTCAATTAGCAGCGGGATTCTTGGTTTTTCATTCATTCATTCATCAATGGTTCAATCAATCACTTAAGTACGATAAGACGCATTTCATAAATCATTCTGGTATATTTATTTTAAAATTTAAATAAACATTTCAAGTTTCAAAAAAAAGGGAAAGAAAAATGAATCGTTAAATAAAGAATTATTTATGTACAAAGGAAAGAAACTTGGCCTCAGCCAGTGCCAGTGCAAGTTTCGAGTATGTTGAGAACTTTTCAACACGCATACTCTGTGCATACACACTCGTGCACATACATATATGGAAACGGCATGCCAAAGTGCCATTAAACATCAATAATATAATAATACAGAAACAGGCGACGAAAGTTTCTCCTAAATAATGGAATATTTATTTGGATTTCAGAAGCTTAGTAAGACTTGAAAAGTTTTACTTAAACTGGGGCACAATAACACAGAAATGTGCTCATACAATTTACTTTTAAAGTATGTAAAGTAAAATTTAGTTTGAAGTCTAGCTAACAGAAGAGACTTCACTTCAACGAAATTTCTGTTAAAACCAAAAACTACAGACACCCGATGAAACAAGGAAGAGGAAGATGAGGTTGCAAGAAACAGACGCCGGCGTCTCAGTTGACTTATTTGCGGCAAAGGGGAAATAAGGAAAGATTTGCTATCGATATGAATTTTCTTATAAAGCGAAGACAGATTGTGTCAGAATACTGTGATTGTAACAACCGCCTTATTGCGAATGCCCCGCGCCTAACAATTTTACCTCATGCGCTGGATGCATTCCATTATGCATGCAATAGTTTAAACTCACCCTCCGAAATTCCGATGATGCGCTCCATGGTTTTCAGATGATTTTTCTGCTGCTGGTTAAAGGTTTATGTATAGTTGGAGAATTATTTCATATTCAATATTTCCACTTCAAGAATTTAGCAATAAGATTTTGAGATTTTGGTCACGCAAAAAATATGTGGGTGAGCGTTACAGTTTGAGAGCCACTGGGCTACGTTGCTTAAACGATTTACACTCGCGTGGTTTCTTTATTTTTTCTTTACATACGCATGTATGTGTGTAAGATCACTTTCATTTACAGCATTGGTATTTAATTGATTTGACAATGCATTTTTTTATGATCTAGGGCCTAACTATCCCGATTTCTACCTATAATACGTACCTTGAAAATATGACGAATAGTAACTGTGATAGTAGTTTTAACTTTAAGTGTGTGAGTCAGTGTGATGTCCTTGAATCTGTTCTTAAAATTAAATCTAATGCAATAGAATTGAACGACATGAAAACAAAATTTTTTAAAATTATCCTCCCACAAATTCTACCCCACATTACCCATATCTGCAACACAGTCCTTACGACATCAACTTTCCCAGAAATATGGAAACTCGCAAAAATAATTCCTATACCAAAAGGAAACAATCAATTTCGACCAATCTCAATTTTACCATTTTTATCAAAAGTAGTAGAACAGTTGATAGCAATTCAAATATGTAAATTTTTAACGGACAACTTAATGTTTACTAATAAACAGTCAGGATATAGAAAGAACAGAAGTTGCACCACGGCAATAATAAACATAACAGAGGATATAAGAAGGCAAATAGACAACGGAAATGTTACACTTTTAACACTACTCGACTTGAGCAAGGCATTTGACACCGTTAACCACGAAATCTTAATAACGAAGCTAGACAGATTCTATAAATTCGCAAATACTGCTTTAAAACTTATTAAATCGTACCTTTGTGATAGACGACAGGCAGTGGTTTCGGAGTCTGATATATCATCCACTTTGTACCTTAAGCGAGGTGTCCCCCAGGGGTCAGTCCTTGGTCCCCTTCTTTTCTCATTATATGTAAATGACCTGCCAGATATGTTGTCTAATTGTAATGTCCACATGTATGCAGATGATGTGCAGATGTATGTAAGCCGTCCGTTAAATAGAATAAATGAGTGCGTCGATATATGTAACAATGATTTGTGGAATGTTAATGAATGGGCTAAACGTAACGGACTATCACTAAATCCAGCAAAATGTAAATGCATAATAATTTATAAAAAGTCACTAAGTACTACAAATCTACTTCGACTAAATATTGCTGGCACCCCTTTAGAATATGTTGCTCAAGCCGCTAATCTAGGTATAACTTTTAATGACACTCTTAGCTGGAATGAACAAGTGACTAAAGCCGCTGGAAAAACCTACGGAATACTAAGACAGCTTTCGTTGACTAAATCTTATTTGCCGACTAGTCTCAGACTCCTTATTGCAAAGACGTACTTGACACCCACTCTTTGTTATGGAATTGAAATATTGGGAAACTGTGACGCTGCTTCTCAGAGGCGACTTAATGTAGCGTTTAATAACATTGCTAGGTATGTGTATAATAAGAAAAGAACTGACCACATTAGACTTGGACTGATTATAGATCTCTGCTACTATTACATAAGATAATATACACTAGACAACCATCGTATTTATATGACAAAATAAGTTTAGCCGTCTCAACGAGAACTTTGAATCTTATCGCAATTCGCCAAACACTAGCCAGCTCTGAACGCCAATTTTTTGTAAACACTGTTCGGTTGTGGAACCAACTCCCACCAAACTTGAAGAGTATTAGTAGTGTCACGCAATTTAGGGTCAAATTACATTTCTATCTACAAAACTAAATTATATAACTAATTTTAATAATAATAAAAAGTAATATTAAGTAATTGTTCGCTGATTCTTATGTTTTTGTGACTGGTGCAATAATCATTAAGTATACACTTGTAGCACCAGAAATTTCTGTCAAATAAATATATAATATATTTCACAACTGAACCACTTAGCCTTCGTTGGTAGACGTTCTACACCATTTCTTTGTCTTAGCGCGATTTACTCGAGATTTTTCACTTTTCCGAAGGGCTACTACACAGAAGGTTTGCGCGTTTTCACTATTGTGGAACTGACTCTGGTCGTATTGGAACTTTAATGTCGTGACTGATGCTGGTTTAAAAGGGCATCTGCTCTCCTTCCAGCTCATTCTTCGGGCATTGGGGAAGTGCTCTATCCTGGGACTTTTCTTGCTGTGTGCATTCGCTGGGTGATGTAAAGCGATGCTTTTTAGAATATAACAGATTTTATTAGGATGGAGTCCACGAAATTGATATTCTCCAATAATTTTACATACAGCCAGAAATATTGTGCTAGATGTGTTGTCGTTTGTAGCAAAGCAGCTTTAAGGTGGTTTTTACCCCACGATGCTTGTGGAAAGTTGGATCATCTGCTCTTGGCGACTTCTCAAAAAGGAAAGACTGAGCTGAGGAAATGTAGCTTGAGGGCAGCGAGTTATCTTAGCGAATCGAAAACAGTTTGACATCTGTCATTTCTATCGATTACCATCTCTAATCTCCTCTCGACTAGGTTGGTGTCTTGGATAAGCCAGCCAAAAATAGAGAAATTTAAATTCAAACTCGATGTCAATTTTAAGCACAAACAAAGACTTGGAAAAAAATAGCTAAATGTCGCAGTAAACAAGTACTGACTGGGGTCCGCTGGGTTGTCAAGATAATCATAATGATCCTCGCCATCATGCCCTTTGCGGCACGTATTTTCCATATGAGCGCCAACAGTTTTAATTGCCTCGAAACACCCTCTGCAGACGCGATACGAATCTGGTGGCGCGCAAGATCAATTAAAAACGTAATTGTTTTTCATTATATATTTATTTTTATTTCATAAAACTTAGTATTGCTGTCGTTGCTCTATATCGGCATTGGCCGGGGCAAGCAACAACTATGTAGGAGGCGCTCCATATCAACTGCATCAAAATGCGTTTTATTGGTGAGGTCCTTTTGCCTCTACGCCATTTATCAGCACAAATTTTTCCTCCTCATGGAAGCGCTTCAATCGATTTGTACGCTCCCCTTTCTTTTCGGACATTTTTTCTGTACTGAGCTTCAAAATAAATGTATTTAATTAGTTTGGACGCCCAAACAAATCTCGAACAGCTGTTCATACCATTCACGCGTTGATAGTTATGTGGCGACGCCACGATGTGCGTGTTGATTTCGCTACCCGCCTGATTGTTTGTATCCGTACACAACGTAAGACGGCTGCCGTCAAATCTTTTGCAAGCTGTCTTACAACTTTTTTTATACCTGTTATTTGTAGAGTAAAAAGGGTATACTAAAGTCGTGCACATGTATGTATCAGGTAGAAGGAATCATTTCCGGCCATATAAAGTATATATATTCTTGATCAGCATCAATAGCCGAGTCGATTTAGCCATGTCCGTCTTTCGCGCCAAAATTCCTGTCTCTAAATTAAACACAAAGTTAATGTTCGCCTGATAAGGAAACCCAACAACACACAGCCAGTACACATCAACACTTTCACAAACGATTCTTTCCATGTTTTCCATGTATATATGTAGTAACTCCACTAACTTTAATTTAATTTCATTTATTTCAATATCACAAGAAGCAGCACATTTTAAACGAATTTAAAACTATAGGATTGTATATAGCCAACGAATCGGAACCAACCCACTTCACTAACTCAAATAGTACTTTACTTGACATATTTATTGTAAGTGATCCGACCTTCTTCAAACACGATTTGATATGCTTGACATATGAACTTCCTCTTGATTATTTTGACATTTTAATTAGGCTTAGAGATTTTAGATCAATTGCCTACGAAAGCTTACAGATTGAATTCAACCATTGTGACTGAAGAAATATATACAATTTCACAACCGCCAACGAACGAAAATGTATGTAATGAATACAAACATTGAGCTTCTGTTCGATAAATGCGTTCCACTAAAAGGTAAAATTATTCAGCCAACACAAAATTCGTGGTTCAGCCCAGACATTAAATATCATATTAAGTTGCGAGACGCTGCATATAAAAGATGGAAACGCTACAAAACGGACTATCTACTTCGGGAGTTTAAGACTCTACGAACAAAAGTTACATAAGCGATATGCTCTGCCAAATGTGAATATTTCAAGACTAAATTTCGTAATGCGAGAACACCAAATCAGACTTGGAGAGAATTAAAAAGCTTAGGTGTAGGGAAGGCAAAGCCTCAATTAAAATCAGACTTGGATGTCGAGGAACTCAATGCAAAATTTATTAATTTGAATGTACCTGCAGCCACCCAAAACTTGTACCTGAATGCTTTACCCCTATGTGATAGTAGTTTTAGTTTTGAGTGTGTAAATTCATGTGATGTTCTTGAATGTGTCCTAAAAGTGAAGTCAAATGCGGAAGGCTTAGACAAAGTTAAACCAAAATTCTTGAAAATAATACTTCCCATGCTTCTTGATCATATCACCTATATATTTAATACGATTTTCTCAACCTCTGTATTTCCTGATTGTTGGAAAGTTGCTAAAATTATACCCATTCCAAAAGATAAAAACGAGTTCAGACCAATCTCTATTCTTCCTTTTTTGGCAAAAGTATTTGAACAACTAATGGCCAAACAGATTCAGACATTTCTCTGTCGGGACTTGCAGACATTCGTGTTTGGATCGCCCGACTACAATAAATATCAATTCTGCGTCTGTCCCCCCTGCGCAATTCCAGTGTCCCGATGGCCGCCCAAGGGGCGAAAACTCGCTATTCACTCGAAAAAAGGGAAAAATCGCATATGAAATACCGTTGCTTCAACGCCAAAATTAAAGAAATTTTCCTTCATACGAAAACATTTCCAAAGGTGTTTTGTTTTTGCTTTTCTGCCACGGTTTTTATATTACAGATCGATGCAGTTAGAAGCAGAGTGACTTAACATGGTGCAGCCACAGCCACTTTACATAGTCTCCACAAATTTGCTGTTAAGCGTAACATTCACTGTTAAGGGTGACATTCAAATTCTTATCTCCGTACTTGCAAGAAGTTCAAGTGGCGAAGTTGTAACTTCTGCTTCTTCTTCCATTAATTTTTGTATGAAACTTCTCGCTGCTTCGGATTTCCGAATGGGGCTTAAGGCTTTCTTTTTCATTCATAGCCAGAGGAAGAGAAAAAGGCGATCTCGCAAACAAAAACATTATGTGTGAACATTTACCTTTTCATACGAACAAATTGCAAAGGTAAAGATTTTGGTTAGCTGCTTCGTCTCTTCCTCGTTCGCTCGCTTTCCTTTGTGCCCATAAGCAATAATGCAGCGAAAAATATTTAAGCAGCTAATTTTGCGAAATTTTTACTAGTAGATTAAATACCGAAATTAACCCATATATTATATTTGTCTCTGTTTCGGTGCTGCCAACCGGTAATGTTAATAAAGGTTGTAGGGTTACTGTTTTAAGGCCTGTATCCAGCACTGCGGAAAATTCCTGCCAGGAATTCGCTAATTATTTCTTGTGTGTGTGGAACATAACTAAAGCAGGGTGACCATGCACTCTGCCAGCTGTTAAGCACTGTTAATTATTTGAATTTAAATAAATGTAAAGAAAATAAAAATTATATTTTCCGGGTGTTCGCGGATTAGGTGCTACTTTATTCTATACCAGAGGATGATAGGCCGATAGCTGACCATGACACTTTTGCGGATGGCGCAAAACATTAATGCAGCATGTTGTTGATTGCACAACTTTAAAATGCTATCATCTCAAAAGTAGTATGAATTCTCCTTTGGTCGCCAATCAGATGAAGTCTTTCATGGCCGGATACAAGATTACCTAAATACATTCGCATTAATATTAAAGATTTTGTCAACTCAGTGGCCGGATCAGGACCTTCGCATTGGTCCATGCGCAAACCGCTGGAGCATAGCCTTAAATCATTCAAAAAATCAACACGATCGCTATGAGACCCGGATAAGTAGCTCGAGTGCGACTCCTACGTTCAAGATTCCCATATATGGATACCGTGGTTAAATAACTTGGCGTGTCTCTGGACCACCGCTTCACCAGAAAAGTCCATGTGACTCAGCAGCTACGGTTGCAGCTAAGGCGTAGGAGCTCGATTGGCTCCTCAAGCCTCGTAGCGGTATTTCGTTGCGATCCAAGATCCTTTATCATCATGCCTTACTGGAACAGGCGATCCCGGTGTGGAGTACGTCATGCTCGACTAACCTCAATACTCTAGAGTCTTTTATGTGGGGACCCTGGTACGTGAGGCAAACAACTAAATACCACGATTTGGAAGCTTTGCCATTAAGAGCCCAGATATCATGACTGACTGGTGGCCCACTCCCATAAACTTGCCTCTGATCTGGCGACAAACAGGCTCAGAAGTCGCCTCAACCTACGACATCCCATCGACCTTTGTGTCCATGGAGGGCATCACTCGGGCCGCCTTAGCCATTTGGCATAAGTGTCCCTTTGGCATCATCCCCTTCCAATCTTTGCACGATAGTTCCCCAGCAAGATGACAGCTCATAATAATAACAACAACAAAAAAGCATTCCCCCCAAATTTTCGCTCATCACATCCAAAATAATTGTAAACAATATATGAAGTTTGCCAGGAATTTGTAGTTTCCGCGGTGCTGCAGAAACATTTTTTTTGCGGTAATGGTTACGTTTTCGGTTACAAATTGTAAAGTGTTTTAGCGGTTAAAGGTTAAGGTTTCTTTTTTGTTTTTCGTTTACGGTTTTAATCTCTGAATAATATTAAAAATATTAATGTTTTGAATGATAAAAAGTTTGAGGAGCTTTTTAGGTCTACCTACTTTACAGCTGTCGCCAGAAGCCTTCTTTTTTATTTTTGTCAGTAAACCACTATAACTTCCTTACTGCTCAACCGGTTTCGAAAAAGTATAGCCAAGTACTCAGAACGACACATTATTTTATAAATTTAAAAACACCTTGGCTTTGCTTTGATGCTCATGTGCTGTTAGGAAGTGTTTGTAATTGTGGTAACCCGTAGTAGGCTGAGCCGTGAACGATGTCAATCATATTTAGAGTCGCTGGCAGTCTACAATATTGTGTTGAACAGGAATGTTCTCCTTTTTTTCTTTATTAATTATTTATTTTTTTATGTCCAACTTTATATTTATCCACCATGGTAAACATCTTTTTCTTCTTCTTAATTTAAGTTATATAAGGTAAGCAGTTCAATCTCAGTTCATTGCGGTGTACTTCCTGCGCCATATGGACTTCTGAGTGATTTATGCAAAAGAATTAATTATTCCTAAATACTCTGTTCATCTCAGAAATATACATTTTTTGCATAATATCCATTCATTTAACAGCTGGTTTGATAAACTGAAAGTTTTCTAATATTTATTTGCTTTAAAATATTAAAAGCAATAGCCAAATAATTAAAAGCAAATACGGGAAATATAGCCCAAGGTTAGTCTTAAACGAATTTCATTGTGTTTATTGTGAAACTGTGTTTTGTCTTATGTTGTATGACAATCAAAGTTTCGTGGAGAAAAAGCTTAGAAGATTGTCATGGATGGTCATAAATATTAATGAAATCTTATTTAATAAAAGATTTCCCCAGTTGAGTTCGAGCATGCTGAACTGATTGAAGTATGGTTACAAAACAAGCGCAAAGTATTGTCAATTTTTGACTTTATTTTAGAAAAGATCATGAATTGAGGAACAATATTTTTTTTATTGAATCTGAAAACAAGTTGCACCTCAAGTCGCAGAAAATGCCCTTTCAACTGACACTTGGGTTGCTGGCACGCAATGGAGCACTTTCACCAATTGATACAACCGAGGATACATGTACTTTTTGTCCTCCCAATACTTCATAATGTTCTCACTTATTTCAATTGGATTGGGAGAGTATATGCGCTTATTTCGGTTATTGCTAGTTTGTTCCGTCTATCATTCTTTAAAAAGTCCTTCATTGCTAGTTGATGGGAATGAGCGGCACACTTGAGTGAATGAGTACATCCTTCAAAAGTTCTTCATCAAAGTCTTTACTCACTGCGGTGTCGGGGTCATGGTTCAAGAATTCCACAACTTTAATAATGTTTTTCCCATTATCCGATGTTATGGAGTAAATTTGCTGCTTGGAAATTGAAAACTTTTCTAATATATTTTCTATTTCCGTACTTAAGTTCATTCCTGAATGTTTTTTATGCAGCTCAATTATTCCCAGTGTCTTAATTTCAATGCGTTGCTCAAGATAATACTGGGCAATCACGCCCAAAATGCATCTTCCATGTCTCGAAGCGATATCAATTTTTAGGTATATAACTTTGTTCTTCAATTATTTGAAAAGATTTCCCTACACCAAGTCATATTTTTCTGTTAATGGGGTTCATTTCTAATCCGCGAAAAATGGGCTCCATCAACTTCTTGAAGAGCGCCGAGTCCCGGAGGGTGAATGGCATGTTTTCTTCGAACTAAATGAATCAGACTTCAATCAGCCTATAGATGCACTCACTTTGACATCTCATTTCCACAGTCCGCAACAGCCTACAAAGTTATACACGTTATACAAGTTTATTAATATGATGTGCTCAAAATAACAATTATCGGTCTTGTTCCGAAACACACTTTGGGTTTCGTGTAAACGTTTGAATTGGCCATTTTACTGTTATGCCGTCAAAATTTGGTAAAAACGTCATGGGGTGTCTCCAACAATATCTACGAAACTTATTTGGCTCTGATTTTTTTAAAGCCCATTACTCTTATTTTCGATCCCTGTTTTATACCCTTGCAAATGCTGTTTTTGAAATGACAGAGTTTAAGAACGCTTACATCAAAACTCATAAACTTTTGTAACTAAAACCCATTTTCCGACAGATAAACATCTGATTTTGATCAAATTTCGCGAATCTTTTTAAAAACTTATCAAATTAACAATCGCCGAGTTTAAGAACGATAAAATTCAAAACAAAAAAGTTTTTCTGACTAAGACCCATTTTCCGACCGATCGGTTCCTATGGCAGCCTATAAGATATAGTCATCCGATTTCGACCAAAACTTGCACATCTAGTTTGAAAGCGTTTAATATTAATAATCACCGACCTAAAGAACGATTTACTTGAAAACAAAAAAGTTTTTTTCACTAAGACCCCTTTTCCGACCGATCGGTCCTATGGCAGCTGTAAGATATAGTCATACGATTTTGACCAAAACTCTGCAAATCTGTTTGTTAGCATATAGTATTAATAATATCCGAGTTTTATGACGCTAGCATTAAAAACAAAAAAGTTTTTCTTACTAAGATCTATTTTCAGATCGATGGTTTCTATTTCCTAAAATTTTTAAATCTGTTAGAGAGCAAAAAATATTAATAATTCCCGAGTTTAAGGACGCTAACATTGAAAACAAAAAAGTTTTTCTCTTCATACTTTTTACTTCAATATCCCTAGTAGACGCGACTGGGATGACTTGCCCCACAGTAGAGCAAATGCCATCAGTATCTACACAGATGGATCTAAGCTCGATGACAAAGTAGGAGGGGGAGTTTTCTCCACCAACTTAAATATGGAAATTTCATTCCGTCTCCCTGATCATTGCAGTGTGTACCAAGCAGAATTGGTGGCCATCCAGAAGGCCGCCCAATGCCTCAGCACACTCATGATCGAAGAAGGGAACATACATTTACTCAGATAGTCAAGCCGCTCTAAGGGCTCTTGACTCCTACACCAATAAAGCCAAGACGCTCACGGAATGTCGTAGATCAGCGATCCCCAGCCGTATGCTCTTTGAGTACGTTTTGTTATTGTAATTGCACGGAACATAGGAAATCAATGATCGTATACATACGAAACGACACACATGCTAACCATTTCGTGTGTATGCGACGCGTAGAACAAAAACCGGTTTTGTTCTCTTCTTTGATTGGTGTTTGCGAGCGTAAGCAAACTGACCAACAACAATTTCATTATTGGTATTGGTGCTTATCTTTGTGAGTATTGGTGAGTGCTCTATCGTTTGCTGCTTTTGGGCATGCCTGCCGTAGATCCTTAAATGCGATGGCTCAGCATCTCCGTATCCACCTCATCTGGGTTCCTCTGGACACCGTAACATTGAGGGTAACGAGTCAGCCGACAAACTGGGAAGACAGGGTACTACCATTTAGCTCCTCCCGGAGAAGAGCTTGTTAGGGATGCAAGCTAAACACAAGGAATGATACCTGGCGTCTGGCTACGGCACGTTGGAATAACCTTCCGGTTTGCGCTGCAGCTAGGGTCACGTGGCCCTTATTCAACATGAAACGAACCAACAGTCTTCTGCGCCAAAGTAGGGAAAACATCTCCCTTCTGGTTGCAGGCATTACGTCTCTACTGAAATGAAGGGACAGTCTTACTGTTCCTAGCCATCTCAACTGTTGTTTAATTTGGGGAACTAATTTGAATTGAGTTGGAGTTCTTTTTATTTTAAAGGAACATTGCTCCATTTTGCCCCAAAACCAAACAATTTAGTTAATTATTAAAAACTTTACGTAATGAAATCGGTACTCAGAGTATTATTTACAATTTTCAATTAAAATATTTGCAATTAAAAATCAGCTTCAAGTTACACCAAAAAGGAAGACATTGCCAAAGTTCACCTTTCTAATTACGCCAGCGCGTTTTAATTAAGGTGAAAAATCTTCAAAAAAAGACAGAAACAATTTTTACTTTATTTAATTACACATTCAAGGGCAAGGCACAGCTCATTTAACGCACACACAAACACACACAAATAGTGAATGATAAAGGAAAGTGAAATAATTGTGGATATTTATAGTGCATAATCTCTGGGCTTGAGATGTGCGTCAGTTACAGCTCATTGGGCACTCGGAGGGGAACTCTGTGAACTGAACGAGATCCATTAACTTTATTAAGAGGCTTTAATTAGTTTACCCCAAACTGTCCTGCCTACATTTCATTAATTACCGTGCCGCTTGTCAAGGCAACCGGCGACCACTTGAAGAAGCTTTTTACCTTTTGATGGCCGCCTGTGGCAAAATGAATTACAACACAGAGACAACAATGCGCGGGGGTAGATGGGAGGGTGGGCGACCCGAGTTTTGATTGAACACTCGCATCTTAAGTTTTGACGTTAATCTTTGATTAGAGAGCTGGCAGCGTCATTTTCGCTGACACTTCATTATGTGATTTTAATATGAATATACAACAATGAGTCCCCCCTCCCTGGTTCAGTCATTTTCCCTTCGATAAAATCTCATTTGGTCCCTCAAACCGTTTGATCTTAATTAGTGTACTTGAAGGTTCTGGCCGTGGGGGCCCCCACTTCATTCGAGTGCGTCGGCTTTGCATCAGCGAAAATAACAACAAAATGTCGCAAATCACTCGAGTGGACGGGGCCAGGGGAGGAGGAGGCACATTCTCAGGGGTCTTGATTGGCAGCTCCTGCCGTTGTCTTTTGTTTAAGCGGATTTTATTCGCATATTAATTGAAGTTTACACAGCACAAAAAAGTAGACGACCGGCACACTAATTAAATACACTTCGGCCAACACGACAGCGCAACGAAATTCCGAACAGTGTAGGAATGTCACGATGGGGTCCGCGTCAAAATGTCAAACACGCGCCGAAGTTTAGTGTGGGTAAATATTTTTCAATTAAAATCGCTGCCAGGCTATTTGCTCAGCACTTTAGCGGCACGCATAAAAATTTAGTGTAGTCATAGTTAGATAAGGAACTGAAGAATGAAGGTACAATGAGCATTTATAAAGACATTACCGTGATTTGATTTGAAAAAACACAAAAATCAGTAATTAGAATTTATGCAGAGCTGGCAAATTGCTTGAGAAACTCATTTGGATAACAGTTTTAAGGAAAGTCAACAATTTTTAAATGCTAGGTATGGAGATGCTTGGCAAAAGTGTGCGTAATCTCTGCACATTATTTCGTCGATAGCAAGTCCGAAAGTCCACCTCTTTCTATTGATTACAAATTTAACTTGTAGATTGAAACAAATTAACAGCAAATAGTTATGTTTGCCTCCAATGCCACAATAATTGCTACAAAAGCTTCAGGATAATCCTCATCATCATCATCCATCACTTACGAGGAGCTATGGTTTCTGTAAAAGACAATTCTAAATGGGTAAGTAAATTTACTTCACTTCACTTATCTTCGTCTTAGCACTCCGGCAGAGTAAGCTGTCCTTTAATGAAGTCCCAGCCGCTTTGCAATGGTCTCCTAGAAAAGCAATCAATTATGAATAACATAATTTAACTGCATAATGACTTAACTTGCCCAAATGCTTTTCTATATTTTTTCTTAACGAATTTCACACTCATTTTCTTTCATTTGATTTTACCGCGCCACATACTTGTGTTTGTAGATACAGCTGATTACGAAAAATATGGTTTACATATATTTCGCACCTAGTGTAAGCCACCTGAGCTTTCTCACTGACACAATTCTCAGCGTTGAATAATCGAGGTCTTAAAATTGCATAGCGTGTTCTGCAGAAAAATCAGATTCGATTATTTACTGGATTGAAAAAATATTATAGAACTACAAGATAGGTCGACTTCACTTGGCAATATTTCAACGCATAGTCCACTCCATGCAATTCTTCCATTTCTATTTAAAATACGTACAGAAATACGGCACTATTGCTGTGAGTGACCGCCGCACATGGAATCAGGACCGGCGCACATCTGGCACTGAAAATATCAAGGTTTTGTTCTTGGTCAACTTTTGTTTTCTATGTCCGGGCAAAGGAGAACTGTTTGCGATTAAGCCCGTCAAAATCTAAGTGTCTAGTCGTGTACACTCAAAAAACAACAAAAAAGGTACACAGAGTATATTAAGTTTTATATATATTCTTGATCAGCATCAACAGCTGATAAAGTCTAACAGCCAAGTCGATATAGCCATGTCCATCTGTCCGTCCGTCTGTATGAACGCACAGATCTCAGAGATGGTAGGTAAGAGATAGATATTTGACATGTATGGGACATATACTTCTTATAGTTGCAGGCAGATCAAGTTTATTTTTAATTTTTGCCATGCTCCCTCTCGCCCCCGCAATTTGGAAAAATCGCGGCATCTTCCACAGTTTTCGTGATAGATTGTTCGTACCTTCAAGATATATCTAGTAATTGAAATTATTTATCGATTTGCTGAAGTAATGATAAAGATCGGATGAACGATACTCAAGTTATGGGCAAAAAACGGCCAGTTAACACCCACCACCCCTATAATCAAAAGCGAAATCACCCTAAAAATTAGAAAAGGCAATAAAGAAAATTCACCCTAAGATTTAGAATAAAAATGTATTTTTCGAAATTTAAAAAAGTGTTTCCCATAAAAATTCATTTTTATGGCAACTTTCCTAAAATGGAGAAAAATTTTTCTTATAAATTGAAATTTTTTCTATATTTTAAGGCAATTTCGATTCTAGGGCGATTTTCTTAAATATAAGGCTTGATTCCAGATAACATACAAATTTATTTCGGCACAATACTTCCTTCATACAAATAAGACTGCTGTGCAATAGCATTCAGATTTCAAACAGTCCCGAAACGAATTTCGGATCCGGTACCGGTTCCTGTACGTCCCGAAATGAATGTTTCGGTTAAAGGTTCTATTTCGGTTTTCAATTAATTTCGTTTTTCTGTTCCGATACGGTACCCAGATTTTTATTTCGTTATACCGGTACGTAATGGTACGTCCACGTCTTATGTAACTAATATAGCATTCATATGATTTGATCGCAGTAACATAACTGCTTTCAATATGGTTGAGTCCATACAACTTCTTAACGGATTCATTATAAATTTATCGCCAGAGAACCTGCGTAGCTGGAACAGAAAGCACGACTTTTGAAATCTCATACAATTCTGGGAACTTTGTGGAGGATTCTGAGCACCAGTTAAGAATGTTTTCATGGTTTTAAATACGCTTAAGTGCGAGAAAATGATGGATTAATGGAATCCAGTAACTGTTCTGCTAGAGATCCAGTGTATCCAAATGAAATAAAAATCACCTAAGACAAGATTTTCGGTTGTAGTTTAGTTGTGACCACCTGCGCTGGTTCTAATATGCGTACAATTTCGCGAACTGAGTCCCACACTTTACGGGTCATTATCTGCAGCCGCAAAACTGGAGCAAACTGTCTTCCTCCAGCAAATATTTTAGGATCTTGTTTGTAGAGAGAGAAAAATAATTTTCCGAGTGTAAAAGTTTTTAAACAAAAACAAAAACTTTTTATTAGAGGCGGGATCGAACCCACGACCTCCCGCACAGAAGGCAAACACACTTTCCTCTGCACCACAAGCGGCCACATTTTTTTTTAGCAATTTGAGATGGAAAAATCAGGTTTTGTTCAAAAAGGTCACCGTTTAAATTTGGCGGGATGCTATTTATTTTTTTTGTTGGTACACCTGTTCTCAACATACATGTGTTGACATGATCAGCCACTTTGGGTTTTTTGGTTTTTTTGGACAGATTTTAGCGTGAAAGCTGTTTTCGTGAGTTTTCAGAGTTTATATCACAGTAAAGGTATCATTATATAAAAAAAAAAATTATCAAAATACATACAACACATTTAAAAAAAGGAGTAGAAAAGTGAAAATAATAATAGATAATAAATAATGTGTATGATGTTGAATTGGTAAATTGTAAAAATGTATATGAAATAAAAAAAATAATTCTTTTTCTTTTCGTGGTCTATTGGTTGATACAATCGTCGGTCCGATGTATGGATTGTACCGCCTGCCCAAACAGCCTGCCGGTCGATTAGACACTTTTGTCTGACGCCTGGCAGTAGCTTTAGGATTTGATGACATCCAGGGTTCGGAATTGCTCGCTCGTGAGCAGCCTGCACTGACTCTTTTGACTCCCGCTCATGAGCAGTGTGCAGCTGCTCACGAGCAGCGAGCAGCACTTGCTCGCTGCTCATGAGCAGCTGCACACTGCTCATGAGCAACACATCCCTGCTCACGAGCAGAGGGTCCCTGCTCGTGAGCAGCTGCTATCTGCTCATGAGCAGCGAGCAGCAGCTGCACTTACGAGCAGCGAGCAATGAGCAATTCCGAACCCTGATGACATCCCATCTAAAATCTGGAATTAGAGCTTGTATGGTGGCCGGCAGCCTTAGTCAGAAGCAGGTTAACATTCTTCAGTCGTACATTCAGCCGTACCTTGCGAACGACAGGGATACTTGTAGCCATAGCTGTTAAATTTGGATTCCGATTAGTAATCAATTAGATTTTATATAAAAAAATTTTTTAATGATTATATAATCCTATAGTTCAAAATATTTGATTACTAATTGACTACAATTAGAAATAATCATAAATAGTCGGGATTATTGACGATTATCAAAAAATAATCAAAAATAATTCGACTACTTTTAAAGTATATTTTTGATTATTCTCAAAAAAATACATAGCCAGATTTGTGGCCCCTAACGCTATTAATTTTTTAAGTATGCAGTTTTAAAGAACATTAACAGAAAGAAATTTTGCGATTTATTTATACTTCTAGTACCAACCCTGCATTTTTAACTGCGATTTTTATCATTTCAATCACAAGTCATTTTTGGGCCATCTATCCATTAAAAAATTCCACATTTTTTTTTTGTCAGCTAAGCTCTTTACATATCATTATGTTATGAAATTTTGGGTTCATTTATAGCAACGTGTCAGAACAAATAAAATATTCTTGATTTTTCTGTTAGGCCATTAAGTTGGCTACCAAACAGGGCTTTTACCAGACACTTCCTTTCGATAAAGTATGGCATAACTTAAAATAATGGATTTTGTACAAAATGCTCAGACAAAATTGTTCTTTTAGTTTCGAGTTAATTTAATAACATTTTTTTACCAAATGCTCAATGAAAAAATACAAAGGGAAGATGTCTTAACTGAAAACTGAGATGAAAGATTGATTCTACGCAAACTAGTACTCAGTTTTTAAACTATCAAGCTGAACAGAGTCTTCTTTTGACTGCACGCTGCTAATATGTCGGAACCGCCAGGATCAGATGACTATTTCCTGTTTCTGCCATAGCAATGATCGGTCGGTAACAGCAGGAGCGAGCTTTTCAAGAGTAATAAAACTTCGGCACAGACGAAGTTAACTTTGCTTTCTCGTTTCATTTGTCAAGAGCAAATCCAACTGTCTTAGAACTTTTAGTCGTTAGTAACATCAAATTTAATAATTCAAAACGATTTCGGTATATTGGAACAGTCGCGCTATTACAAAAAGTTGTGTTCGTAAAGTTGCCTTATGTAAAGTGCGTGCGTGCATATAGTGCGTTTGAGTTTTTGGTTGCAAAGCCGTGGTCATCAAACGCTGTTGTTAAATTACGAATCTCGTTCTTTGCTTTGTCGGTTATTTTTGAGATTGGCATAACTAACAAGTGAAGTGACTAAAAAATGAGTAAAAAGAATGCGCAGTTGTAAACACTCCATAAAAAATTGTATTTCAGCTTGAAATGTTCACGATCATTTTTGGTAGCGATTTTTCCGCCTACGGCAGTATTGAGGATCCGGATTTTACTTCTTCCACAGAAGATCTGGACGTTAATCCTTCTCCTAGTCCTGGAGGGAGCCATAGTGCAGGCCACAATCTTTTCTCAGCTGTGTTTAATGGCATTAACAGGTAAACGGGAGCTAATGTCGTAGTTTAAACCATCGAGGAATACCTGAGCTTTCTCACCGACACAACTCTTAAAATTCTGAAAGAATTACAGAAATTGTATCTTGGAATGAGAATTGGACATGTAAAAAATGAAAAAGGAACCTCAACTAGAAGTCTTAAATAAAAAGTGTTAAAAATTTCGGGGAATTTTGTAGGTAGGCTTTCATTTTTAAAATCTGAAAACTACTAGAAGTATAAAAAAAAACGCTAAATGTCTTTCTGTTGATGTAAAAATGCACACGAAAATCATCTAAAATCAGCACCAACCCTTCAGTATACTGGTAAAGGTTTAGTTTTGTTGCCTTGTGCAATTGCCATGCATGTTGAATCTTTTGAATATGCGAAAGATTGGGAACTGTGTTGTAGCACACGAATAACTGGGTTGGGGTTAAAGCCAAAATTAAACGATTGATTAAATGATTTGCGGTTAAAAACGCTTTTGTTCCTTAATTTTTGTTGTTTTTGTGTTTTTACATAAATAAATTGCCCATGTGATGTCTGTATGGTATGCAGCATTTTACCAACAGGCAACTTATCGTTTATTCTGGCTTTTAATTAAAATTTAAAAAACCAATTACAAGTGCGACAAGATTTAATAACAGCAGCCAACCAACGGCGGGATGCACAAAAAAACAAAAAAAAATGGGTTAAAATTACATAAATTTTGCAGAAAATATGAAGCAGCATTGGACAAGCCAAAAAATGAGAGATGTGGGACGAGAAGACATGGAGACATGGGCTACAGCATGGACGTGAAGGACCAAAAGACAAGGCATGAAGTATGAAATTTTTGCGGTAACGCACACACACACACACACACACACACACACACATACCCTTGCATAGACATCAATGTCAGCGCGAACAACAGGGAGGTGGAGCAGGAGTTAAAGGAAATGGAGAATAGAAGCTGCTTCCTGTGGGGAGGGGGTAGGGGGGGCCTGGGTTGACAGGAGCTGGCACCCAGTTTGAGCTTTCGTTTTGGCGTTTCCTGCAGTCACTCGACTGATTTAAAATGTTACCGTTATTTATACACGTAGCAAGGCCATATAAACAGCAGGAGCTGGAACTGCTCCCCATTTTTGCACATTTTTCATCGTTTACTGTGGACGCTGTAGCTGCAAGTGACTGACTGCGACTCAGCGGCAACAGCTGCGCCCCCCCTTTAGCCACCAAATGCTGCTCGCTGTCAAAAGAGATTTTTTCAAATTAACTTTTCATATATTTATGTATGTTTAAATTTGAGCTCAACCTTTTCTGTCAGTTGGCTGGAAGTCAACCCTCTCGTATATGATTTCGAGGTATGTTGGTTGCTGTGGTGGTCTATATGCATGCATAGTGCTTGCCTAGGAACATGCTCCTCAATTTGTTATTTTTATATTTATTTATACTTTTTTACTTCGTTCGCGTTCGCTTTTGACGCCTTCTGGCGCCTGAATGAATGTGTCATAAACGTTTGAGTTGCAAAACTCAAACCAAACCAAAATTTCTTTTTGCATATGAATCCACTTGGTAGTTCAGGAATATACGTTCGTACGTAAGGGAAAAACTAAAACTGACATTTGTGCGTTGCGAAAAGTCAACATTTTCGGTTGTCGGTGTTCCGTTTTTTTTTTTTTATTTATTTTCCCTTGCATTTTTGAAGCGCTAAACAACATTTTTGATGTAAATTTTTGATAATGCGCTTGGCATGCGCAAAAAAAAAACAAAAATAAAAGTTCTTAAAGTGAAATTTGTATGAAAACTGAGGTAACATGACAGTTGAAACACAACTAGAAAAAGTTGTGTTTTTTCTTAGCACCCTTGCAACCGGTTTACTTTGTTAGCTTTGAAATGGCTCCTGAATTAGCAGGAATTTTAACGTAACTATTTTGTTTTTTCCACTTAATTTTATACCCTCTGCAAGGGTGTAAAAACTGTTCGGTGAACACCCCAATGAAATAAAAGAATCCCCCTCCCACTCACCATTATCAACAACCCAACTTTGTTCTATAAACTGTGATTGATTTTGAGATAGCCACATAGAAATTTTTTTTTATTTTTTTTACTTACTTTTCTGGGACTTGAACTCGGTACCTCGAAGGACTGAAACACACACAGACGACGGGCCCACTCGACTATCATCCATAAGCTAAACGACGCGACCAAAACACACTTTTAAATTAACGAAGTTGGCATTCGTACGAGTCTGACGACGACAAACTACGCATGCGCTCTGTCTCTCTCTCTCTCTGCGAGAGCGAGTCCAACGCTATTCTTTCAAAGTTAAGTTGCTTCTGTTAAGTAAGTTGAGAGCGTTGAGAACGAATTTATCTCGATTCCAAGAGCGAAATTCTTGAAAATTCAAGAACGAATCATTTTTTTCAAGAGCATTCGTACTCAAATTATTCGTTCTAGTTTTTTCTTGGTGTATGAAAACGAAACCTTTATGACCCCGAACCAGAAAAAAAACACTTTAAATACCGTGTTGTGGCTTAACTTTTATATATCTGCTACCTTCTTCTTCTTCTTCTAACACCCGATATTTAGATCACAACCGCTCAACGGTCTCGGCCGCCGCTACCAAAGCCCGCCAGTCGCCTCTGTTTCATGCGAGCTGGTTCCAGTTGTTCACACCTAGCTTGGTCTTCCCATCTCAGTTTCTGTACTCCCGTCGTGTCTGTTCTTCTTGAAATTGTACATTCATTCCTGCAGGATCTTGTTCATACATACAGGTTACATGTTCTATCAAGCGCAGCCGCTGTTGTCTTATGCGCTTGTCTAGACTGGTGTCCCCATGGAGCTCATACAGCTCGAAGTTCTTTCGGATGCGAAATTCATCGCCAACTTTCAAAGGTTCATAAATCCTCCGAAGAATCTTTCGCTCGAAAACGCCCAAAAAAGTCGACATCAGGCAGAGTAAACTCTTTAATATCAATTTTGTCTAGCTGATATATGGAGAAGAGGTGGCAGCACACTAAAACTAAAAAAAAAAATGGCGTTATAAAAGGTAGCACAAATTTCTTAAGTTTTTACCCATTCCGTTCACAAATTTTATGTTCTTAAAACTATTCCAATCGACAATTTCCAAATCGACGAACTAATTCAGAATATAAGCATCAATTATGTTATATTATTACCAAAAAAAATGTTTGAGGATATAATTTAAGTACCTAAATTATAATATAGTCCCTACTGGGACTTGAAACCACGACTTCAACGCTGAGAGCCCACCTCTCATCCTCTACACCACGGCACTCGTTGGTGTTACGGCGTCCAAGCCGTGTGATCTAAAGCGCTGTCGTCGTCCGTGTGTATTCAGTCATTCAAGGTCCCAAGTTTTTGACCATAGTGCATTGTTAAAAGGTATAGACAATGATAAATCAACCTAAAATAAAAACATATAAAGTTTATATACCCTTGTAGCTTGTATAATTTATATAAATTAAGGTTTTAAATCATTTTCGTCGAACATTCTTAGCTGAGCTATTTCCCAAACTCAGCAATAGATGGCGTCACTACTTTGACCATTTGCTTTTGTTTGTTATATGGCAGCTATACGATATATTCATCAGATTTTGACCAGACTTCTCAAAATTGTGTGTTAACCTATAATACTCATAGCTGAAAAGTAAAAAGACGCTACCATTGAAAACAAAAAAGTTTTTCTCACTAACACTACTTTTTCAACCGATCGTTCCTATAATAGCTATACGCTATAGTCATCCGATTTGGGTCAAACTTGGCAGAATCGTATGGTAGCATATAATATTGATCAGTAAGAAGTTTGGGAGAGATAGCATAGAAAACAACAAAGTGTTTCCTACTAAGACTTTTTTCAGACCTATCTTTTGTATGGTAGGTATGCTATATAATTGACCGATTTTCATCAAACTTGGTGGAATTGTGTAAAAGCATAAAAAACTGACAATTACGAGGATTGGGCACGTTTGCTTCGAAAACAAAAAAGTTTTTTTCACTAGAACTACTTTTTCAACCGATCGTTCCTATGGCAGCTATACGCTCTAGTCATCCGATTTAAATCAAACTTGGCAGAATTGTGTGGTATCATAAAGTATTGATCAGTAACAAGTTTGAGCGTGATAGAAATTAAAACAAAAAAGTTTTCTCTACTAAGACTTTTTCTCTGAACTAACTTTTGTATGGCAGCTATTCTATATAGTTGTCCGATTTTCATCAAACTTGGTGGAATTATGTAAAATCAAAGCAAACTGATAAATCCGAGGTTTGGGGGCGCTTGCATTGAAAACAAAGTTTTTCTCACTAGAACTACTTTTTCAACCGATCGTTCCTATGGCAGCTATATGCTATAGTCATCGAAAAATGTGCAGCGTATTTGAACCAAAAGGCTTCGTGCAAAGTTTGGTTAAGATAGCTTTTAAACTGACGGAGGAGAGCATAGAAACAGACGGACGGACGGACAGACGGACATGGCCTTATCAACTCAGCTCGTCATGCTGATCAAGAATACATATACTTTATGTGGTCGGAGATGCTTCCTTCTATGCGTTACCACATGCATAAGCCATAAGGCTTGATACCTTACTGGAGTCCTATATCGTTATCTAGGTCTCCACTTTCATTTAGCGAGGCTATGTTCTTTCTGTTTCCAAAATTATTGAAAACTTTTTTCTGAGGTTTCATTCCCGCTTGTTCGGCGATCAAGTTTTCCCTCATCCTACACATTCTCCTTTATTGGCCAATAGAATAAATGTCTTCAAACAGAACTTTTTGATAAAATTTTCGATTCTCAATTATGCCGAATAGCATGTAGACTTCCTCACGCTTACGCCTTTCTCGCTCATTCTTTTTCCTTCTAAAAAGAATAGACGCGTTGCTGTCGACTACAGAGTTCTCGTGTAGACAGCGTTTTTCTCTGCAGCAGCGCGGCGGCATCATACCAAGTCTGCTTTCTAGGCTGCTCGGCGTATCCCAAGTATCTCCTTGGCAGCCGTACTCATGGGGTGTGGTGTATGTTTCCACTGTTCGATTTCCCTGAGCAGTGGGGTGAGCTTAGCTGTGAAGGATTCAGAGGTACGTTGTGATTGCAGCTTCTCGACATTTAGTTTTCGACGGGTGTCTAGCGTGAGGGCGTGAAGCATGTGCCACATTGAGCCGCGTGCGTACTTTGACTGGACTTTGGTGATCCGAGTCTATGTTGGCACCTCGAGTCGCACGCACGCACAGTGGGCGGAAAAACCAATTTAGCGAAACGAAATTAATGTCTTCCAAAGCAAATGAGATAATCGCAATCTGATAATTTTTCTTAAAAGTAGGAATAAAATCAATATAAAAAAAAAAAAAGGTTTTTTATAAAAATTTTTTTTATTTTTTAAATTTAAAAACAAAAATTTTTTTTTTTAATTTTCAAAAAGATTGCCCAACTTGTTTAAAGTTTGAGTAAAAGAAATAAAAATATAAAAAATAAGTGTTTAATAACATTTGTTTTTAATTTTAAAGTTTATCCTTAAGTTTTTTTAAAATTTTTTCGGTTGGTACACTTACATTTTAAGCCAAATTTCGAGTCAGAAACGTTAGATGAAGTCAAGCAAGGTAAGAATCGAAAGGTTATTGAATTTCCAATAATCGTGCAAAACCTTGTTTTTGTATTGGTAAAGTAGTTTGAATACAAAAACAGCAAAAATATTAGAAAAAATTAATATTTTCAAATAAAACAGCTCCAAATTTCAAGATAAATAGATCAAAATTATTTTAATTTTTTCTTCTTAAGAATCGCACATTTTCAAAGAAAATAAGGTATTATTAAAGAAAATCTATGGATAAACACCGAATTGATATTCGATGATCGCAATACATCAAAGCTTGGAAGAATATCGGCGTTTTGAACAAGCCCATTGGTAAAATCTCCAAATTTTTTTTCAGATTTCCTTACGGTTAAGCTTACTTCAGGTTTTGTTATCAAAAAATAGTTTTCCAAAGCCAAAAAATTCTTTGTGGGGATGTCTTGGTTAAGCCAAACTAAATAAAGTTTTTGTTTTGATGCTGACATTTCGCCTAAAAAGTCCAACAAATGCAAGGGTGGCACATATTACCAGGGGATCTTGGAAATTTTAAAACAACAAGGACTCACACTGACAAATATAGTTAAAGGCGACTTGAACATTTGTGGACATTTTTAGTTTTGCCCCACGAAACACACGTGTAGGCTACTAAGTTCAGGTTGTTAATACGCGTTACTTTCACTACGTCTTACAAGTAATACATACATATATGGATGGTTCAGATATATATAGGAATGCTTTGAGATAATCTTTTATAAGCTAATAAAAGTATCGGTAGTCGATAAATAAATAAAAATTAAAGCTTTTTCAAACTTGTAAAATTGAATTTCGACGCGTTCGCCCACTGTGATACGTCTAGAACACTCGATGGGTGCCTATTTGGTTCGCGATGCTTGAAGCTGACACTATTTATGACCATGTTCCTGTCCGCGGCAAAACCTATTGGCCTCTCTCCATTACCGGAGGTTGTTTCATGAAGGCTTGATCGGCCGACTCTCGAGCCAAAGTTTCCTTCTCTACCGATGTTTGCGTTATAATCGCCTAGCACGATCTTAATGTCGTGATCAGGCCAGCTCTCGTATAGTTGTTCATAGAATTCGTCTTTTGTAGGGTGTTCATTGTCTTCTGTTGGCGAGTGTGCACGGATAAGACATCAAAAAATTTTGCCTTAAGTCTGAATGCAGCTAGTCGCATGTCAACTGGTGTGAAGCTGATGAATGAGCGACGAAGTCTGACTGCAAAGCCGCACCCAAACTCATGCTTGGAAGCTTGTCCGCTGTAGTAAATCTCTCAGCGTGCATTGGTTGTTGATGGTGTTCTCACCCCTGTCCAATCCATTGCATATCTGCTACCTATGGACTGGCCGATCCTAGCGATTGTTTATTCTGAACAGTCACGCTTCTATCAGAAGGTTTACGAAAAGAACTTAATTAAACTACAACTCTCTCTAACATTTCTGGGAGCATATTGCGCTGATAGGTGAAATTTAAAAATGTTAAAATTTGCAGGTGAAGGTTTTGCATCCTTGATACAGATAGCAAAAATGTTGTGTAAAAGTTCTGTAGAATTAATTGCATGCATTCCAATTCATTTTCAAAATTTTTATATCTCTTTGCCTTAACCATAAATTTTGCCCCATTGATTTCTGCTCACCTCTTTGCCGGCTGCTCCAATTACAAGCAAGTCTGCAGTTGAGCTAATTCTTGGCCATTTCGATTGAACTGCTGCAGACATAAATCAACTGATTCCAATCCATCCACAAGCTGCTGCTGCCAGTGCGAACCGCAAAATGTCAGCCTTTAAAAATGATCCGCAGCAGCTGCGACCGACTTCCGTTGCCCATTAAGGCAAGTGTCCGTTCGTGCTGGGCGGCGGATGCGAATCCGGTGGGTAAAATAATTGTATTAAAGGTAGAGAAATTGCAGGTAGTTATGTGACCGGCCTTCTGGGCCCCGGGTGTCTAATTGAATTTTTTGGTGCAATGCTCATTTATTAATCCGATTTCAATCGGATCGCAGGGGAAGGGCGGCGAATTAATGACGTTCATTAGCCGCCTTGGCCTTTGGGGCGAAACTTGAAATGCATTTAAAGGAATTGAGGGAATTTTGTTGCTGCCTACAAATTGGGTCAAACATTTCCTCCTTTATTTTTTTGTTTTGTGTTTGCCCCAACTTTGGGTGCCGGGTGCCCGTTTAATTAGCATGTTTATTTGACATTGACTGGTAAAAGGAAAGTTTGGCCCGGCGTATGGGGCGTATGTGTAATGTGTGTTTCTAAGAGCGTTGAGTGTGTTGATTAAACAAATTGCAAATGAGTTTTGCGTTTTTTTTTTTTGTTGTTCGGTTTGGTTTTGTATTGTTGTTGCTGTAGTGTGTGTGTGTGTGTGTGTTTGTGAGGTCTAAAACAAACACATAAGAAATTGGCCAAGGATATGCACTTGAATAAACTCGTATAAAACTAAATAAACAAACACACATGCACTCAGAAAACAAATGTCAGTTCGAAAATGCAAGATATAAGATTAGTGTAAAGGCAGCTTAAATTTGATTGTTTCAAGAATGTTTCTACTCATATCAAGTCAAATGTCGTGTACTTTACATAAGTACAGCCAAAAAGAGCTGACATTTTGTTTATTTTTTTTCCAGTGTATTGTATATACATGGAAAGTGAGCTCTGTAAACGACAGTCGGTTATTTAAGAATTGCAATTTCAATTAAATATGCAAAATACTCAAAAGTCTAATTTAGACAAAGCCCGCCCCCACCCCCACAAAAACAATGCGCAGATACTTAAATATTTATTTTAAGCGAATGAAAGAGAGAGAGAGCGAGTCGAGTTTGTAATCAACAATTTGCATATTTGCTTTGGCAGTTGCAAAAACTCTTACGCCTGCACCTTGCGTCAGCCTCCTTGCATTTTCTACGAGTTTTTGGCGTTGTTGTTGTTGCTTCTGCTGCAGTTGCTGTTTTTGCTGTTATTATTGTTGTTTTGTTAGTGCGCGCAGAATCCTTAGTTGGTTTTTTAACAGTTGTTAGTTTTCATTGTTGTTGTTGCTGCTGCTGCTGCACTTTACACAGTTGTTTGGCTGCTTTTTTGCACGCTTTTAAGCATTTCGCTAGCATGAAACTTACTTCATTTGCGTTTATGTGATTTTCTGCTCTAATAACTTTAAGTACGGGGCCAAAGGATTCCACCAACTACACAAAAACTGTACACACATAGCATAATAATAATAATAATAATAATAATAAAAACATTAAACAACAAAAACCAACTGCCGGACCAATGTGGGCTGTGGCATTGGGTTTGCTCTTTGGATGCTTTAATTTGCGTACAAATTATGGAACAATTAAGCAAAGTGTGAGCATGAGCATAACATTTCTTTTCAAAGTTTTTACATTCATTATTTCGAAGTGAAATTAGGCGAAAAATATTTTTGTAAATGTATGCAAACTTTACAATAGCACACTTGCTTCTTGAGTCCGTAGTTATATTTGCGATTTTAGAGCAACCGATTGTCGATTTTACTTTATACAGTCAAAATACGATCCTTACGATTCAATTGTGAGGCTACTGACAAACACAATCTTATATTGCCACAGTAAAATATGTTGAACAACTTCGACAATTTTCAAGATATCGATCTGAAATTGTAATCTCACATTTGAATAGTACGTAAATGAAAGGAAAGAGTAAAAATATTACCCTAATTTCTACATAGAATACAAAGCGGACAATTAAAAGAAGAATCCACAGGAAACCTCAAGGGGACATAATTTCGTGTTTGTCTTGATGGGACAGTAAAGTTCAAACACTCAAGTAGGTACCCTGCATCAGTATTACCCATAATAAGCCTGTGCAGAAAAATTATACCCCACACAGTGTGACTATGCTCAAGTGTTGGTAAATCTAAAACAGAGTCCGGCACGTCTCAGTCTCCAGTGTATTGAATAGGGCTCTGCGGCAGCGACGTCGACACACCGACAGTATACGTGCTTATACTGCTCTCTTTTGCAACAACAAAGATGTGCTAAATGAGCGCGCTATAAGGAGGACGTGATAAATAGAGATGGGCTCGAGAAAGAAAATTCAATCCAGTCCCTTTCCGATCCCAAATTAAGTCTAGCCCGACATGTCCCGATCCCGACCATTCATGTTTAACTCAATCCAGTCAGGTTCCGACCCGATACCGCACTTTTTGTTTGGGACCTTCTGGAATCTTTAGTCACAATTGAGGGTCCCAACCCAGGTTGCGAAGAGCAAACAGATTCAAAGCGCTTACACAGGGTTTGTGATTAAGGGTTCTAAATACACGAACCAAACTCTAAAATGGACCTCACTATGTATGTATACAAGAGGTTAGTCGAGTAGGGAACATTAAACTGTTTAGAGGAACCTTTAAAAACAAGACAGAAAGTCGGTCAAGTCCGACTATAACATACTATATACCCTTACTCGCATTTGCTCACGAATCAAACGGCCAGTTAACTGTTGATACTCATCAAGAATATATTATATTAAGAAAACTAGAAAATATCTTAAGAAATTGACTTAAATGTTGGAACTGAACCCAATTTTGTATACAGGGGCTCGGTTCGGGTTCAGGTTCGGGGGCATACATCTTTGACTATTCTTTATTTCAATAATGTAATTTTAATTATCGAATTCAATATCTGAAATTTACAACTTTTGAGAACTGCTTAGTTAATGATCATTATATCTTCCAAGAGCTGTTCATCTATACTAGCTCTTAGATTATAAAGATCAAACTTAAGTGTTGAAAAGGCTCGTTCAAATGATACCTGAGTTGCTGGAACAGCAAGTATAGTTAAGGAAAGATCTTGTTAGTCCTCGTTTTTTTGACCTTTCCAAAATTTTAAGACATTTGTCGATGTACTGACGAGTTAGTAAACTTTCGCACATTGGGTAGGTTGAGTTTCATAGCGTCCAACAGTCTAGCACTGTTTTTTTAAAAAAATTTTCTATATGCAATAGATTTTATATAGTGTGAGTACGGAGTTTCTTATAAAGTGTGCGAACTCGAGTAATGTCAAACTGAACTTACCTAAAAAAAATAGTTAACTACTCAATTTAGCACAATGAACTGTAATTATAGAGTCATCCATGGAAACTATTGAGGTAAATTGGTCATCGTGCAAATCCATAAATGCTTTTGATTCACATGAGCAAACCTTCATCAACATTACATTCTTTATAGTTGCATTCATTTTCTGCTCTGCAGTTGTCATTTAAAAGTTATCCTGCTGGAGCCATCTCCGATCCATTATCGACAGTGATAGTATAAATCTAAACTAGAGAAATGTTGTAGGATTAGAGAACTTCTTCAATGATTGCAGTCAGATTACAAGGAATTGCTATATTTCCTTGTGTGTGTCGTTGGGCAAACTGCTTAATTTTGTGAACCGAACCTATATTTTCGAAAAAGTGGTCCGGCTCGGGTTCAGCTTCGAGGAGTCAAAAATAGTGGAGGTTCGGTTCATTATCCAGTTCGTCGGACACAAAAAACCCGAACCGAAACGGTTCTTAGGGGTTCGGTTCCGGACCGGTTTGCAGTCTTGGTTAAATGTTGGGTTAATCAGCTTAAAAAATTATAATTTGAATCCGTCGGGTAGAGAGTTAGTAGAAACTAAAGGTTTGATACGGATTTTCTTGATTGTTTAATAGAAAAGAGAACATGTTAAAAATTCGAATTCACTTTAGTGAAAACCGGAACATGGCAGATAGACTTTTTGAAGCGAGTTATTTTTGAGTAAATAAATTTCGAGTAAATAAAGCTGAGTAATAACGGCTGGTTCTTGAATTTGAATGGTAACATGTTGTCGCCTCAGATCGATATCGATTACTAATCGATTTTTAATCGATAATTATCGGAGGCTAGGCTACACAATGCTAAGACTGCGAAACAAGAGCTTCGGCCGCATCTAAAGAAGTCAGAACTTCACGCAGAGCAGAGTGAGCTGTTGCTGTAAACAGTTTTGTAGTTTTTTTGGTTACTTTCAAAACCAGTTCTACTAAACCGATTTTGATAAAACAAAATGCAATCGACGAAGAATTGTCACCATTCTCGAACTGCATTTTTTCATTTTTGATTTATTTGCATTTTTTTTGCAAAAAAATTTCTTCAAACTTTAAACGCATTTATCTGGAAATCACGTTTTTCGAACTGGCGGCCCTGATAACTCCAGTTACACTGAACCGATTTTGATGAAACTACGTGAAATCGACGCAGAATTGTGACCATTGTGATCTGAACCTCAATCATAATTTTGAATAATTTTTTACTATTTTTTTTTTACACTAAACTACAAAAAAAGGGCCCAAAATCGAATTTTAATTTTTCAATATCCGAAATTTTGTCAAAAAAAATCACAAAATTTTTTTCGAGTGCCAGACTAGAATGACATCTATACTGATTATAAGCCCGTTTTGACTTTTCATTTCAGACATCCTAAAAACGAGATATCATGGCCGCCAGCACTACACCTTTTTTTTTGGACCCCTCACTTTGACGGCCGAGAACTTTTTGAACAGCCCTCGTATCGAAGCAGAAAAATTTTATTTGTTTACTTTAATCTGTTTGTAACACAATAAAAAAAAACAGAATTGGAAAAACCACAGCCTCGTCAAAGAGAATCCCCCTTAACCCTGTTTTCGTCTAACTTGCATTGCATTGGTAACACATTTCCCTTCCAACCTGTACGCTCTGTTGCTAATCAAGTCAATATTTTGATTGCATATCGCACAGTTTATAATATTGATGATGACGATTCAGATGAACCACTGAACCAAACCAAAACCGTCATTCAAATTGACCAAATATCATTAAACTTGTGCCCTTATCACACATTATTTTCCTTACAGTTGATAGGTCCATGGGAATTTCAGTGATTTTATGCAAGTTCTTATGAAACTTTTAGCCCTTATTCATTTGGCCTTACAAGGCATTGCTACTAAATACTGGACTGACAGGCCACTGGATGCCACTAACTTAGTCCATCTCTGCCCATCCACCCAGTCTACTTATTCACAGAGCCATTTAGCGTTTGTTGACTGGATAATTATGTTGTGCGTGTGAGATTTATGCGTGCCCAGCGGCCCTGTTACCAGAACCTGGCAGCGTTGGTCTTGGATTAAGGTGCAAAGACGCCATTTGGGTTGCCGTTGTTGTTGTTGCTGCTGCTGCTGCTGCATGTGTTGCAAATAAATTGACTGTCTCTCTGTTGGCAGTCGGCGATGAGCAAACAAAAGGTCCACTAAATAAGCAGGCTCCAGCAGGAGTAGGTGCAAATGGTGGTGCTGTACAGTGTACACCATCCGTATGTGTTATGTGGGAGTTGCCACAGTATTCAATATTGCAGACACAACAGTCGCCCCGTTCTCGGTTCAGTCTCGGTTCGTGCTGGGTGCGTGCGTGCTTTGAAATTAAATGTCGTTATAAGTAGGCATTTATATACAAGGCAAGACAGCCTCCTGCCACAAGCAGGCCTACATAAGCGAAGGTATTCACATACATACATATGTGCACGGCATCTATGAGTATGTGCCATGTACACTTACTTATTCATTTACTCAGTCGTCAAGTCGGGATGCTGCTGCTGCTGCTGCCAGGAGTTTGTCTTTCAACACACAAAACAAATATTGAATGAGAAATGAAACCGAATGGAAAGGCAGCCAGCAGGTTGAGTCTAAAGAAAGCTGACGCTGTCATTAAGTCCGATGGAGTTTTATCTTTGTTCCAAGTCGTAGGCGTTGGTCAGTCAAGTGTTCACAGCTTGGCCAAATTTTCGTTTGGCATATTAATCCCCAGATAATGGGATCCCAGCCATCCACTCAATTATAAACTGTCCCCCCCCCATAATTCTCCATTCCATTTCCATTTCCAGTGCTCGTGCTCCGTTTCTGACTGCATCCATTTGGAGACACTATTTGGGACCAAACATGCGAACGTTTAGCATTCATGGCAAAGCAAATTATTGTCATTGTCTGGGCGTAGCCACACCCACAACATAAAGCAATTTCCGCACAAGTTTTGCGGCCTGCATTCGTCGCCTTCCACATACCCGTTGCGGGGCGGGGGGGGGACGGGAAATGTAACTGTAATGAGCTTTAATCATAATTGATTTACTGGGCTCAGAGCCGGCCTCACCCAACAGCACAAAGGCCTGTCATCAATGTCATCGAAAGCCCGCGAACCGATTTATGCGCTGCAATAAACTTGCCAGACAAATTATGCCAGCCAGGCGGCTGCCTTGACTGCCGATTGCTGAGTTCATTTTTCAAACGCACCAAAAAGTTGCGCCGCTTTGCAACTCAACACTCGCTTATTGACTTATAGCCAGGCCAAAGCCAAAGCCAAAGCTAAAACCAAAACCAAAAAAAAAAAAAAAGCAATGGCAGTGCCTGCCACAAATCTAAAACTTTTCTCGAAGGCGGAGGGTTGACGACAAGGATATGCAAATATTTCGAACAGGATAAAGTTTTCTCCAATCCCTCCCCCCAGTCCAAAGCGTTGTGTGCATTTAACAACTGTTTAAAATCAATTGCCATATTGATATAGCACAGATGGAATTTAGGTGATTTGAGTAAGAGTCGAAAGAGTATCTGGTAGATACTAGAGAGCCAAATGGGAAAACGCCTTAAAAATTTCTATCAGGGACCGTAGCGATTATAATTATACTCTGTACCGAAGGTACATAGAAATAGAGTATATTAAGTTTGTGCAAAAGTATTTAACAGGGAGAAGGAATCATTTCCGACCCTATAAAGTATAATATTATGACAGAAAAACTATTTTATAGTATGGACTATCGGCTAAAAGCGAGCTATACCTTGTGTCACTTGCGCGTCTTACACTCAGGAAATGCAGTGTCTAGCTAAGGCGAAGGCCAGCACTATCCAGCTTCAGTTGGGTAGAGTTGAGCCGGAGTCATGGTTAAGAGGTGCCTGGCAGCAGGCATAAAATGCTATAGGGTGGTTCCCAAGAATAAAAAGTAACCAACATGGGTCCACTATGAAGAAAAAACAAGACCAAACTCGGGCTGGGATATCAGCCCAAACGTCGGTGGAAGGCGTGACTGCTACCACCGGCGGGCACGGTGTGGAGAAATCCTCTCTTCGTGTCGCCAGCGGTCACACCTCTGTTGCGGTTGGAGCAGGCCAAGACAGTTGTACAGCTACTGCCAATACGACAGATAAAGCCAAAGTGTGGCGTGGTACCGCAGTCCATGCAGACTCGGACTGCGAGTCGCACGGCGGCTCAATAAACTCGGAGGCCGAGGAAAAGCTGCTGCTCTCCCCAGTCCAGGCGGGTTCTAGTACCTCAAGTAAGGTAAGGCCCAAAAGGACTAAGGAGGGCATGCGAGCGAAGGCCCAATACAAGGCGGCGCTCAAGATCAGAGCGCGGCTCGATGGCAGCGGTAAGCTCTCCCCAGAAGAGAGCAAAAAGCTGGCATGGGCCGAGCAAAAGAACAAAGAAAAAAGATCGAAGAAATTTTTAAGAGGATGGACGACCCAGCAGCGCAACCGGTAACGTTTGACGGAGCAGGCTGGCTGTTTGGAGTCAAGATCCTCAAATGTATGGACGATCTCACCCTCAAGTGGGTCAAAAGCGTCGTTACAGACATGGGAAGCCCATGGGAGGGTGCACAGCTGGAGGTTGTTGACAGAACACGTACTCCGTCAGTACCGAATTCGAAAGTGCTCTTCCCAAGGGTAGTACCAAAGGAGCAGGCGCTAAAACCCGGACGTGCCAACAAGCGATTGGAAGGTGCTTTATGTTGCTAAGCCCGACAAGAACGGGCAGCACATGGTCCTCCAGATCATCAAGGAGGCCGACGATTTGCTCTACCCAAGGTTCGGGAAGATGGCGTGGGGAGTAGGCAGCGTGCACCTACGACTCAAAAAGCGACACCCAGAAGACAAGAACGAGCACACGCTGGAGGCAGGGGAGGTCGAGAAGGACCTTGGCATCGACGAGATGGTCGAAAGAGCCAGCAGCCTCGACATTACAGAGGCAGTGCACTCTGCTGAGAGCGAAGGGCATGGTGTCTCAGCCATGGTAGTTGACCCATCCAGCCTGGAGAACGACGAGGATGAGGATACAACCATGGTAGTTGACCCATCCGGGCCGGGGGACGCCGACAACGATCATGCAGTCAACGCACATTACACAGTGTGGGGCAGTCCGGACATAAACGACAGAGGTGAGTCTCTCCTAAGCTTTATACTATAAACTAACATAAAAGTAGAAAACGTTAGAAAAAAAAATATATTTTTCAAAATTTTAGAAAGTTTTTTTTTTAAAAATTCATTTTTAGGGCAACCTTTAAAAATACAGAAAATGTTTTCTTAAAAATATAAAGTTTTTCTAAATATTAAGGCGATTTCGATTCTAGGGCGATTTTCTTAAATATAGAAAAACAATTTTCTTGATGAAAATCTAAATAAATTATAACATTTTGCAAATTTTCGCTAGTTTTTATATGCTATTCTGTTATTCGGGGCAGAAAAAAATCCAACATTTCAAAGATCTAAAAAAACCGTGCAGCCGTTCTTGAGATATACGTGGTGTAATACTCACAACTTTGTTATATATATAGATAGATATTTTTGAGATCTATATCTCTTTTGAATCTGAAATTTCCATAAAGATAGGATAATAAATAGAGAAGTTATAAAAAAAAACGGTGCATACTATTCGGCTTTCCTTAAGGAACACAACTTTAATCATATATTCGATACTGTGTAGTTCTGTTAGGTGAGATGTGACAGCCAGGCGCGATGCCCCATTGTAGTTCCGGTTATCCGGACAACATCGCTATAGCGTGATTACGATGATAAGTGTGGCCAGAGCTGCCACAGTACTTTCCCTCCAGTGACTATGTGGGAACGAATGATCTTCCAGTTCTGAGTACAGCTGGGATGTATAGGTATGTCCGGGGTGAGCATCTACAGGATTTGCACAAGTCCCAATGTGGAGGAAATCTTGAGTAAAATTGTCAGTTGAGTCGACGAACTGTTTCCGATGAGTGTAGAAACTTATAAATTCGTAATACACCGAGTACAGATTTGCGTAGTTTCCGTCGATGGAAACCTCCCGATGAGGCTGTTGCTTCGACTGGTCGTCGATAAGCAAGTTGTTCGAGCATGGTTGAGTTTGCAGAGACAATAGTACTGGGTAAGGTATCCCGTGTACTTTCATTTGCCACACGTTGTGAACTTTCGTTTGCCACGCGTTGTGGACTTGGTTTGCCACGCGTTGAAGACTTTGCTTGCCACTCGTTGTGGACTTCTTGATTTTCAAATACGAAAATGAAATCTCTTGAACTTCTCTGACACCGACGGATTTTACGACCAAGCGAGTCCAAAATCTCTAGAGATTTCCTGCACCCCCCCCCCCCACCTATATAACATTTTCCTACTATATATGCATTTTTTTTCCCAAAGAATACAAGTTGATTTGGCCTTCCTGTGGTAGCCTTCAGTGTTTTAGTTGTTTGCTCACATCTCAGGCCTGGCTTCGCCCGGTTGCCTGAACTTTTTGCAACTGTCAATTAAAAGCGAAACTAATTAAACTTTGCAACACACAGCAACCGCTGAGACGCGTAATTAATCGACACATACACCCGCCACAAAACGCCGACGAAACGCTGAGAGATGGAATATTGAAACAGAGAGAGTGAGAAAGAGGGAGAGGGAGAGAGTGGGTGTGAGCTATTATACTAATGCAACAATCGCTTAAAGTTTAATTAAACTTTTATATAAAGAAAATGTCATGGTCCCTGACGATGACGACAATTATTAATCAATTTGCAATTTAGTTAAGCAAAAGGATTTAAGCAAGGAATTATATTTCCGTTTTCCTTTGTTTTTTGTTCCCATTCTTTTTGGCCAAATCAAAATGGTAGCGGGAGAAACCACATTGTCATCGTGTTGGAAGCCAGCAGGCAGTAAATGACAAAAGCACTAAAAACAATATGGCGTCACTTCCGGCGCGGCATTAGCGGTGAACGGGTGTCCTGTACCATCCGAATACCGCGAGGCATTGCAATGTCACGGCGCGTGCGGCAGCTCAGAGTGTCATTGTTGTTGTTGTTGTTGTTGGGGCGGTGTCATCATCATTAACAGGCTGGCCAAAAGCGATTTGATCGATACACAACACCTTTGCAGTCAGCCAGTCGGTCAGTTAGTCAGTCAATCATACATACATTTTAAATTCACCCACTCGGTACCGGATTTCCATGCCTGGGCAGCAAATTAGATTAATGACCTGGGCGTAACCGGGACTCGAACGCTCATTATGCGCCGCACGAGTTCGATTTGATGCTCATTTACTTGTTTGTCTGCCCCCTTCGGATTCTTTTTATTTCGCTTTCGGTCCCTCTCCTGGCGCACCGCAATAATTGGAAAAGTTTTCATTTGAGCGCCATCAACGACACCAACAACAAAGAACAATGGGGCGTGTTACTACGACAAGAAAATTGCGGTTCCAGCAACAACAACAAGAACAAACGACGTCGGCGAAAAGTCATCAAAGAGCTACTAAAGGTTGACGCAGGCAATGACCACCCATCGCAGTCCCCTGCCCATTCACATAACCATGCCGTCCTGCTGTCCGGCAACTTTTTGCGGCCATCGCACGCTCTCATAGATTTGGCACGCAACCGACCACGAAAACGAAACGAAAACACTTTGGCGAGTTCAGGAGACAGGCTGAGGCAACGGCCAGGCGTCGAGATGCCCGGTTGCATTTCTCCACTGCACTGTTGACGATTGAAGCATATACGGTTTCTAGTACAGTTCGCCTCGGGAAGATGTAGTAATATGGGTAATTCCAGACCATCAAGAGAGACTATGGACAAGTGTTGTTATATGTAGATCGGACAACACTAAGTATTAGTAAGTAGACCGAAAAAAAACAGAAATCTTTTTTGTGGAAGAATCCAAATATTAAAAATATTTGTACCTTAAGAAAGGCTTTTAACGATTTCAAACCGAACTGTTTTATTTGCTGTTTTCATTTCGGACCCACAATTTTCAAAAGTCAACGGTTCGGTCTACCCAGACGAAGAAGTGGTTCTGTTCGTTTTAGAACCGGTTAACATCCCTATTTGAATCACTTCCATAGGCGACCAGCCCAGTTTGTGGTATTGTTTGTGCGTTGTTCCCTATAGTTATGAACAAATAATGCTTGATATTTTGTTTGAAGATTAAGGGCCGACTTCACATCTTCTATATAGCTGCTATGTGTCAGATAAACTTAGACTCTTGGCTGATTTCACATGTTGTAGATGGTTGCTAAGTGTCAGATATACTTAAAATTTACTCTATTATATGTTAGTCTAAGTGACAGATGGAGCAATCGTATTTAACATGATATTTAGGTATTTGAATCAAGAATTTATGAAATTACCGGACGAGTGACACCTCTAGTCCAAAACAAAATACTTTCTATTCTAATGGTCGCATCAGATAATAACGAGACAAAATCGCTTTTCAAGTCTGAATTTCAACTTTGTGACCAAACGAACCGAATCGCATACCTAACCATTGTCCTTTCTAAAACGCTGTATTCGGTTCAGTACATGAACGAGCTTAAACACATTAAGCGCAAGCATATTGATTCGAAAAAACTTCAAATAATGTTAAACCCCAACACCCTTCACTGCCTAATTAACTTCCATTCCCCTCTAAAACTATAGTATACAGTCCAGAATTTGTTATGTTCCTTCCGGCTTTATGGAATTAGCAACCTGGCCTCTGGCACGGTGGCTGCCCGGCTGAAGCTCGCCGTATTTGGGTGGGGTTCTTTTGCCAGGACTAATCCTTCCCAGAAACATAAACAATAAATATGTAAAAATCGTGCCAATATTTCTATAGGTCAGAGATTAGATAGTTGGAAAAGTCCGTTCAAAAGTACTGTCGTGGCTGTAGACAAGTAGACCCCCTTTCATTCCTCATTCACTTTAATACGCATTCAAATTGATATAAAAAACAAGAAAGAAAGTCGGTCAAGCCCGACTATAACATACTCTGTACCCTTAACGTCGCAGCTCGCATTTGCTCACGAGTTATACTCGCTCATCTCTAAGTTTCACTCTCTCTCTCTCTTTCTCTCTCTCTCTCACTAAGATTGCCGTTCAATAGAATGCTGTGGTGATGGGTGGGGGGTGTTTACTGGCCGTTTTTTGCTCATAACTTGAGTATCGTTCATCCGATCTTTATCATTCCTTCAGCAAATCGATAAATAATTTTGTTTACAAGGTATCTCTAGAAGGTACGAACGATCTATCTTCAAAACTGTAGGAGATATGACGTTTTTTCCAAATTGCGGGGGCGGGAGGGGGCGTGGCAAAAATTGAAAATAAACTTGATCTGCCTGCAAGTATAAGAAATATATGCCCCATACGTGTCAAACCTCTATCTCTTACCATCTCTGAGATCTCTTCGTTCATACGGACGGACGGACGGACAGACGGACGGACGGACGGACGGACAGACGGACATGGCTATATCGAATCGGCTGTTGATGCTGATCAAGAATATATATACTTTATAGGGTCGGAAACGATTCCTTCTCCCTGTTACATACTTTTGCACCAACTTAATATACTCTATGTACCTTCGGTACAGAGTATAAAAATAAAGAAAAAAAAAATGTTCACACAAATCACACAATCGAACCCATTCATGCCCAGTTCCCATTCACTCACATGCACCCTAGTCCCCCTATCCGATGTTAATACAGCCTGGCTGATCTCTCCCGTCGTTACCAAAATAACATGACACCTTGGACCATTCTTAGCCATGGTAGAGAATGATCCCCTTTAAGAATTCTTCTGCGCCACGGCCGATACAATTCGCACTCGCCTCCGTATCTAGCAAGGCCAACACTCACTGGACTGCCAAGCATCCCATTGCACTGTGGGCCAGAAATCTCATTTTTTGGACAAAACTCTGACATATGTACACCAGCCTAGCCAGAAAGCTGAAGGTTTTTACGGAATGTTCTTAAAAGATTGAACTTAATGTACATATTGATAGCACAAGGCAACAAAATTAGTCTTTTTCCATTATATTGAAGGGTTGGTGGTTATTCTACAAAAACAATATGCCAAAGCAACACGAAAATGTGTGATTTCTACACGTTTTGACCGTTTGTGTAGCGTTTCTGCACGCCGCGTTTAGAAATGAGAAAGCTAAGCGCGATGCTGCTATCTTGAAAGCTCAATTATTTCGCTAAGCGCATCATCTCAGGGCAGAAGAGAAACATCAACCCACACAGAAAAGCTACACATCGCGTGTGGAGAACAGTTTTCTAAACGAAAAATGTTAGAATTTACACACGCGCGCTTAGGTAGGCGTGTAGAAAACCTACACGTTCGTGTGGTATTTAGATTGTTGCATGAAAAATGTAGACGTTATTTGGACATAAGCTGATTTTTCGAATTTCGTGTAGATTTTGCATTTGCCCAAGCAGCATTTAGCTTTTCAACACGCGGCGTTTATATATTGAAATCCTACACGTTACGTGTAAGATTTCTGCACGTCGCGTGTAGCTTTCTGAATTCTACATTTTGCGTGTGCAATTTAGCAGGAGGCAACACGTTTCGTTTAGCTTTGACGTTTCTACACGCGCCGTGCAGCCAATTTTATTCTGTTGCTGAAAACGATTTTGTTTTCAGAAATGGTTCATCACGTCGAGATTTTTAGTAATTTGAGCTTAAAGTGGCAATAAATGCCCATTTTTACCCTTTTAAGACTCGTTTTGTGGGGAACCCATATTTTTGTTTTGACTCTCTTTGATATTATAGTAAAGTACTACTCATTAACCTTGAAATAAACTATCCCAAACATTCTACGATTTTTATACTCTGTACCGAAGGTACATAGAGTATATTAAGTTTGTGCAAAAGTATGTAACAGGGAGAAGGAATCGTTTCCGACCCTATAAAGTATATATATTCTTGATCAGCATCAACAGCCGATTCGATATAGCCATGTCCGTCTGTCCGTCTGTCCGTCCGTCCGTCTGTCTGTCCGTATGAACGAAGAGATCTCAGAGATGGTAAGAGATAGAGGCTTGACATGTATGGGACATATATTTCTTATACTTGCAGGCAGATCAAGTTTATTTTCAATTTTTGCCACGCCCCCTCCCGCCCCCGTAATTTGGAAAAAACTTCATATCTCCTACAGTTTTGGAGATAGATCGTTCGTTCCTTCTAGAGATACCTTGTAAACAAAACTATTTATCGATTTGCTGAAGGAATGATAATGATCGGATGAACGATACTCAAGTTATGGGCAAAAAACGGCCAGTTAACACCACCCACCCCCCCACAAACCACCACAGCAACATACCCTAACCGTTCAACACAGGCAATCTTAGTGCGAGAGAGAAAGAGAGAGAGAGAGAGAGAAACAAAGAGAGCGCACCGCGTTGTGCGCGGGGTGTTAACTGGCCGTTTGAATCCTGAGCAAATGCGAGTGTAAGGGTACAGAGTATGTTATAGTCGGGCTTGACCGACTTTCTTTCTTGTTTTCAATGAAGATATACCGTTTTTACTAGTTGTACTATACATTGTTGCTGTCCCAAAGTATGCAATGGGTGTTGTTGAAAATGTTCATTGAAATTCTATACAAATTACTAGCCTTTTGCACTGTTTTATCAAGGCATAGCTTTGGGAAGTAGACAATTTTGTTAATTTACTATCAGCACTAAAAGTAGAATATCTTCGCAAAAAATAATCGTAAAATTCTTTGGGATATTTTATTTTAAAGTTAAGAAATAGTAATTTACGATATTATAAAAAAAAATTCAAAACAATGGTATAGGGTCCCGCCTCTAAAAAGATTAAAAAAAACTTTTTTTGCATTAATTTTTTTAAATTAGTAAAAATCTCTACTTGATGGACCATTTCTGAAAACAGGTTCGTGTTCAGCACACGAAAATCATATAGAATCACCAGCAATCCATCAATATACTGTACCTTGTTGCCTAGTGCTATATTTGGAAAACAAAAATATTGTCATGATCTGATAAGTCGTTGGTGAGTTATTAACCCAAACTGTTACTGACTTTGACTGGCCAACCCTATCAAGGAGATTCAGTCTCTGCCATAGTCTCTCTTAGAAAAAGAGACTAAGTACTCTTGAAAAAGCTCGCTCCAACGAATAGTGATTTGGATCAAACTTCGCAGATCAGTTTGAAAACATATAATTTTATTACTGACCCAGATTAAGAACGCTAACATTGAAAACAAAAAAGTTTTACTCACTAAGACCCATTTTCCGACCGATCGTTTCTATGGCAGCTACAAGAAGTAGTCATCTGATCCGGGCGGTTCCGACATATTAGCAGCGTGCAGCCAAAAGAAGACTATGTGTGATTTCAGCTCGATTCAAAACTGTGGGACAAGTTCGCATAGAAACAGACAGACTGACAAAGCTCAATTGACTCAGCACGCCATGCTGATCAAGAATATATACGGGGGTGACACAGAAATCACTATTGATTTTCGTATAAACGCTTGTATTTCAAATTGAAACTGCTTGAATTTATATGTGAAGTGGCACAAAACAGCTCGCTTGCTAGATCAGATGTCGAAAGTAAAGCGAATTAAAACCGACTGTTCAAAGCCAAGCAGATTTGAGCAGTTGGTTCCAAATCGCTCAAATTCAACATCTGATCTAGCAAACCGAAGATATACTTTTCACTTTACATATGAAGTTGTACAATTGAAATTGGAAATACAAACGATTATACCAAAATCTCTAGTAATTTCTGTGTCACCACTGAAATACTTTTTGTGGTCGGAAATGATTCCTTCTATCAGCGTTGCAAGCTTCTGGGCAAAATTATTGGCCATGTTCTCAATTCCACTACTTTATGAAAAGTAAATCGAAGGCAATTCGGTTTTGTTTTCGTGTTCTCAATTCAGAACGAAATTGCACTCTTTTGACTTTGTGCAAACCACCACTACATTAGAGAGAATCCTCAATTTCAAGCGAAACGATCGAAACTAGAAAAGTCGATGAAAAGAGAGGCTGCCATTTAGGTTTCACTTTTCGGTTTGGCTGGGCAATGCCAAATTCTGAACACATTAAACAATAAAATTCCATGTAAACTATTTAAGAACTTAAATGCAAATCAAATTGCACTAAAAAGTTTTAAATGGATCACAGCATTAAGGAAAATTCACTTTAGTTACATCTAGCAACTGTAAGAGTGCGTAATTTGGCAATTACTTTTCATTCCACCGACCAACAAGCTTTACTTTCAAAACGAAGAACTTTTTCGTTTTGGTGATGCGAGAACATAATCCATTCCACTTTCGAAAAGTTACCGTAGAAATGGAATTGAGAACATGCCTGTATAATACACTTTTTCAGTGTATAAAAATTTTATAAATAAAAAGTTTATAATTTTTTTATATTTCTATTTATATCCAGGGCTTCTAAAAGTGTGCTGGGCTTAATCCCGAAACTAATTTCGGTTTCGGTACCGGTTCCGGATGTGCCGAAATGAATGTTTCGGTTAAAGGTTATTTTACGGTTTTCAATTAATTTCTGTTTTCGGTTTCGATACGGTACCCAGAATTTTATTTCGGTATACCGGTACGTAGCGGTACGTGTACGTCTTATGTAACTAATATAACATTCTTGTGATTTGCTCGCGGTAACATAACTGCATTCAATGTGGTTGAGCACAACTTCTTAGCGGATTCATTATAAATTTATCGCCAGAGAACCTGCTTAGCTGGAACAGAAAGCACGACTTTTGAAATCACATAAAATTCTGGGAACTTTGTGGAGGATTTTGACCACCAGTTAAGAATGTTTTCATGGGTTCAAACACGCTTGAGTGCGACAAAAGGAATGGATTAATGGAATCCAGTAACTGCTTTGCAAGAGATCGAGTGTATCCAAATGGAAGAAAAATCACCCGAAACAAGATTTTCGGCTTGAAGTTTAGTTGTGGCCACCTCCGCTGGTTCTAATATGCCTACAATTTCGCGAACTGAGTCCCACACTTTCCGGTGCAGAAGTAAGTCATTATCTGCAGCCGAAGAACTGGAGCAAATGTTGTAGATGTCTTCCGCCAGCAAATATATTTTGGCATCTTGTAGGTAGAGCTCCAAATCGTGAACAAATCTACGATGAGCTCTGCAAAAGTAAAAAAACAGAAACTGTACCGGTACTAACGTTTTAGTTTCGTTCCGGTGCTATCGGTTCCAATAATAACGGTTTTCGGTTTTCGGTTTAAGGTTTTCAAGAAAAAATTTGTATCGGTTCCGGTTCCGGTACTTGATTTGAAACGGTTTATTTCTGTTAACGGTTTCGGTACCGGTTCCGGCATTATGCCCAGTGTGCTGCACATTTAAATTCATTCGTATGAAAAAGCTTAGCTCAGAGTTCATGGGCAAAATATGGCTTACTTTTTTGTATAAAAGCATGATGCTCGATTTCAAATGGGAATACAATTTTAACTGCGATTTTATATGTAAAAACCAAAGAATATCAGCACAAAGGCGCATACCTCCAGCTATAGTGCAATATAAAACGTGAAGGCCAAGCTAACTTCGTTTGAGCCGAAGTTTTTATACCCTTTTAAAATGTCAGAGTTTAAGAACGCTTACAAAAAAATCAACTATTTTCCTAACTAAAGCAGATTTCAGACAGATAAACATCTGATTTGGACCAAATTTCGCGAATCCTTTCTGAAAATATATCAAATTAACAATCGGCGATTGTTCTTGTTGTTTAAGAACGATCAAATTGAGAACAAAAACGTTTTTCTTACTAAGACTCAATTTCCGAACGATCGGTCCTATGGCAGCCTTAAGATATAGTCACCCGATGTCGATCAAATTTTGCGAATTTATTTAAAAGCATATAAAATTAGTAATCAGCGAGTTTAAGGAAGCTAAGATTAAAAACAAAAAAATTTCTTGCTAAGACCCATTTTCGACCGATCGGAACTATGGCCACCATAAGATGACTATATCCCGATATCGATCAACTTTTTCAAATTAGTTTTAAAGCTTTTAATATCAATCATCAACGACCTTAAGAACGAAACACTTGAAAACAAAAAAGTTTTTTTCACTAAGACCCATTTTCCGACCGATCGGTCCTATGGCAGCTGTAAGATATAGTCATCCGATCCGGTCGGTTCCGACATATTAGCAGCGGGCAGCTAAAAGAAGACACTGTGCTAAATTTCAAAACTGTGGGACTAGTTCGCGTAAAAACAGACAGACAGACGGACGGGCAAAGCTCAATCGACTCAGCTCGTCGCCCTGATCAAGAATATATAGACAGTTTATGGGGTCGAAAATAAATATTTCTATGCGTTGCAAACTTCTGAGCAAAATTAGAATACCCTTTTCAAGGGCATAAAAAAATGTATTTGCCATGTGGTAAGGGAATTGCGAGGGGTACTTTTGGAGCAATCTCAACACAAAGTTGCCAAATGTAAAAAACCCACCAAATTTAAGATTTTTTCCGTTCTGTTGCATCAATTTTAAGAAAATTCACATTTTGAAGCATTTTGTGAAAAGGTTCCAAAAGTTCTCCTTCGGAATGGCCTTCAGAACATTCTCAATCAAGTCAAAACGGTGTCCCCGGAATGGTCTCTTGAGCCAAATCAGGGGAATAAGCGGACACCGCGTTCTAAAGAGTATTCCAAGTTCAGTCACTCGCCTTAAGCAAATTCTTCTTCGGTGTGTTGTTTTGCAGCTCAGGCATTGCAGTTTGCCTACAATGATTTAAGTTTTCATTATCAGACCAGGCACTTCACACTCCGCTCCTCACTCTTTCTACTCCTGCTCACCCTCTACACCTCCCCCATAGTCAGCATGCAGTTAAATGTGAAAAGTTCCATTTCATCTGGATTACGTCGTTTATCCTGGCAAACAGGCACAGAGGGCTTGGGCTACACCAATACTCAGACACACACACACAGGATAATCATCCTACCGCTTTCGATAGGAGTTTTGCTGCTGCTGCTGCTGCCGTCAGCCGTTGGGCGAATGCATTTTCGACGCGCTTCAAATGCGCCAGCAGCCGCCAACCAAGAAAACCAATGAAAATGTTTGTCCAGCTTACAAATGCTGGCCAGGATGCCGGCGCATGCATGTGTATGCGTGAGGGCGTGGCCGGGCATTTGTTATAGCAAATGCTAATGAAAAGTTGCTCGTTGCCAGCGGTGGGATCTGGGCAGTAAACCAGAGCCGGAATAAAGTTGAATTTCTGTTTTGGCAGGGCCACAGTGCTAATTTGGTTAGAGCCCGAGCCCGAAACCAAATCAGAACCAGAGAGTCAGCTGGTATAACCATAGCAACTGCTGCTGATTAGCACCTTGTAAGGTGGTGCAAAACAACAATGAACTTTTGTGTTGGGAAATGTGATGAAATGCTGAAATCGCCTGCAGTTTCCTTTACACAATTCCATGATTTAATTTTCTTCCAACTCATTTGTTTCCGATTGCTTTTGTAGCCTATTATCTAACGCCACTTGCATACACACACACACACACACACTCTCATTAGCGTCTGTTGCGCAAAATTTTGTGCCAATAAACCCGCTCAACTTCTGAACTCCGCACCGAGCTGCTGCTGCTCCTCCTAGAGATTTGCTTACAGCTGCAATGCCATGCAATTTAGTTGAATTACCAAGTGAAACAATAGCGTCTGTTAATTGGTTTCCTTTGTCCTCGGCCCCAGTAATGGGACTGCATCCGATTCTCCACTCACCAACCATCCTGCACCCTTCACCCTGCCCGCTTGTGGCTACTGTTTGCCGAATTTGCTAGAAGAATTTAAAATTGTCTTTGCCAAGGCAAAATTTATTAAACAAACAAAAAAGTCAAAGCCCAAGACTTTAACGTTCCAAGTGAAGCCTTCAAGCTAGTGAAGTGCATTCAACAGAAATTTGCATTTTGCACTAACTAACCCAAGGACAAGGAACGGTAACCATGTTGCAGTTGTTGTTGTAGGGCGACAGCTGACAGCTTTTGGCCAGTGCTAATGAATGCTAGACTTTTGGTATCTAACTTGGCTCCTGGCTGGCTTATCTTTATGACGGCGCATAACTAAATGGCCAATCAGTGAAGCGTCAGCTGACAAATGAATTTGCTGGCCATGATTCTATGTTTGTAATTTGAACAAAGATAGAGATAGGGATGAAGCTTTAAACGAGATCACAAAACACAAAACTATTTAGTGAAAAAACAGTCGAAGTATTTGGTTATTAAAATCCATAAGCTGAGGTCTCTTCACTTGTCTTTTTTGTATGTCGGAACCGCGAGTTACAAACGATTACCCAACTATTATAAATTTTCTAGAAAAATTTAAATGTTCTTGGATGAGGATCCAGTTTTTACAAAGAGTTCTAGTTATTCTGAATGATTTTGTGATGCGCCATAAAATGGTTCGCACAACACACATAGAATTAATGACCAACCAGCTGTTAAGATTCAAAAAGGTAACGGACACTTTGATCAAATAGAGCGCCTTACTCCACGTATCGATACTTATCGAAAATGTAGAGAGCAAACTGAGCGAACGCGTTAGGACATGGGCTCGGCACTGCGTGAGTTTAAGACTGAGCGGCCGCTTTAAAAGTCGGCCTTGCACTCAAGCGACATCACTTCACGATTGGAGCTCAAAGTGTGCAGGTAAGCCGTTAATCATGGTAGTGTCATAGAACTCGCTTGGAGTGCGCCTCGCATTCAATCTCGTGGCTCAGAGTGCGCCCTGCATTTGTACATACACCTTACCTGCTCTGGAATAACTTAATCCCCTCTGGCAGTGCGCCTGGCATCCAATCTCGTGGTTTATAGTGCTCCATTGCATCTGTACGTACTGCTAACCTGCTGAGGAATACCCTAATCCCATCTTGGAGTGCGCCATTGCGAAAGGCCTCACAACTAAGGTGATCCTTCTCTCAGGAAATGCGCAACACACCCCTTCCGGGATCTCAGAGGACACCAAACATCTGGACACGCATCGTATCGCTGGCGGAATCCTGGCACGAGGATCTAAGAGCACAGAATCACCTCTAGTTATCTCTTCCTATTCTTTGTGGGAGCACTCAAGGGAAATTCGTGTACACCAACCACTGACTATACAAAAAGAAACCAAATTTGTGTGACCCCTGGCCCCGGCGAGCTACACAGGTTCTGCTGAACAGGTGGCTTCTTTAAGCTGCATTTATACTTGTCAAATATCTCTAAAAAGTCGGTTGTCCAAATAGAACCTTCATAAAAGAAAGCTACATTTTCAAAATATTTATAGAGATTGTATCAACACAAGATTTAATTATAATTACACAGGCCAACAGCCATTTTGGTCCAGCCTTCTCGTTGTAAAATTCTGATTCAGTTTTGTGCACTGATTCCAAAACTGGTATCGCTTTTTCTCCATCAACTCATCTTTTCAAGATATCGATGAAAATCCATTTTGCAGAATTTTTGGCTTTTAAAAAATTATAAAGGTTACACCGTGACAAAATATCTGTATTTATGAGTTTTATGCGACAGTATACATATTAATGCTGCCTAAAAAAATCATAGCAGCAGCATCAGCAACCCCAAAAGCGTAGAGTAATGGCCTGTGCCATTGAAGAGTAATTTTCATCAAATTATGGCAAATTTTTCAAACTTAATCTTCGTCTTTGCGGTGGTTGGATGTTAATTACAACCACTTTAACAAGAACTGATGGAGAAAAACCGCAACCAGTTTTGGAATCAGTGCACAAAACTGGAACAGAATTTAAAACAAAGAAGGCTGGACCTCACAATAGTTGTCATTTTGTTGGCCTGTGTAATTGATAAAAACCTTCAAAGCACATTGTATTTATTTCGTCTGGAATTCTACACAATTGGAGTCCCCGAGTGTTTATTCACCAAGTACAATTCGTATATTAACGTGTAATGATAGCTAAGTCATTATGTGGTTTTGCTTTACTTTAGTCACGCATTAGCTCAAGCTTGGGTCAACACTGGGAGTCCTTCCGGACGGGGTGGATCTTTTGCTCATTAACGTGAAACTGGCTATCACAAAGGAGAATGTGCTGACCTTGTCTTTGATAAATGTTATACCGAACTAGGAGATACTATTGGTTTTGATGTTATCCCAATTACCCACCCTTCCATGTTAACAATGGTTCCTTCTTTGCTTGTTATCCCTAAAACTTCATCGATGCTGACTCATTTCGAAACCTCCATTTCTTTAATCTAGTTAGACTTGTTCATATTCATAATTCATTTAACACTGTCGATAATTCACAAACTTGGCTTTCATGGTTATAGATACACTGCTCGCCACTTGAATAGGACACCTCTAAAGTCGATTTTCTATAGTTGATTGCTGCTAAACCAAGCCATCTAGGAAAATAATTTTTGTTTTCTTATAAAGTTTATTTAAATGTAGTAATTAGACGAAAATTACAAAATTATTCAAAAGTTGTAAGTATACAAAAAACATTGTTAACCAATAAGTAACAAATTTTGGAGTCTTCATTTTGCACCACTTGAATAGGACACTTTATCTAAAAACCATTTAAGAATATTTCAATCCTTTTCAAATAACAATATTACTTAAATAACAAATTACTAACATGTTTTTAAACCAAAAAAAAGTTTTTAATAGTGTGTTGAGCCTCCTTTTTTCTCCAAAACCTCACACACTCGGTCTGGAAGGGATGCATACAATTTTCCCAAATAATTCAACGATATGGAGCCCCATGCTAATTTGATAGCTGCAATTAGTTCGGGAACGCTCGAATATTGCTGACCTGATCCATATACTTCACGTGTTAGCCATCCCCACACATTCTCAATGATATTCAAGGTGGCCAGTTTAATAACTCCACGTTTTGGCTCGCTATATACGATTTAACAGTCCGGGCCGTATGTATAGGGGCATTATCATGTTGATAAATCCATTTTAGATTTGCAAAAAGAGTTTGGAAGTGTGGAAAGGCCTCTTTCGATATACCATTATAACACAACGCATTCATGGTGGTTGGAATAAATTTAAGCTCACATGTGCCATAGTAGGAAATGGCCCCCATACCATAATACCTCCAGAACTGCTGTGCAACTTATCAAGATGGTGTGGTTCTTTTCGAAGATCATGAAAATAGTAGCTGTAGCCATCGGGGCCCTCCAAATTAAACTTTTTTTCGTCCGAAAAGACAACACGTTGCCACTCCGAATTCCAGGTGACATGTGCGCGCGCGAAATCAAGGCGTTGTAATTTCCGAGCCGGGTTAACAGGTGGCTTCTTCTTGATTTTTAGTCTCTTCAGGTATGTAGCATTATTAATAACACGACGCATGGTTGTCAAACTTGCTTTAACGTTGCATTTTTGCCTTATCTTGGCCAAAGAGTCGTGCGAATTGGAAGCTTCTCTTAATATAAGTCGCTTGTCCGCGATGGTAAGCACACTGTGGGTGCGGCCCTTCATGTTTTTACCATAATTAGCCTCATTATTTAAAAAATTTGTTATGGCGTGACGGCTCCTGTCGACTTTTTTTTGCTATTTTGGCAATAGAAAGGCCAGAATCCTTGTAAGCTTGGATTTTCCCTTTCTCCGACTCAGATAATGAAGTGCCACGCCCAATTTTAATTTTTTTTAATTTTATATACACTTCAATTAAAGCAAAAAGCTTAAGTAAACCAAAATTTGTGTGCACGTGTCAACGATATCGACCAAATAAAATGCATGTTCTATTGAATTTTTGCGAATGCTCACATTAAGTGCAAACAACTTTATAACGGTGCTATTCCAAAACTTGGAATATACCAGAAAGAGCGAAGAATGCTTGCACAAAGATAATATGCAAAAAATACCGTTATTCTACCATTTCGTTTTCGAGTTACGAGCAGTTTTAAAGAGAGCATACAGGGTGTCCTATTCAAGTGCCGAGCAATGTATATTCTCAGCATCCACATGACAGGAACGGATTAATATTTATATAATTCTGGAGTTTCCGAGCGCCTATAAAATTTGCTGCGCTTTCGTAAATAGTCAAATGAAAATTTGAAAATTTTGCGGTTTTTGGTCTAAGCCTCTAATATACGCGTCTTCAATTGCCATCTATCCAACCTTCATAGTTATCCTAGGTCGTTTGAAAATTTGGCAAATTTCGCGATTTTCTTGACCATTAGATCTACTCCTCCTATTTACTCGCCGGTTTACCCTTCTTTATGATAATCTAAATTCAAATGAGAATTTTTGAAATTTCGCGATTTTTTTGACCATTTATTCCACATTTTCTTTATTTATCCGTGTACTTTAGCCGTCCATAAAATCTTCATAAAAATCTGAAATTAATGAACAATTTAGAAATTTCCCAATATTTTGAAGCTTTCAAGGCACACCTTTAATTTGCTCGGTCTACAACTCCCATTTATCCGTCTATATATGCCATGTATATATTTTTAATAATAATCTAAGCTCAAGAAAAAGAATTTTTGCAAATTTCTCAATTTTTATACATTTTTATACAATTACATATTTTACATATTTATTGCATATTTGTTTACATATTTTGCATATGTAAGATATGCAAAATTTGCATAGATTGAATTTGCATAGTTTCCAATGGAAAGTGGGTTGCTGGCGTAGTATAAATCCAAATTTTCACCTCAATCAACCTTCATTTAAAAAAGTGCATAAAATCCGATGTCTAATTATAAAACTTAATATGTTTTAAGTTGTGGTTTTGGTTTTTTACGAAATTGCATTGTTCTTTGGGGTAATTGATTCCATCTACGATTCTGATTGCTTTTGCAAATAGCACTGCTCAGGGTGTATGATGTAATATGATCAACTCATTTAAAACTTTTCCTTCAATCACAGTAAAGTAATTGTCTTAAGTGATAGTATTCGTTTTTGCTTCTTTGAATTCCAGAACTGTTTAGCTTAATTCCTTATTTGGTTTTGACTATCAGCCACAGAAGCTCTGTTGGGTTCCGATGTTTTCTAGAGGACCACAATGGACGAAGTTTTTTTCTATGCTCCGATTTTGCACTTTTTAATCGAAGAAGGACAACAGAAGCCAGGATCATAAGTATTTGCATCTGAAATTGCTATTTTTTGGTCGTAGGCACTTGGATCAGATGGTCCGTCACAGCTTCACTTGTTAATTGGAACAAGTATTTCTGAAAGCTTTATTACCATTTCAACTTTTGGTTTTGCTTAGACCTCGATAATTTTTCACCTGATCGTTTCCAAACGAGGAAGTATTCATAAATAATGCTGACAGATCAGAACTTAAGATATGTAATGTAATTTGTAACCTTTCCAAATTATGGTGGTCCAGTATCTATGTTTCTTCAAAAAATTTTTACATTTGCGTCTGCTTAACTGAAAGGTTAATGCAATCATTTAGCTCAAGTCCTATAATTTGTAGACAATTTTCTGGGAGATGGTTCACTATTTTCCCCCCAACTATCATTTGCTCTCCCCTCAATCTCCCAGGAGTAGACAATCTATGACCCCCCATAAAACCAAAAGCTCTGTTAAAAAGTCAATGAAACAAACATTATTTGCACTTTGTCTTCATTTTTGGCCTCATAGAAGTTCATCTTGAATCTGGCAGCTCCTGTTGCCATTATGCGTTTGGCTCCTACCGAAAAGTAGTGGCTCGTAACTGTTTCTTGTTGCGTAAGTCAACAGTCGCAATGTTGTGTTAATGTTGGCTATACATTCTATCTCTCCCAGTTTGTGTCTGCCTGTGAATGGGTGTGTGTGTGTGTTTGTGTGTGTGTGCAAATGTCCTGTCATTTGTTGACCAAATAAGTACATGGCAAGCAATTTGTATTTGTTTTACTTTTGCGGAGTGAGCGAAACGAGACAGTTGCTGCTGCACGCACCGAAGCCAAAAACCAAAGGACTCAACTAATTTCATATTAAAACATCGTTTTGCATGCAGCAGACCCACAGCCAGAAGGACACTCTGAAGCGATTCTAATGAATTTGATGCCCAAAAATTCTTTGGCCTTGGCTTTAGGGGAAGTTATTGTCATGTGTGTGTGAGTGGAGTGAGTGGAGCACATAATTGTCGGCCACATTCTGCGCAGCTGTCAGTTGGATAGGACTGGCCATGCAATTAACATTTATGACATTTTCCCAGATCCCGACTTACACTTGAGCTAAGGCAAATCAAAGTCACATCGGTAATCCAATGAGCTGGCGTCTCATTTTGTTGCTTTTTTTTGGGTTTCCCGATAATAAATTGTAAATAAATAGACACTGAAAGTGAATTACAAATGAGAGAGAGAGAGAGATGAGAAACTCAACGAAGCGCAGCCACAAAAAGAACTCGGGGATTGCTGAAAACTCGAATTATCGAAAATTTTGTGGCTCATTATTAAGGCCAAAGGGGCGGCACATAAATTTATGTGCTGTCCTTTTGCTTTTGGACCAGGAAATTGTCGTACCATTTGAAGGCCGTCAAATGCGCCCAATCAAAAGAGAAATCCTTGTTGTAAGCAGGGGTAGACCTGTGCCAAAGAACAGAGGAGCGTTTGCAAATATAAAGTAGAGTGATTCTAATGCCTGTGTGATTTATGGTAGGTATCTTTCTTTGGCGCACTTAATTTAGATATGAATCATTAAAGACCAAAAATTTATTTATAAAGAATTTTACATTTTTAAAATAGGTTTTCAATTCTAGAAAACGTGAGCTTAATTATGTACAAAATATCTTGCATTGGGTAAAACCACCTGACTACAGCTGGTTGCTTAGCTACGCCTAGCTGGGTACGCTGGGTCTTGCCCCAAGGGTTTTATGGCTATAAAGATTATAATGAAATAGTTTAAAGATTGTACACAGAAGATTTTTAGTTTCATGGAGTGCAAAAACAGGCAGCATCTTCCAAAGCCAATTTTGAACGCACTTCGACAAGTGAACTAGTTTTTTTTTACCACATTATGTTTTTATAAATTTCCTTGATAGAATCTCTTCATTATGATCGAGTAAACAATGTTACTAAACTTTGTAACTTTGATGTGTGTAGAGCTGAGCTAAAATTTGGCACAATTGTTGACATCGACAGAAAAAAGTTCAGGTTTAAAAACCCCAGAGATTTCTGAAGAAGTTTTTCACTAGCCACCCCAAATCATGTTTGGTTTCCATTGTAAAACTCTAAACTTTTTGCTATCGGCTTAATACGTATTTCACTTAGTTTTAAGATCCAACTTGCGTCTTATTGAGAAATTGCTAAATTCAAGGCATAAAATCACATTCTCAGCAATTTATATGCCCAACCCGAGAAAGTCTTTTTGGAATATGCATTTCCAATCGGATTTCCGTTGGCTTTTGCTTCGCCTTGATATTCATTTTTTTTTCTTTCATTTGTGCTTCTTGTTCGTTCTTCCACATTATTTGGCTTTGGCTGTGGCCATTCCGGCTGGCCGACCATTATGTGGTCAGGGCGGCGCTGGAGCTGTTGGCTGTTTCATAGGTGCCACACCCACTTGCTGCCAGACACGCATCATTATTATGCCATGCACAGTTATGTGCCTGGCCCAAAAAATATGTAAAAAGGCCGCGCAAAAATCCTTTTCGGGTGGGCAAATCGAGAAATCTGGTTCCCCTTCGCCCGCCCACTCAAACATTCGGCATATAAAATTCAACTTTCGTGTTGAATTTTTGAGTCAGTCGGTGTGTGTGAGTTTTATGCTGCCTAATGTCAACTCATGGCCCGCCCAGGCAGCAGCTCAATTTCGCTTTATGTTAATTTAAACATGTGCCGCTATGCGCATAAAATATGAACTCGCCCCCGCCCCGTCTGCTCAGCCACCCACCCTCTTCGTCAGCATCATCATCATCAGCATCAGCATCCTGCGATGCTGACCGCTGCCATGGCGTTGGCTATTTGTTTGGGTCAAGTTAGTTTGTAGTGTGTGTTAGCCGAAACAGATTTTGCCTCAGTTTGTTCTTCTTCTTTTACTACTTTCGCTTTTGCTTGACGTTTGAAATGGCAGGGGCAGGTCTGGACACATGTGTCGGTAAGGTTATACATTTTTGTATAAGTATTTTGTCTGATTTGTTCCTGTGGATGCAAACTTTTTTGTCTGCCAGCTGCCCACACAACAACACACACACACTGTACATATGTATGTGTTGCTTGTATTTCGAATGAGGCTATGTAATGGGTCTTATTTCATAAATTTTATATGTGAGTCAAGAAAAGAATGTAGTTTTGGGTCAGATTGAGCTACGCTGAATGGTACCTTTTCGAGGTTATTAAGTTTAACGAAATTTTTCACCTTTTTCACTTGATCTGCCTGCAAGTATAAGAAGTATATGTCCCATACATGCCAAACCTCTATTTTTTATCATCTCTGAGATCTGTGCGTTCATACAGACGGACAGACAGGCGGACATATGGCTATATCGACTCGGCTGCTGATGCTGATCAGAAAGGACTCCTTCTCCCTGTTACTTACTTTTGCACAAGCTTAATAAGTATCAGGGATGCAAACCGGTTCTGTACCAAATCGAACCGCATTTTTGCACGCGTGATGCGAACCGTAAACCGAAAAATAAATTGGTTTGATTCGGTTCAGTTCAGCTTGGTATTGAGCTACTGGCGAATAGTAAGCAAAATCTCAACAAGCAAAGAACCTAAATTTTAGTAAGCCTTGTCTTGATTGTGCTACCCTCTTTCCTACAAACGAAAGCTTTTTTAAAAACTTCATGAAGTTTGCTTCGTAAAACTTTATTCTCTTGAAATCAAAGCGCTCTACGATATTCAAAAGAAAGAACTTAAAGTTCAAGCTCAACTGAAAGTTTTCCAACCCAAGCCCTGTGTCAAATTGATTTTAACAAACCACGTGATTATACATGCTGTACCCTGTGGATAAGTGAAAAGTGACGTAACCCAAGAAATATACTCTTAAATTACCTAATTAACCCAATACGGTGCACTGTGTCGTCTTCGATCCAGGGTCCAAATCGGTACCTGGTTCTGCAACGATTGAAAATCATCCAGGGAGGAAGTGTTGGCCACGCCCTAGCAAACCTCGGATCACCTAGCACCTTTAACATCACCAACTAGACCAAATGCAAATACCGATCGAGATCAACCCGTCTGATAAGTGCTAAGAAGAGAAATGGCGATTTAAGTTATTGAGCAGTGCTGTGATCGGTTGCAGAATGAATATATTCCTAATGCATATAGCCAAGTGATATTGGAGTGAGACCATTTCGACAAGCAATTGATATAAACCTTTCCGCCAACAAGTGATTTACGTGCAGTAAGGGTCCCTATACTCCAGTGTAGCGCACCCTGAAATGCTCCGCTTATGCATTTTGTTCTCTGGCTTTTGCTCATCAGCTGTTTCAAATTCAAGTTCAATGCCAAGAAGATCATAATCACTTAAATTTCACTGTCAGCCACGTCATAAAGAAGTTCGCTTTATCTGCCTATCACATTTTTTTTTCGGACAATGCTTCTCAAACTGTACGCGTTGATTTTGCAGTGACTGATGCACAAGGCAGGGCCTCTAAAACTGTTCAATAGGAATTATTCGTAATATTAATGCTATGATCTTAATTTCAATATTATTAGTTAGAAATTATACTTAACTTAGTTCGTATGATCAAGATTGGATATCGGTTATGTACACAAATGGAATTTAAAATATATTTTGAATGAGAACATGTGTATGCTTATCACTCCTTTTAGCTCCCACCACAGTTCACCCTCATCGTCATCCTGAAAAGTTGGTAAGAAGTGGCTAAATGGCCCATATTATTATATTTAAATTTGCATATCTATGGAAGTCATACAAAAGCCAACAATTGAATTGAATTATGTAAGCCCCTTTAACTTAGCAATCTGCCTATACTAGAATTTCCATCTTATATTTTGATATACTAAATAGTCATTTATATTGTCACATCATTATCACATCTATACATAAGTAAATGATTCATGCATTATATGAAGTCCAATCTTATCATTTCTTTGAATTTAAATTTTAAACAATGTTCTAAAACCCTTTTTGATTGTTCGTCCTAAGTAAAGCATGAATAGAACAAGCGGCATCTAAACCTGTGTTGAGCCTATTAGAGGGTCCAGATATAATTCCATGTATGGCAACGGCAGAAAGGGTAAAGAAGGGAATCAAGGTCATCAGATTTCCCACCGCTATTTGGAATATGATACGAGTATTCGTCGGGAGCTGCACAGTTTCGCATATAAATTTTCGAATGTCTAATGATAGGTACCTAAATATTATGGGAATGTGTGCGTATGGCAGAATGGAGAGTAGAAAAGAACCCCGACAATTCGGCGACCTAGCAAGAGCAAAGCTAGAGGTGCACACTTCGAAATCCAGCCTTACATCCAATGTGTTAAAGAGTCATCGTACAAATTTACAGCTGCACAGTTCAACACAGCACCCGGCACATTACAAAGTTTCAAGGATATTAAAGAGCTTTTTATCTCTAATCGTGATTGAGTTATAATAGAAAATGTGTATGATCTTTTGGATCCAGTATGCGATATTAATTTGAAATTTCAAAATATGTACCTAACTGCTAGTGATTTTTTCTATAGCTGGCAGGCAAAATTAAATTAAGGTTAAACGAGTAGGCCAAGCTAACTTCTTCTGTTCCGAAGATTTTATACGCTAGCAAATGCTGTTTTTGAAATGTCAGAGTTTCAGAACGCTTACATAAAAATGAAAAATTTTTGTAACTAAAACCCATTGTCCGACAGATAAACATCGGATTTCGACCAAATTTCGTGAATCTTTTTGAAACTTATCAAATTTACAATCACCGAGCTTAAGAACGATAAAATTGAAAGCAAAAAAGTGTTTCTCTCTATGACTCATTTTCCGACCGATCGGTCCTATGGCAGCCTTAAGATATAGTCTTCCGATTTCGACCAAATTTTGCGAATATATTACAAAGCATTTACAATTAGTAATCAGTGAGTTTAACGACGCTAACATAAAAACCAAAAAAAATTTCTTACTAAGAACCGTTTTCGACTGATCGGTCCTATGGGCACCATAAGATATAATCACCCGATGTCGATGAATTTTTTCCAATTTGTTTAAAAGCGTTTAATATTAAGAATCACCGACCTTAAGAACGAAATACTTGAAAGCAAAAAAGTTTTTCTTACTAAAAGCCATTTTCCAAACGATGGTTCCTATGACAGCTATAAGATATAGTCATGCGATCTTAACCAAAATTTGCAAATCTGTTTCAAGGCAAATAATATTAGTAATGGACGAGTTTTATGACGCTAACATTGAAAACAAGAAAGTTTTTCTCACTAAGACCCATTTTTTGACCGATGGTTCCTATGGCAGCTATAAGATATAGTCATCCGATCCGGTCGTTTCCGACATATTAGCAGCATGCAGTAAAAAAAAAAAACTCTGTGCAGAATTTCAGCTCGATAGCTTTAAAACTGAGAGACTAGTTTGCGAAGAAACAGATGGACAGACAGACAGACGGACAGACAGACGGACGGAAAAAGCTCAATTGACTCAGCTCGTCGCCCTGATCAAGAATATATATAGTTTATGGGTTGGGAAATGAATATTTCTATGCGTTGCAAACTTCTGGGCAAAATTATAATATCCTTTGCAATTATATGAAAACACATGATATATGCCTTGTCCACTCAACCAACTACGTATATTCTCAACTATGGTTTTCATGCTAAGTCTTGCCTCATGCTTATAGTCTAGTGGGCTAGGGCAAGGTGAAGTTCCTAATAAGGTGAAGTACTCCGTGTTGCTGAGGGGCCATAACAGAGGTCCCGAGTTTAAGTCGCAATAAAGTAAGTAAGAAAACAAAAAAATTGTTAATGCTTATGTGTATGGTGAGGGGAGGAAGGGATGGTGGAAGGCGATGGACCAACAACAGCAACCATTTTGGTCGGTCCATTAAAACGGGGTAAATTGTATCATCAAGTTGTGCAAAACTATCTAACAGGCAGAAGGGCGAATTTCTATCACCTCTGAGATCTTAATAAGATCCGGCAAACAACACCTTAGAGTTATGTTTTCCAACCATGGAAAATGGTATACAATGGTGACATGAATGAAAGCACACTTTAAGCAGGATAAACTATAAAGTATATTTTGGTGTCCCACTGCACCACTACCACCCAACGGCCTTTTCAACTTCAGTTCTTGTTTTTCATGGGTTAAAGATGAGACCAGAGGTTGTGCTCTAACACGAACAACAACCAAAGGTTGCATTTCGCTTTGCCTCGTTTTTATTTCATTTTATTTTTGGGTTTCCCCTGAGTTACTAATTTTCATTTTATTTATTTTATGTTTTCCGTTTTCTAAAAGGATTTTTGTTTGTGCTATTTGGGGCCACATTTGCAGTTCAGATGTTTGTGTGCACATTTAAATGTTATGGAAAAGTATGTGAATGCGAGTGTGTGTTTTGGTCAAAGCTGAGCTCTCGTTTTATATCTTTTAATCTGCAAATTATAAGCATTTTAATTAGATGCTTAGTGCAAATGTTTCATTTTAATTAAAAAATTTTCTAGTGAAATCCGAATTGGGTGGCTAATCTGTCATAGTCAGTGAGCTGGCCTCCGTTTTCGGTGTCACGATGGCATGTCCCATACACATTTGTCAATTTATATTGCTTTCACTTGCTATTTTTGTTGGATTTTTGGACAATTTCTCGCTGCTCGGGGCATTTATCAAAGCAATTGCCATAAATTTGCAAGTGCCCCAACAGATTATCAGAGCCGCCCCAGCAGCAGCAGCAGCCAGTGTTTGTAGCTTCGCCGGATTGTGGCAAACAAAATGCAAAATTAACTGCAGTTTTGTAGGCCATTCGAACCGAAATGCTGGGCTACGTGCGCCACTTCAAACCTTCCACACGCACACAATTGCAGGCACTTAATGCGCCTAATTGTATTGGTAATCGCATGATTATGCTGGTCCCATCCCTTTCTGGCTCCCTTTCGCACTCTCTGCCATCTGTGATTAGGTTCAACAAATTGCAACAGTGTCATTTGTTACACAATCGATACAACAAAAGCGAATGCATTTAATTTATTTGCCTGGCAAAAGCAACAACAACAATAACTCATTGTCGGGTGCGTATTTTGTTGGCTTATTGCCAAAAAAGTGTCAATGCATAAAATATTTATTACCTTGTCCAGGCCAGAATCATAAACAATTGTGCGCCTGCATTACATACTTTTTCACTTAGATCTTGAACGGAAGGAGTGATGTAGAGAGGAAGGGAGGGGAAAGAGGGGGCGAAAGTAGAAAGATAAAGGAGTAATGTACTAATTAGACTTAGCTGTGGTCGATCATTTGTGGTTAGCTCTTTCAACTGGAATAGAAAAGTAATTGCATTGATTCCAGACAAAAAAAAACATTGATATGAACCGGGACTCAATATTATTTTAACTTATATCAATAAAAATCCGATATAATACACTGGAAATTGATCTTTCTGAATATATCAAACTGTATCACCCGACATGTCAAGAGACTGCCCTTTCAAAGGTTCGCACTCCAGAGAAAAGATGGATTCTGGGCTCGGTCTGATCTGGAGATAGTCGAGGAGTTTGCCAACAATTTAGAGGGTCGATTCACCCTTGTCAGTCTAGCTTCCGCGATGAATGCCGTCACCACTCAAGCTGGTCTCTTAACCGAAACTGCACACAAAAAAATCTGGTGGGTAAAATTAACTAACGCTGACAGTAACTTTTTTCGAAATTTTTTATTCATGTGGTTTTGTTGTTGCTTGGTAACTGTGCTAACAGTAAAGTTTACAGAAGAAATTGTAAAGTTCACGTATTTATTTTAGCTCGTATTTTGTTGTTGCATTTAACAACTGTACGCTGAGTAAATTAAACCACAAATATTTTTTCACATATTTTGTTGTTTTAATAAGTTACTGCTACTACAGTAACTTTACCATAGAAATAGTTACCCTGACGTGATTTTTTCATCTCATACTTTGTTTTTGCAGCAATTTACTGTACCCACAAGTAAATCTTACCGCTCAAATAGTATAACTTTTTAAAGGAACTTTGTTGCTTCACTTATTAACTCTACCGACAGTAAATCTAACCGCGAAAATTGTTGATTGAGAAAATTTCAGTTTGGCCCTTATATTTATATTGTACTCTGACTGAATTTGAACTTGAGAATTACTAGTGGTCTCATTTATGCGACATTTAAGAAATTTTTCGTGCATGTGGTTAGGCAGATTCAATACAAGTAATATGTTAGACGCGTTTCTATTAACGCGCGCCGTAGCGTAACTGGTAAAGACGTCCGTCCAATCGTGTTCAGTCCAAGGGCCCAGAGTTCGAATCCCCCCCAAGTAAGTAAAAATTTTTCAAATAAAATAAAATGTGTTTAATTCAAACAATTGTTTCAGAACCAAAATTGGTGGGTGGGGGGGTATTAAGGTTGCCCCTTCTGGTCTGGAATGATGATGAGCTCAAGTAGATTGGCAACTTGTGACAGCGAAAATAGTATCCAACCCTACTTTTCTTCAGTTGAGTAACAGCTGTTAAATTACTATTTTTATGGTAAAATTACTGTACACACAGTAAGAAAATTTACTTACTGTACGCATCGGTTAATATTACTAATTTTGTGGGTTGGCGCATTTCTAAACGATATTTTCAGTTAGATTTACTATTGCAATAGTTCTCTTTGCGTAAAGGTTTACGTGATAGTTACTGTCAAATTTTGTCAATTTTACCGACTTTTTGGGTTGGCGCATTTCTAACCCAAAATATCGGTTAAATTTAACCACAGATTTTTTTGTGTGTGGCACACTCTCTCCCATCAGACCCATTTCGTTCAATGAAGTGCGTCTACAGATCCGAAAGCACACTAAGGCCCCAGGTTTTATCGATTTTGACGTGGGAGTTCTGGTCCTGCTAATGCTGTTCAATGCGATGTTACGATTCCAATGCTTGCCGACCATTTGGAAGTCTGCGGTAATCGTAATGATTCCCACGAAGTGCAAGGATCTCTCAAAACCCGACTCCTACCGGCCAATTAGTCTAGTGTCAACTTTTACCAAAACATTTGGAAGAATATTTCTTCGAATAATGTTGTCAGTTAGCGCTGTCGAAGAAGCTATACCAGACCATCAGTTTGGTTTTCGCAGATGACACTGTACGCCGCAACAGGTCCACAGACTCTCAAACCATATCTTAAAATCATTTGAGAACTTTCAATACTGCTCTGCCGTGACCGTGTTTGGCACGAGGGCCCGCTTTTCAAGCTTAAGTTCCTCCTCCCTCCAGAACAATATCTACACAGACTCGCTCCTTTCTCCTAGGGCGCCGTTTTACGGTTGAGCTGAGAGACGAGGGATCAAGCATTCGTCTCATTCTATATATACTCTGTGTTCACCTCGGCATATCGTTTCCAGTCGCCCATCGCACCTTTTTCGCCACGTAAAAGAGCCGCAAGGTTCTTTGCTAAGGTCCAGAAGTTCCTGGATGGTTTTGTTTGTTGAGCAAACCGCTGGAACATAGCCATTAATCGTTCAAAAAGTTCAAGCGTGAAAGTTGCTCGAGTGCCACTTCTAGGGTCAAGAGTCCCATATTCGAAATCTGCGGTTAAATATCTTGGTGTGACTTTGGACCGCCGCCTGACCTGGAAAACCCATGTGGTACGACAGTCGCAGCTAAGGCGAAGTAGCTCGATTGGCTTCTCAAGCCTCATAGCGGACTTTCGTTGCGATCCAGAATACTTGTTTGCAAGTCTATTATTATGCCTTCCTGGATCGGGACGCCGCATGCTCCACTACACTCAAGAAACAAAAATCTTCTCTAAGCGGAGTACTCCAGCGCATCGCAGATGCTCCCTGGTATGTGAGGCATACAACTTTATATCTAGATTTGGATGTTTTGCTATTATGCGGCAGCAGGATTCATGAACGGCTGGTGGCCCACTCTTATAGATTTGCTTCTGAATTGGCTACAAAGTGGCTCAGAAGATGCCTTAACCGACGACATCCCTCTGACCTTTGGGTCCATGGAAGGCGTCCCTCGGGCCGCCTCATCAACTTGGTCGGAGATTCCCCTTGGGACTATCCCCTATCAATACTTGCACGCTGCTGGTTCCCCAGCAAGATAACAGATCACCCCCAGAACCTGTGCTGCGTGTTAAGTTGTAAGTATTAGTAAAGTATGTAAAGTATTAGTAATTCGTGTTAACTATTTGTAAATAGATTAAGTTCAAAATAAGATATTTTAAATCAAATTGATATCCCATATTTTAATTTATTTATTCGGCTCTAGCCGAGTGTTACAAGATGATACTCGTATTCGCCAATTGCGTTATTGAATCAGACCTTCTTCGGTTGAATATGAATCGAGCAATCGAGTTAAAGGCAACTTTGAGTTTTCTCATATCAGCAACACTGCAGTGGCCAAATATTTCTAAACCATAGAACAGAGAAGGAATTAGATACGTTTTTGATATGAGTAATCTGATGTGAACAGGTAAAAACGTTTGACATATAGAAAGTTGCCTTAGTAGCCCAAAGATTTGTCCCGTTGCCTTAGATATATGGTTACCCCACCTGAAGTTGGCTCAGCTGAGCAGTACTAAGAGCCTTCTTGTAAATCACAATGCATTTCGATTTGGTAGGATTTAAGCTCAGTCCATTTGGCTTGGCACACTTATCTATTTTGTTTAGCTCATCATTACAATCAACAATACACTCATTTATTTCTACCAACGGGCGACTAACATATATCTGTACATCGTCAGCATACATATGGATATTACATTTAGACAGTACATTTGGCAAGTCATTTATACACAGATCCTAACACAGATCCTTGGGGAACGCCACGTGTTAGAAGCTTAAATTGGGAAATAGATGAGCCAGAGACAACTGCTTGGGATCGATTTGCTAGATATGATTTAAACAGTTTTATCGCAGTTTATCGCAGTATGCGAAAACGAAAAAGTAAGAAAGACGGTCAAGCCCAACTATAAAATAATCTGTACCTACAGTAGCCGCTCTTATGGTCATAGCTTGAGTATTGTTTAGCCGACCTCAATCATTCCAAAGTTTATATAACTTTTTACAATTTCTGGACCGGCAAATAAACTGGATCTGCCTGCAAGTATAAGACATTATGTTCCATACATGTCAAACCTCACAGTATTTTCTTTCCATTTTTGAGATCTCTTCGTTTATACGGTTTGACAGACGGAGAGACACTGTTGTTGTTGCTGATCAAGAATATATATACTTTATATGTAGAATCGGAAATGAATCCTTCTCCCTGTTAGATATTTTTGCACAAACCTAATATACTCTTTGCACCTTTGGTACAGAGTATAGAAAGGATATGGCAGGTAAATACTATACTTAAACTCTTTTTTTTAGTTAAGAGTATTGTTAATGGTTTTGGAGAAGCAGGAAAATAAAGAAATTTGTATTTCACATCCTCGTCTTGGAATCGAACTCACCGCCTTTTTCACTCAGCACGTTGCTTGAAGTTTATTTTCTTAATTAAAAAGATATCACTTTAAACTTTTCTAATATCATTTTAATAATTTTCTGATCAATTTGATATTAGAAGCTTGTAATATTTATAGTTAATCATCCTGTCAATCAAGTACCCTGTTTATACTCAAACAAAATATCTCCTCAAAGAATGCTTTGTTTATAAATAACAATAATTCTGAAAAATACTAAATTTATATTTGGCTTAACACTTAATTTTTTAATACCTTGAACTGCTCCGACAACCTGAGTGAATGTTTGGTGTGGATTATGTAGTACGCTGTCACAATTGACCATCAATTTTCTTATTGAAATGGGTAATTATCAAAGAAAATATCGTTTGCATACTTTTAAGGGAATTTATCATGATCATTTTTTTGTGTATAAACAGGGTAACAATTATATATATTTCATATGACAAACTAATATTATTTATGGTTAAAATTAAATGTTATAGTTTAGAAATGAAGTGAAAACGAGCAACTTCAAGTGCTCGATATGAAATATCAGAGTTAATGAATGCTAATGTTTAAAGTAGCTTTGTTTTTGCTTTATTGTAGTTCAAGAACTCAAAAAATTGAATGCAAATGAAATAGTTTGTTTTAAAATCTGCAAATATGAAAAACCGAAGAGGCAGATTTCTTAAATACCTATTACAAGACATAATCAAAGCATATTTGGAATCGCTGAAGTCTACAAAAACGTGATGAGGAGTGAGGTGGCGTGTTTTAAGTTTGCTTCTTCCGGATATGGCAGAGTTACCGATTATTTACCCGTCGCCATTTTCCGTCTTGCCATCGGCGGCAACAGCAGCAGCGTTACCCTCTGGAGCTTTGACACTTAAGTGCGCAGAACCGGTTTGTTGGATCTGTACAATTCGCTCTAGCTAGGCCAGCTCCTTGCTTTCAATGTCAGCACACCGTCTGAGGAGAAGGTCGAGACCACCTCGTTGCGATCAAATTCCTTGGGTAGAGTGTATTTGCGCACAAAATGACGCTGTATCATACCATGACCATCTTCGAGCTCCTCATGCTTGCCCTCCACCACCACCGTTTTGTCCATTACCTTAACGATCAGCTCGTTGGGCTTGAATTGAGACACATCCATACAGACTTGGAAGCCATCTTCTAAAAATTTCTAAACTAGAAGACCCCCTTAAATACTTTTGGTGTAACTTTAGGAACATTATCATCATCTTAACATCGTGTTTGAATCATTTTGGAACATTGTTTATAATTTTAAATCAGTTTTCTTTTGCTGTGTGAACGCTGCGTTTACTTAGAATGCTTATTTTACTACAAAAAGTGGTTAAAAAGAATTTGTTTTAGTTTAGCATGCGAATGAAAACTTTTAAAAAGTAGTCCTCAGGGTGTGTGTGTTCTTAGAGTTGCGATTAAGGTGTGAATCGCTACTAGCTTCATGTGCCTGCAATTTGAAAGCCGTCTTAAGAAGTTTTGTTATAGCCGCTACATTTTGTTGCCAATTACGCGGTCTGTGTGGTACTTGAGTGCCTTGAAAAACAGTTTATATTTAGGCTTTTGTTCAGTCATTTCAATAACCAGAATTGTGTTTTATAATTTTTAGGTTTCTCTCTTTCTAAATCTTTATTTTCCTAAATATTCGGAATTTCGTATATTTTCGTTTCATTTCATTAGTTCATTTAGTTCTATAGTTCACAGTTGTTTGATTCTTTAAATGACTTAGTGATGCAAAGAAATATAGTTTGATTAAAGTATATCAACTTCATATTATACTATTTAGTTCAATTATTCCCACCTTTGCATATTCAAGTAATTGGCCGTACTTTAATTTCTACTTCCGTTCATTATTTTTAACTTTTTAAAAATTTCCTTTACCCATCTTCATTTTAAATAGCTTCAGTTTCTCGACCATTTACTTGGCTCCTACTCATCTTTTACACATACACCATGCCCGAGTAGCCCTTCATACACTTGCCTTTGCACACTCCATCCTTGTCAGATTTTCGGCACATACTCGTATACACATTGCATATGCTGGCTGCAGCATATGGAGGCTTAGAGAGTCGTTATTGTTGTTGCCGCTTTTGCTGTTGTTTCTGTCTGCATTTTGGGCGCGCAAAACGTTGATGCATTACTTTCAACTTAACGCGTTTATTGTACAATATAACGCGCCGCAGGACCCACACCAGTGTGCTCCGCCTCTGCCATTGCAGAATGTTGCTTATGAATTATTATGAGCCATGCACGCATTTTGCAACATTTTATGGCACAAAATTTGTTGTTGTCTCTCCGCTCACTCGCTCGCTCGTCTATTTGCAAATTGCAAACTCAAAAGTTTCACAGGAAGGAGGAGGGAGATGCCCTACCCCCCACCCGGCAGGCATGTGGTTGTAGCCATTTATGAGTGATTTGCTACTGGTTTTTGGCCAGGCCAAACCGCGCTGCGCTCCAATTTCGCCAGCGCCAAACTTATTTCCAAGTGCATAATTCATTGTTTCGCCCACATTATTTTCATGTCATAAGTTGGGCAGCTGTTTTGCAGCCACTCCCGTTCAGAATTGGCCACAAGGCATATGGAATTAGTTCTGTGTTGCGACTTCTGTCGCAACTTTCTGACTGTCACAAGCAATTTTTAAACTAAGAACTTGTCAGTGCAACGGAAATGCAATTTTGTGCTGAGTATTTAATTGAATTTTTCGCTTAAAAAGCAAGAAAAAAAAACTAACGAGTGCACAACTATTATACCATTAGAAGGTAGAGAGAAGACAAAGTACAAAAAAAACAAAAAAAAATGTCACTCTTTGGCTAGCACTCAAAAAGTTAAGAACACTATACGCTGCATGTGTGCCAGGGGTTGAGAAAGATTTATATAAATAACTGAAATTAAGGACTTGAGAACCCAAAATTATTGGCTTGACAAGGCCAGGCATTCAATGTTAATTCAATTCACTCTCAGTATCTGATGAAATCTAAGCCACTCCACTGTAGCGATATGCGGAAGGGTGCTTTTTCATAAGGCACAACGTGCTCTTGCTCCGGAGTTATATGTCTTAACCAGGGAATCAAACCGGCACCAGAACCTGAACCGTATTCCGATTAAAACTCAGAACCGGAACCGAGTACCGATATTTTTGTAACCAAAAAGACCGAAAAGAACCAAAACATTGTACCAATACAGTTTTCGTTCTGAGTGCAACAACTAGACTACAAAGCTGGCCCTTGGGTCTGGCTTAGCAAAACGAATATATTGTGAAAAAGAAAAACAAGAGACGTCTTTTGGAAAATATTGCAAATATTGCTATAGTCTAAGAGCCTCAATATAATGTCATGATGTCCTTTAAACAGAATAGTACTTGTTCCATCTTCAAGTAAAACTTAATGAGGAAAGCAGCTTTAACAGAAATCCTTGAGCTGAAAGTGGAGGCTAATTCGATTCATACCAGAGGTCTGTTTTAGTGCAGTCAAACAGTGTGCAACAATGACTACTCTTGAATATGACACCCTCTTTTGAGTGCCATAACACAACCGAATGAGTTTCTATTGCATTCAGTCACATTGAATGTGAAATTTGTAATGCTCAAAACGTCTGAAAGTGAATGAATGAATACACATAGCGAATTATTTGAATGAGTAAAAAGCAAAGCACATTGTGTACTTAGATCACACTGTTTTAGTAAAGGTAAATTTAGTAAAGCAACAATAGGTAAATTTTTCACAAAAAAACGCGAAGAAAATTCGCCAAAATATTCGACCCTCACTATATTTTCAACTCAAATTTGTAAATTTGTCACTCTACCAGCATTAAAATTCATTGGAGTGAGTTTCAAAACTTATTCAATTCTTTTTGAGCTTGAAGGCTTCATAAGCTGCTTTGATAGCAATCATGCAGCCCTTTAATTCATACATGTATTTGTATGGGAAGAAACAGGAAAATACAAATAGCTCAGTATTTTCACATAACAGTTTAATGGCATCAATCATGATAAATTTTCCTGCGCTTACAACGCTTACAAAATAAAGAAGATGGACTTTAATGGTGGTCAGAGAACTCGACAAAGTTTCCACAATTGTATGCATGGCGAAGGCCAATTAAGCGTAGAACGCTTAAGCTGCCTTTACTATGATAAGTGTAAGTGTACCTCTTAATAGTTGGTTGTCAAAATTCTCTAAAGAGAAACTCTTATTAAATTGAAAATGTCAAATTACATCAAAGAAGACAAGTGTAAAGACAGCTTTAACTTCGGGATGTAATTTTATGTCTTAGCTAAGATAACGGATGGACGCAAAACCAATTTCCGATCTTTCTTTATATTTTACCAGTACATAGCGATACGTACCTGTGAACCAAAATAGCAGTCCAGGTACCGATACGGAACAGAAATACGATTCGGTTTTATTCCCTGTCTTTAAACCCTGATAACTTCAATACAAATTTATTCTTCTTATTTTGACATTCACATATTTCCAACTTTATCGATAGATTTTGATACTTCATTGAAATTTTATACCTCATTGAATAATCCTTTTAAACAAGGAAGCAAACAGATCCGGAATCGAACCCCTAAGAAGCGGCTCGGTTCGGGTTTTTTGGGTCAGACGAACCGTACCCTAAATCGAACCCCTTATATTTTTGATTCCTCGAAGCTGAACCCGATCCGGACCGCTTTTTCGAAAAATTAGGTTCGGTTCACATAATTAAATAGTTTTTCCAACGTCACATACAGGGAAATATAGATATTCCTTGTAATCTGGCTGCTATCATTCAAGAAGTTCTCGAATCCTATTTACATATATACTTTATTTGGACGATGACCAAGTTACCTCAATAGATTCCATGGAGGACACTATAATTACCGTTAGTTGTGCTAAATTTAGTAGTTAACGATTTTTTTTTAGAAAGTCAGTTTCCAACTCCACTGCTGACGAAGCGGACGCTGTGCACTCCCTGAAGACGAATAACGACAAGGTTCGAAATAAATTGGATTAATCTTCTCCAAAAAGGGCAAATGTGTTTTATTTTTAAAAAAAATAATTGCACAAAAAAACCTGACCTTGAGCCGGCCAAAGAAGAATCTTTAAAATTTAGTTTGACATTAGCTGAGTTCGTAATCACACTATATGAATACTGAAGACTGTGTGACGCGATAGAAATAGAACTCAACCTACACTCAGAAAAAAATATTATCTACAACTGTTGAAAATTACCAGAAATTTAAGTCCATTTTACCTAAAATGACAGCCAAGGAATATATGGACTTAATTTCAGGCCTCTATTACCTAAAGTGTTCTAGGCAATAAATTGGATTTTTAGTTAATATGTGACCTAAAATTTTAGGCAATGTAAGGTTATAAAACGACTGTTTAGGTTAGAGAAAGGCCAACATTTTAGTCAATCAATAAGCTTTTTAGGTAACATGTGACCTAAAATTTTAGGCAATGTAAGACTATAAAACGTCTTTTTTTAGTTAGTAAGCACCACCCCACAACACACACCAAAACACCACACCTCCACCACTAAATTGTTCAATTTTTTTCCATATCCATACGTCCCATCGGGAAAATTTTAAAACTTACTTAAAATATTGAAAGGATATTTCCAGAATTTTTTCAAACATATAAAACGCTAGTCAATTTTATATATGCTCAGTGTCAAAGCATGTTTAATATAAAATTTTATTTCATTATTTGCAAGTGAATTTCGCGGAAACTTATGGTTGTCCCACCATGAAACCTTTTTTAGAGTACTAAGAATATCCAAAGAATTACTCCTAATTTTTTTGGAAAATCTCAAAATGGCCGTTTTTTCACAAGCCGCGATTTAATTTTTTTTCTTAAGTTTCGGCGGATTCTTCCTCCAGTTCAACCATCGTAAATATTTTTAGAACAAAGTAAAGGCAAAGTAATATTTTTTGAAATTATCTTTTTATTTTTAGACCCATCAAATATTTAGCTATAAGCAACTTTAACAAAAAAAAAAATCGCTATATCTTTGCATCCCACAATGGGAAAATTCTGAGCAAAATATTAAAAATTGTGAAAAACTGCTTAGCCTGACAAAAAATTCAAATGTTTGGAGACTATGAAAAAAAATCGTTGCCCACTTCAGAAATAATTACCCATATATGATATACTAATACTAAAGCTGCCTTTACACTTTTCATATATCTCTAAATAGTAGGTTGTCAAACTTCTCTAAAGAGAATCTCTTATCGAATTGATCCTGTCAAATTACATCAAAAAAGCCAACATTTTCCAAATATTTAGAGTTATTTGCTTTGCTATTACTACACTATCGTCAGAGAGTCTCTTTAGAGACAATCTGACAATGAAAATGGCATAATTTCAAGGCAAAAGATTCCTAAAAAATTTAGACCGAAAATAAGATTGTTTAGGTAACCCCCTATATTTAAGGAAATTATTGTCTGAAAATCACATTTTAAATAATAAAATCCATTTTCCTACAATTTAAGGAAAATCTTTTTTCTGGGTGTACAAAATATGCGAACGTTTACTAACTCAAATATTTTTGCATTCAGAGTTCTTTAAAAGAGCTCCACCTAAAAACATCTGAATGGAACGTAGTTTAAACTACTACTACTACTTTTTTAAAATATATGTAATTTGCTGAAGCCTATTTATAAAACTTTAATTTATATTGCGCTTGATTCTCATGTCGAGCAATTGTTTTAAAATATTCAGCAAGACATTTTTTATTACTATCTAAGGGCCTTAATAAACGTTCTTCTATTATGAGCTCAGTACCAAAACCAGCAGGTTACTGAAATGCTGAAGATCCAAAAAGAAACTCTTAATGAAAATTTGTAAAATTCAACTTTAAATGACTCAACTTCTGATTGTGAAGAAGATACGTTTATGAAAGCAATAAACATATATCTTATACAAAATCTGTAAATGTTATAGATTCCACAATTTCTATGGCAAGAGGTGAATTGCTCAAAATCAACTTGTCCCAAATTGGAACGAGCAGGAAAACACTATCCATTTTATTGCAAATTGCCCGATCTTGAGGGAATACAGAATTCTACATTTTGATAAGGCAAGACTACATCGGCACGAAGTTTACCAGCTATTAAATGTATCAAATTGGAGAATCCTATATAACTTTATAAGTCAGGCAACTAAATATCGAAAACAAATATTGGAAGGGGACTTTTAAAACAGAGTAACGCGGCCAACCAACTCTCGCTATGTAGTTGAACGATCTGGTATCTGGAAAGACCCGGGAAGCCAGTCGTATTGGACTGAATAGCGAAGAATTTGGAAGGCAGTGATCGACTGACGGTTTCATACCATGTCGATTTATTTATTTTAGTATTTTATACACGAAGAAACTTCTTGTTTAGATATAAATTTAGAATCTAAGCTATCTTCTATGTATTATCTGTTTTATAAATTTAAATAAAGAAGAACACTATATATAGATAGATTCCTTCGAAAATTCTCCAAGACATACATCGACAAATGTTTCAAAATTTTGGAAAAGTTTAAATGTCAGCTACTGAATTTCATAATTTAAATTACATTATTGAAATAAAGAATTCTATTTAAAAAAACAAGTATTAATAAAAAAACTATTCTTTTATGTTCAAACGAACCGAGGTTCCAACCAAAACCTTGGGTTCAGGGGTTCCTGGAACCGGTCAGCGAACCGAACCTTAGGCTCTACAACGGGTTCGAACCCCCGGACCGAACCTTCTGCATAATTTTAGAGGTTTGGAGCCTTGCTTTTAAACCCAACTGACTAATAACAACCACAGCACAGCCCAAACCAAAAGAGATAGACTGTTTTATCTCAGTAGTTTTAGTTTAGTAGTTTAGTTTTAGTTTTAGTCTTAAGTACTAAGATCAAATTTTGAGAAATTCAGTCGGGAAATGTGGAAAATTCCCAGAAAATTGTTGCATGAAACGTTTTATAGGGTACACAGAGTACATTAAGTTTGTGCAAAAGTATGTAATAGCCACGTCCGTCTGTACGAACGCAGAGATCTCACAGATGGTAAAAGATAAAGAATCGACATGTATGGGACATAAATTCATTTTACTTTCAGGCAGATCAAGTTTGTTTTCAATTTTTGCTACGCCCCCTCCCGCCCCCGTAATTTGGAAAAAACCTCATATCTCCCACAGTTTTGTAGATAGATGGTTCGTACCTTCTAAGGATATTTCGTAATCAAGATAAACGATAGTCGAGCTATAAGAAAAACAGACAATTATGATGCGTTGCGCCGGCCGCAACTGCGATGGGTTAAACTTCACAAACTTAATGACTTTTTTTGCCGTTTTGAGTGGCTTCTAACTTAAATTGATCAGATATGCCACAACTTTGGGGGGTCCTGAGTATTTTAAAGTCGGGGTTGACCGACTTTTTTTCTTGTTTACAAGAGCACTTGCAAGGGCCTCTCGGGCACTAGAAAGAAACTTGCAACTTGTGAAATGTTATCGGTATTTTCGACAAAGTTGGCAGGTTTGATTATTGTTGCATTCTGCTGCTCTTTGACTTTTGCATTGTTTTTAGAGAAAACGATTTCTAAACTGAAATTTGAAATCACAAAGAAGTCATGAAATCATTAATAATATTAATGCAAGTTTTCATCCGTTTCGTTTCATTGGATGTGCGGCGGTGCCAATGTAGTTCCAAAGACTCGGTCCATCTTTATCCAAGCGTGACCAAACTTTATCTACGGCTTAAATACTACAAGCTTGCCGCAGACGTTAGCTTAGTCAGTTTGTAACAGATGCAATGGCGATTTCCCTTTCGCAATTTTTCTCGTTCCGGTTGTACACCAAAAAGAGCATTCAAATGTCGACATTTGATTCAGTGACTAGCACATTTTTCTAGTTTTTTTTTTGTTTGCTTGCGGATCCGTACTTATGCTTACTGCATTTGCCAAATCGAGTTAACTGTTGCAGTTCCTGCCGCTGCTTTTGCTCCATTTCCTTCCGTTCGCCTCTGTGTCTCTCTTGACTTCGTACAGAACAGATGGGACTGCAAGTGTGCACCTTTAAGCAAATTCAAACTCGATTTGCACTCAAACTAAATGTGTTTACGTTTCACTCGCAGGCAAAAACTATTTACTACACATCTTCAGCGCGACAGAGTGGTGCAACCTTGGCAGGCGCCCACCTTTCGTCGTATCAATGCAAACCACCCACTTATCAACAGTATGCACCATTTTGTGCACTTTACAAATGCTGTCGGCCATTGGCAAGATACTTCTCGGACAGCATCAATCACACACACACACACACACACAGACAAATAACTTGCAGCTGATTGTTTTGAGGCACTTTAACTAGGTACCTGTGCCTTCAGTCTCCCCTCACCAACGCAACAAATTCCAATTGTAAATAAACTAAAAACTTTTCCATACTTTCCATTGTTCAGACTTCAATTAAATCGATTAATTTGAGAGAAAAACGAAACAAACAAAAATCGAATTGAGAAAAAAGTTGGGCATTGCAGCTCCAAATGCTGTGGATAAATGGCAGACTTTGGGCTTGGCTGTTGATTAGCAGCAGGAAGAGGAATGGAATGGAAGGGAGATGAATAAAATGCACATTTTAAGTGTTGTTTTTCAATATCGGCAGCAGCAGCGGCAGCGAGCAGTTAAAACTTTGTCGTTTGTCTATTTTGGCATTTTGTTTGTCTTGTTCGAAGTTTGTTTATTTTAACAAAATTGAAAGTTCGAATGCATAGGGAAACGTATAATTGCCATTTAACGGTGACAGGAGGTACTCGATATAAAGACTTTAATTACGTTTAATTGAATTGGAATGTTTAAACAAGAAAGAACCAGAGAAGCTAATTTGTGAAGCCTTCAGCTTTAAGTTTGCAGTTTGAGTCCGTCACTTTTCAGTCTCATCTGCTGAAGACTAAGCAAGTGAGTAGTTTGTTTGTTTATGAGAAAGACCATTAAGCAGCTCGTACTTGAATTCAATGTTTTAGTAGTTGACTTTAAAGTTGAAGTTGAACCACGATGCGATGAAAACACTTTGTTAACCACCAAGACAAAGGCAAACACACACAGTACCCGGCAATGACAATAATTTCCCTAAATCATTTCAAATGTATGTAGAGAGTGATACTCTCAGAGTATGTATATTTAGGTGAATCTATAGAAATTATGGCAGAGGACCCAAAGGAGACTAAGCAAATGCTGCTTGGACTGCTTCAAAAATAAGAATAAAACCTTTTAACTTATTCTATCGTTGGATAATTGGAATCTACTCATATTACACATTTACACGAAACTGCTGTAAAAGTCCCTGGGACTGAAGATTATTGAATAAAATTTTGAATTAAATAGAAATTAATTTTTTATTTTATTTTCATATTGTATTATTTATATATAAATATGTATATTCGTATTGTTAAAACGATCAAAATTATTTGCCAAGAAGTTTTTAATATTGTCTCCTATTTGTTTTGGGTCGAAACCGTTGCCTGGAATTATTCTGGTGCAAGTAATAACGTTCGGTTGTGGACGTAGATTTTGGGTTTCATCGGATTCGTTCCAGCTGATGCAATAGTCTTCATTTTGTTTTTCACAAAAGTTGTGCTGAATTAAGCGGTGGAAATATCTGAACTTTTTGAAAGACAGCGCCACCTTCCCTTTAGTCTAACGAATGCATTTTCAACACACAAACGAACGGAGCTCAATTTGCAATTAAATAATTCCTCACTACGTGTAAGGTGACCAGTATAGGGCTTTAAAAGCCACGGCAGCAAAGGCTATGCTGGATCTCGGACCAGCATTAGGGGTGTGTTCACATCATTTATTGTCGTAGTGAATGGTGGAATTACTTGTGATGCGTATACCAGATTCCTTTAATACTGTAGCATCATGGACACTTCCCGGAAACTTAATGCCGACATTCCTAAACCTAGGGTGTGAAAACCAAATATAATATACTGATATAATCATAATGTACTTTACAAACATGTATTTGTCGTCCACTATAGCCTGCATAACCATCGATGGCCATCCCTTGGGGTTTATGTAATACAAATATTCTTTTGAGGGAGGTATGACTGGAATATGTGAAACTTTAAAAATTGTTTTGTTTTTACTATTAATTTGCTTAAACTATTAAAACATTTCAACTCACCATCAATAGAGCCAATTACACTTGGAATATTTGAAACTTTTTGAAAGCTCTTGGAAATACGAAAACATTCTTCTAAATCTCTGAACTTTATAAAGGCCTTCGTTAGCTTTAAGATTGCGTTTACTACATTGTGAAAGTACTTGTGCACAGTAGACACATGTACTCCGAAAAACATCTCCTACCACGCGGTATTCGGCACAAGTTGTTAGCTTGCATAAGCAAATGGCTATTTGTTTATCTGGAGCTACTGGAATAGTCAAGTGAATTTTCTGTTTGGGCAAATGTGGTTCAATTAAAGAACACAATGTATGAAACGATGTTTTCGTCATTCGCAACGCTTCAAAATAAAGCTGCTCATTCCGTGGTTCTTTAATTAATGTCCAATTGTGGTCACTTCTTGGTCTAGTCTTAAGTCTACGTTCTCTGCGCTGCAATGGAAACCAAGTAATCACATTTATATGTCTCAATAATGGTTTGATGGCGGCGTTGTCTCCTTTCACTTGCCACCAGAAACTGTAAATGTCTTTTATGAAATAATTGCTTTCGTTTTTGTTAACTGCATTGCAAGTAAAATAATTACTTTAGAATCCATAATTGAACTTACTTTTTTGTGATTTTCATATCAACGTTACCACATTCTCAGTTTTGCCAGTCAGGCAACACTAACAAAATAAATGTATTATTTGAATATAGTAATTAGCATATAAAAGGTGAGTTAGTTATTTACAAATTATTTCTATTTGCAAATAGCTGGCGTATAAACGTAGTAATAGTTTACAGATTAATTGTGATTATAATAAAAGAAGTGTAAGCTTGAGAGTATATTTAAAAAAGCAGCAAGAATCCACGGCAGCATTAGAACAACTTGGCGACTGAACAACTGATCACCGTTCAACCCGGCGTACAACAACTTAACGACTTTAATGTACTCGGATATAGACAACTTAACTACGGCAACTTTTACCACTGACTTTATCAAATATCCTAGCATAGTGATTGGAAAGGTACTCAATTTTCTTACCTAGGTAAGGTACGAGGTAAAACGTATCTGGAATTTCCAGTACCTAGTAGTGTTGTGAAAACATCGATAGTGGGCACCATCGTTAGTTTAAGCATCGATAGTATTCCACTATTATCGATAGTACTATCGAAAAAATTTGATCAAAAAATTGGTCTATTGTCCTTCTGCAGAACTTTTACCAACACCAACAATGTAAATTAACATGTAATCAAATATACAAATATGACAAGTTCAATTTAATAAAATTTTACTTTTACCTTGTTACAATATGAAGTGCGCAATGTTCTGCTCCGATACATCGATAGCGGTTCACAACAATCGATGGTTGACCAAATACACAAACATCGATAGTATCGATAGTGCTATCGCTGTTTTTACAACACTAGTACCTTGGTAAAGGTAAAGATTGAAAAAGGTACTTTTAAATTAAGAATTATGATTCATGAATTTATATTAGTAATAAATACTAACTGTACGGGCTTAAATCCAAATATTAGCTTTAAAAATACAGATTTATTTGGAACCCACTTCAATTTAAAGCAAAGACCTTTGCCACGCTTTTAGTTAGAACTCCTTTTATAAGAGCATCTTTAAGTTGATCACAATATTTCAAATTTTTCAAGCATAGAAGTCATGAAAAATCCTAAATTACAACGATATTTGCCCTGCAAAATTATGACTAGAACGATAAAAATAGGTATCATCTTGTAGCACTGGCCTAGAGCCGAATAAATAAATTAAATTAAAGATCAATAGCCTTGGCGAAAGTGTCAGTAACATTATATAATTCAATAAAAAATTAAAAATTCTTTGAAAAATAATTTCAGCATCAGCCGAACTATGTCGCTCTATTAGCTTTAAATCAGACTCTTCCAAAAACTCAGGCTTCACGTGATTCCTTCAAAACTGTACACTTTAAATGCTTCGGTATGTCGGTATTTGCTATAAACTTCAGCTAATATAGTAGCAATTATTTCATGTGTGTGGGAAAACCGCACACGTTTTCACTTTCTTAAACAATTTGCGATTTAAAAACGGTTTCCAGTACAAAATGGTTCTATAAATCGCAAAACTTTTTCGACAATGAAAATGGGAGCACGGCTGATAGTCCGGCTTCCTTTTTTATACCCTTGTAGAGGGTATATTAAAATTGTCCAGATGTTTGTAACGCATAGAAGGAAGCATCTCCGACCACACAAAGTATATATATTCTTGATCAGCATGACGAGCTGAGTTAATATAGCCATGTCTGTCCGTCTGTTTCTATGCTATCTCCTCAGTCAGTTTAAAGCTATCTTAACCAAACTTTGCACGAAGCCTTTTGGTACAAATACGCTGCACATTTGTCGGAATCGGCCAGATCGGATGACTATATCATATAGCTGCCATAGGAACCATCGGTCGAAAAAGTAGTTTAAGTTAGAAAAACTTTTTTGTCTTCAAAACAAACGTCCCCAATCCTCGTATTTCTAAGTTTTCTATGCTTTTACATAGTTCCACCAAGTTTTATAAAAATCGGACAACTATATTGTATAGCTGCCATACAAAAGATATGTCAGAGAAAGATTCTAAGTAGGAAAAACTTTTTTGTTTTCAATGCTATCACTCCCAAACTTGTCACTAATCAATAGTATATGCTATTTCACAATTCTAAGTTAAGTTTGATCCAAATCGAATGACTATAGCATATAGCTGCCATAGGAACTATCGGTTGCAAAAGTAGTTCTATTGAGAAAAACTAAAGGGAAATGACTGCTTCAAGGCATATCTCCTCCGATTTAAGCATAAAGAAGATCCCTATTGTGACCACTGTGGAGACGGCGCTATTAAGTATGTGGAGCGTGCAATCTTTGCCTGCCCTCTGTATAGGCATAAGCGCGACCGAGCTTCGCCACTAACAGTATAAAATTTGAAAATATACTTGATCTGCCTGCAAGTATAAGAAATATATGTCCCATACATGTCAAACTTCTATCTGTTACCATTTCAGAGATCTGTGCGTTCACACAGACGGACAGACTGACATGCCTATATCAACTCGGCTGTTGATGCTAATCAAGAATATAAATACTTTATAGAGTTGGAAATGATTCCTTCTCCCTGTTACATACTTTTGCACAATTTAACAAATTGTTAAATTTTCTATCATCCTGACCTCAAGCCGTAAACATACATTTACAATTAGAAAGGTCGCTAACTCGCATTTGTACAAATTAATTAAACTCTATTTACCTTTGGTACAGCGTATAAAAAGGTGTAAAACCGGCAAAAAGTTTGCAGAATAGAGCAAAATTCCTTCACCACAAATATAATAATGTCTGGGACTTTCAACGTTTAAGAGAAGTTTTTTGAGTTGCCCTATAATTAATGCACCAAAGTTGGCAAAGAAAGTGTTTAATTGATAAATCTTTAATTATACATATCTGCCGGCATGCTGTTGCTGTTGTTGCGGCTGTCACTGTCAGTTCAGTGCGCTGCTCTTTCGTTAACCCGGCAACATCAATAAAATGCGTAAAATTTCCATAGCCTGCTTGCGGGCGTTTATGCATCAGATGTGTTATGAATTTCAATGCAGAGGGCCACAAACAAAAAAAAAATGGAAAGAAGTGAACTCAAAATATGGATAAAAAGGCGCCACGTCACTGACAACATCGAATTGAGTGCGTTTTTACGTAGCTGCAAAGTTGCAAAGGCGCGCGTGTGTGTGTGTGTGTTTGTGTGCGGAGTTCTTGGCGCTGTCGCTGACATTTCACATTACATAAACGTATTTATGCAAATGTATTGCGAGCTTTGCTTTCTACGTGCGCTGCTGCTGCTGTCCACTAACTGACTGGCTGCCCGACTCGCTCTCCATCAACGCGTTTGCTCTCAACAGTTTTTTTGTGCTGCCTGCTTTTGGGCGGGCGCCCGTGTCGATGCGCAAAATTTGCATGCATTTTAAATGACTCGGATATCAATTTTGACATATCACTTGACAGCTTAAAAAGGTTTATGTATTTATATAGGTATGTATATACAAGCACACACACACACACACACACACGCGCTCACACGAATCTGAATCGCATTCTCTGTTTTTTTGTTTTGGTCATAATAAAAAAGCGAATTTTAAATTTATTGCTTCATTAAAGCTTAATACCCAACGGCATGTGTTTGTGTCTGCATGTGAAATATTCCCGATCTGCCTCTTATTTTTTCTCCTCTTTTACTTTTTTTTTGCTGTTTAACAATGTACATTGGGGTCTGTTGTTGTTTTCAGGCAGCTTAAAGCATTGAACAGCATTTCATTTGCAATTCATGTTAGTTTTGTGTTTAGTTGTTGTGCGATTTATTGTAATTGTCACTTTCATTGTTGCAAAATTAATATCCATGTTATTTAAATGTTTTGCTGCATTTGGAATATTGAATAAAATTGCCATTAAATTTTTTATCAAATTTATGTTAAATGTTAAATGGAAGGCAAATGAAATTGAAAGCAAAAAGGGCAGGCAATTCGATAAATTTTATACTGTGTGATGAAAATTCCCTATGCTCTAGTCAGTCCTTACCCTTCCGACGAGCTGTAAGTCGCCTAATAACTTGCTTGATAGGACTACACCTCTAAATCGACCGACACTCTAAACTTCATTCAGCATTTTCTTATTAAATCGATTCAACTGGAAGCTGGCTGATAATATTTGTCAGTTTTCTGGGACAAACGATATTGCACTCAACAAACTTTTAGTAATTTTGAGTATAACATACTCACCGGAATGAATTTTTCAGTCACATTGAATGTGAAATTATAGATACTCAATGAGTATTAATCATTCATACTCAGTATTCATTCATACTGAGTATGATTGAATGAATGAATGTGCAAAGCGAAGTGATTGAATGAGTGGAAAGCAAAACACTCAGTGTACTTAAATAACTCAGTGTTAGTAAAGGCAACTTTAGAGAGGCAAAAAAAAGAATGTTTACTGGGAAATAAAGCCTAACAAATGCTTAATATTTTACCGAATAAAAGGGAGGAACGAGCTGAGTTTTCAAAGAACCGTACAAAATTCCGAACACAAGCACGGTCATTGAAAAATAATTTGAGTACGCCTGCTATTATTAGTGAAGGGCACCAAATGCCAAATTATTGTAGGTCAGTTACAGTCCGCTTGGTTTTAGATGATATTTCAAACCGTTTTGCGTTAATGGAGAATCATTAAATTTCGAAAAAGACCAAAGAGGATATAAATATTAATAATGTAAGCCAACACTAGGTCCAATCAAGTGGAAAGTCATGCCATATCATGCCATATCAGCTGAGGGTTCTTTGTACCTAAAGCGAATTTTATTTAATTCTGTGATTAATTTAGAAATTGTTAGTGAAATTTGATTTGCATTTACGTCTTTAATTGATTCACAAAGATTTTGTTGTTTATTGCTTGTTTGTTTGTTTATTTGTTTATTATTATTATTATCTTAGTGCTACAAGTACATGGCGACTTATGTTTATGGCACTAATCACAGGTTGACATCGATTTGAAAACAATACAAGAATATACCAACTTAAACTAAGGATAAATTATATAAACAATCAATAATTACATTAGAAAATTAAAAAGAGGAATGATTATATTTGTGCTATTGTTTGAGATGGTGTTCTAAACTTTTCTTAAATAGTGGTGCGCTTTGTATCGATTTAATATGGGATATAATGGAAGTCTGAGGTAGCGAGTTCATTTTTAGGGCTGATTAGATTTTTAGTTCATTGAGACGCAGCAAAATTTAGTATCTCATAAAGATATGAAGGCTCTGAAGTGTTAATTATTTTGTGCAGAAAAATGAGAGCTCTCAAGCAAATCCACGAGTTTAACGGAATGTCAAAAATTTTCTCTGCAAATTCGGATATGTGATCCGATCGTTTTTTGTGGTAGACATATCTAGCTATGTTGTTGAAAGCAACATTAAGTTTAGATTTAGACTTTGCACTACAACTACCGAACACTTCCACACCGTATAAAAGCGAAGGCAGTTGTTTAATATGTGTTGGTATGAAACATTTCGTTAGATTTAACTGCCGAATTAAGGAGTATGCTTTGCCAATTGCTTTGTTTATGTGATCATCCCATGATAAAATATTGTTAAATGTAAAACCTAAATTTATTGCTCGCTCAACGTAGTCTATACTGATACCATCAATCTTTAGATTTGGTAAGCAACCTGTATCAAATCTCTTTTTATATACAACAATGCACTTAGACTTTGTTGGGTTGATTTTTAGACCATTTTTCTTTGCCCAGCTCCGTATCAGTTCAAGTTCACTATTACAAACATTAGCACATTCAGAAATCTGGACATCATCTGCATACATTTGATCATCACATTTAGACAGAACATTTGGGAGGTCGTTAACATATATCGAAAAAAGTAATGGTCCAAGAACTGATCCTTGTTGGACGCTACGACTTAGTGACAGAAAGGATGACCTTCTCTTTACAGTAGCTACTGCTTCCAGTCGGTCATGTAGGTACGCAACTTCGATGTTTTTTGAATCCTGATTGTCTGTCATTCAGCAGAGAGTTTTCCTGCATGAACTTAGATATTTGACAAGACATGACTTGCTCAAATGCTTTAGATAAGAGCGGTAATATGGAGATTGGACGATGTTCATTATTGTTTTTTCGAATTGGCAGTATTTTTGCTATTTTCCAGGCATGAGGAAAAGTGGAAGTCATTAATGCGGTGTTGTATAAATGCATAATATGGGATAGAATTTGAGAAAGAAGAATTTTAATAAATTTGGGGTCCATTTGATCTAGTCCACTGGCATTTGACTTTACTTCTAGAATAGAAGATAGGACATCACATTGATCAACACACACAAAGTTAAAACAAGGACCTAAATTATTAATTGCTTCGGATGTCAGGTACGTATTTTCAATGATGTCAGGTACTTCAGTTGGTGATTGCACGAATATTCTGTTTAGATCATTGGGATCAATATCTTTAGATACAGCCGGCCTTGGTTTACCTAATCCTAAATACTTAATTTCCAACCAAAACTGGTTGGACGATATTGCACTTGTGAGTTTGGAGATATAGTAGCTTCTTTTTGCAGAGTTGCATTTATATGTTACCACTTTCCTTTGAGTCTGGTAGTCTCTAAATAGACGGTCTGTCCTGTACCGTTTCCACTTCTTATAGGCTTCGTCACGTTTAATAAAAGCTCTTTGTATATCAACATTAAACCACGATGTTTGTTTTGGTTTCACGATTTTTTGTCTAAGAGGTGCCTGCTTATTGTATAGACTTTCAATATTTGTGTTCATTTACTGAAATTGGTCGTCTACATTTGGCTTCGTATAGATAATATCCCAGTTGAGGGAGTTGAAGTCATTAAGTAACTGATTATAATCAATATTTATAATATATGTGTCCTGAATTTGGCTCTGGCAGCAAAGACGAAAAGTACAACCTAAAAGTCAGCCTCTATCATTTCCGATTATTCAATTTTCGATCGTTCGCTTGGACTTTTGGTTTCTCTTTTGTGTATCAAGTGTCAGTCCCTTTATGTACGCTACGTTATTATGCATTTAACGAACTTGTCTGTACGTTGCTTATACCGTACTTGCTGTGTTTGGTACTTTCGTTTTGAATGCGAATTCTGGTTAAATGCGCATTATTCTACTTAATTTCTATTCATCAACTTCTTTGTTAAAGGTATTAGAAGCAACTTTCTTTTACCTTTCATGTACTGCCATCTTCTACATAGCACTATATGTCACATAAACCTACAAATTGCAGAGTAAATTGTGAGCTTACACATAGCAGCTATCTGGAAGAAGAGAAATCGGCCCTATATCAGTTTACGGAACGACCCTTTTTACACACTGATTTGATTTAGACCAGCGTTGGCCAACGAGAGCGCGTCCACAAAGTGAGAGTCAATTGGTGTGCGAAAATAAAGCGCCGTGAATTTGCATCGACCTGAGAGCATCAAAGGCAAAGACCATCCAATACCTAGACTGAACCTTCGCTCGGTCGAACCAAGCTCAGTTTGCAACTACAACCGTACTCGTCTCAAACTTAGCCCTGTTTCACTCCCTCCCACCAGCCATGCTATGGCGCAAACAAAATGCAACTGCGACAGAGCAAGACAGGGCGAGGATCGAAACTGAGCGCCGTAGCAGCACGGCTAACAGATACGACAGACTGCGCAAACGTTGGATCTATCCTTCTCTCATCAAAGGATAGCCAGCGATTCAAAGGCTTTTTCATCTCTTCTCCTCAGCTTCGGCATGGGTTCGGCTAATGTATGTGTCAATAGAGAAATGTCATCGCCCGCCAGGGGGTACTGGTTACCATCGCTGATTTAGACTCGTGAACTGCTTTTAGTGTGACCGAACATCTGATTGACAATTGGCGCAAATGTAAACAGAAGACCTTTACTCTCATCATTTCTATGCTTATTTCAAAACTCCGCCGTTGCTGTTATAGCCAAGATCTGGAGCTGGAAGGTGCCCTCCACACTACCATTCTAAAGCTCAAGGAGGGTTTCGAGGTGGGTATCAGGCGATCAGAACGATTTCAAGCATCTCGACACTGCATCCATTAAGGACTACTTGGCCAACATCCCCCAAGTCCTAAGTGCGAGTTTGAAGTCCAAGCTTAGCTTTTCAATCCGTAAACAAAAACAAAATTCGGAATTGGTGTCTTTTGAAAATGAATGAGAAGTGAAACTTTATTTGAATATAAATTGACTCCAATCGCCTCCACATAGCCCACACAAATGTCGGGATCGAAGATGAACAGATTGCGATGTGCTTTAGTCACTTCTTTGATTACCTCCTGGGCCACAACGCCTCACACAACAGTCACAGGCGTCTAGGCAAAGAGCCTCCTTACTTAAAGCTAATGTGAACAGTAGATCATCACGAATGGTCTGTAAGAGTTTAAGGTCCGACTAGCTGGTTTTCTATCTGGGATCGAATTGATGGGAAGAACGAAATTGCTGAAGAATCCGAAGCAGAACTATGCCTGGACCATTGCGTTTCAACTTGCGCTGGTAGCCCGGAGCAGTCACTTCAAAGTCCAGCCATGCCAAAAAGGCTGGATACTGCACTTCATTTACCATTTAACCTTCTCCTTGGGTTTTGAGATTATGTTGTACTTGATGACATCCCTGAAAGGGAACAGAAAGTGGTTTTAGATTGGCAACCATACTCACTCCACATATCGATGGGTCTGCGAACCCACAAAATAGAAAGCAAACATGCTCCAGACATCGCTGGCGAAGATCTTTACGCCCAGATCACGACATATACCCTCTATGCGCTGCAATTCCTCACTGTTCTGGCCATTCACGACCACCACATTGAAGTGGCCAAAGAAGTCCTTGGTTTTCTGCTTGATCGGTTGAGTGTCGGACGATATATCTAACATCGGATTTAGGGCACGGGCGCGCTCTAGGGCCACAAATTGAGAGCAAAAGTCTTCCTCTGTGACCAGCTTGTCGTCATGCAGCTTCACAGAGTTGAGTGCACCTAGATCAAGCCGGCAAACGTTACAAGTAAGCTGGACTATCCTTTCTGATTGCGATTGATGGGTGACTGAGTTAGTTCGGTACGTCTTTTATCAACATCCCGTCGAAAAATCAAAATGTTTATTAAACAACCAGCACTTCATTATGGTCGATCGAGGAGACAAACTTATTCATTCATATTCCAGTATCCAAGACTAAGACCATTTTGCCTATTAACCAGAGCACACAGTTGTGTACTTTGAACAGCATTTACCATAGTTTTTGCCATTTTTAAAAAATTTAAGAAAAACCAATAATGTTTGCTCGCCAAAGTTGTGCTTGATTTTGCAGAGCTTAAGGTTAATCTATCAAGCTTAAATAGCAAAACAACAGGCAACACAGCCAAGAAGGGCTAAAACCCCAACGCAAAGTAAATAATTAAATTTGCTGCGTAAATAAAAGTTGAAGTGGTCTTCACTTTGACTTTGACTCGGCACTCGAATGGCCGTTGCTCATCTGCTCAACTCCGGGCAGCAAAAATGGCGCACGACAACTCCAACAACAACAACTTGAGAACCGCTTCTCTGGTATGTCAAAGGCAGCAGCGGTGCCAGCAGTGAGCTACTCCAATTCTGAACCTACTTTCATTTGGCATTCAGCGAAATTGCTTTTATTAGCGTATAAATCAACAGTGCAAAATCGTAGCATACTTCTCCGGGCAAATGTCTCTCGGCAAAATGTTTAAATTAAATTTATGCGCCATTCCAAGTTGTTTACAAGTGGCCTGAAGAGTGCGCGTGAGTGTTGGTGCAATTGCCCGAAATAGCCTGGAGTGGGGGGGGATGGAGCAAACTGCATGGAGAGGTCAAGCCGGGCGTCTGTCTGTCCCTTCTCTCATAATAATAAAACTATAAATTAAATTAACTCATAAAAATTCGGTGTGCATAAAAAGCAAAGACCCTCTCGAAACGTGAATAATAGCTTTGTTTTTGTTGTGTTGCCCACCCTGACCCTCCCCTGCCCACCACCAACATCTATCTTCCAGCTGTCTATGCGCTCGCCCAGCCTGCGTAGTCCAGAAACTACCCGCCGGAGACCATTCCATTTCATTTTTCTCAGTTTCACTCACATTTTTATGGGTTGGAGCGTACAAACATACATATAGGCGCTTTAGCTTGTAAGTAGCATGTAAGTCGACCCAGAGAGCGCATGATTTAAATTCTTGTGAGCACGCCGAGTCCTTGGGTAGTGGCAAGGCTTTGGCCAGGATGGGCAAACGATGCGATATATATAAAGCGTCAGCGTGCATATTTGATTCGATTTCATTGGCCAAACTGGTCAGAAGGTAGTCCACAACGGAGCTGGAGACGATGACGATGAGGATGACGACGACGCGACGTGCCTGTAAATATTTATTAATGTTATGAAACTTTCCATTTGGCGTGATGCGAGAATGCCAGGCGTTAGTTGCTTTGATTTTTATGGCATTGTGTGTGTGCCAGTGCTTTAAGGGCAGATTCTTTTCTGTGTATGATTTTTTATGGTTTTGTGGAGTGTAATTTAGTTTTTATATTGAAATATGTTAAGTGGCAGAGTAGATTTTAAAATGATTTAAGTTAGGTCTGGGACAAGAGAACAGAAGATGGCTTAACTTTCAACAGAATAATTTAAATTTTCAATACTAAAATAGTCATTAACAGCAATTGCTTCCGCCTCTGCCGTTTGTCAGACTACAGTAACTCCACCAATTGAAATCCACTAAACCCTATCTCCGAGGTTTCTAATTGACAATATGAAGAAATCGATTTCCCGAAGAAATGATAAAGATCGTATGAACAATACTTAAGTTACGACCAAAAGTCAGTTCCAATCCAGGGTCAGTTTTGAAATGGTGTGGCAGTTTTGGAAACACTAATCATCGTAATCAAGCGATAGCGTGGATGTTCATCTCTAGCCCTAACGCGTCAGCGAATCAGTTTCAGGCTGGCTACGCTTCCGCGCGGTTGGCGTCCGCATACACACACACAGGCAAACGAGATTTTTGACGCTACAAACACACACATGCAAACGGCAAAGGGTGGTTTTTTGTGTGCAAATGACACCGACCTGCTCTCTGTCGCCCCGGTCCTGCATGTCCAATCGTTCACATTCTACTGCAGCCCATGCTGTCAACTAACCGCTGCCCACGACTGCTACCCACGTGTGAAAAACGTTCCTACCCCTCACCTGATGCTCACGCCTGCTCTTTACGTGCGCTCAGTCGGCCCTTCACCTGCATATCTACAATAGCAATATTGGTCAATCATTCTACCATTCCCGCCGATTGTACACTCCACTCAGCCGTCTCTGCACCTACATGTAACCGATCTCACGTTTCAGATCTTACATTGTACGCAGAGTGGCAAACGAAAGTCCCCAACTCGTGGCAAAAGAAAGTGCTCGACGCGAGGCAACCTCAACCCTGCTTGGGTGAACTTGCTTATAGACCCAAACTCGAAGCAACGGCTTCAACGCGAGGCTACCACCAACGCAAACTCGCCAATCTGTACACGGTGTTACACATAACTGAAATGGTTACAGTAGTGACGCCATCTATTTGTCAGTTTTCAAATGGTTTAGCTACGAGGTTTACTATGTAACTAACATTATTTATAAAGCTAACAATTATTGTATGATTTCGCCCGCCGCGCGAATCGAAACCAGCCAGAAACTGCGCGCCAGGATGGTGCTCGATGAATAGTGCGACCAGAGGTGGCCGGGACAGCCACAATGGTCCCAGTAGTGGCGCCATCTATTGGTCAGTTTTGTAAATCAACTAGAGGCACCAAAAGAAAGTTCGCTACCGCCCATATCGCTATTACAGAGTATACTACAGTCGGGCTTGAGCGACTTTCTTACTTGTAAATTCGAAAAACTAACGTTTACCCGAAAACTGGCTCTGAATCTAGAGCAGGGCCGTGCCGATCTACGGCGTTTGTAAAAAAGGCTACCTGAACCAAAACTTTTTATTAAATGTCTATTAAACCTTAAAGTTTTTGCCGGCTCTAGGTCTTGTTATGTTAGTACAAAACTTTAAAACAGGGACACACCACAAAGGAGGTTAGTATACCGTACAGCTGTTTCGATGGTATCTCTACCATATCATCAGCGGTCTTCACCTGGTACCACAATCAGAAAACAACTCCCTCCTCATGCCTGAGATGCCATAATCGCTTGGGAACTCCAATGCGATTCAACAGCAAAAACCAGACACAACGAGCTGTCTGTGGCCTTTGTACGTGTGTGTGTCCCCCAATGGTCTTATAATGTTAGTGTTCTAGAATACAGTTAAAACTATCCGTTAAGTAAGCTGTGTGATTTTTATTTCAGAAAAAAAGCATAAGTTTAAAAAGAGACTAAATCAGCACAATAAATACTGAAATAAAATGGACCAGACCGTTAAAATGGATGAAGACAATTCCTTGGATTATGCTCTGGGCACTGCAGAAAATATTGTACCTTCCTCGGAGAGCGATGCAGCAGGTAGCACCTGCTTCTACTGGACGGAACTTATTTTAAATTCTTAGAACACGAATCAACAGGCAATAATATTACGGCTTTATGCATGAAATGTCCAGAGGATCGAAACACCAAAGTAAGAGGCTATTTAAACTGTACATCGAACTTTTTAAGCCATTTGAAGAGAAAACACGAAAATGACTGCGTGACTGAGTACAATGAATACATTAAAAAAAAGACGGAAGAGAAGAAACATCCCGGCCATACAACCAAGTACAAAGAAAGATAATAATTTTTTCAATTTTGATTCCGACTCTGACTCTGATGTGGTGATAAACGAAGTGAATCGACTGCCCTCTGATGCTCCTTTGACTAAAGCAGAACTTTTGATGCTTCAGTTTTTTGCAGAATAAATTCAGTAACTGGAGCTGCTTAATCGATATCCCAAAATTCGCAACGTTTTTGTTAAATACAACACGCCATTACCATCGTCGGCAGCAGTTGAACGTCTTTTTTCTGTTGCCACAATGACGGATTTGCCAAAGAGCCACAGTCTATCGGACAGCATGTTTGAAAAGTTTAAATGTTTAAATGCAATATTAACTATTATAAGAAGTAATAATAAAAAATTTAAAAAAAAACATTCAAATCCTACTATTCAATTGCAGCGTTCAGAATTTATCGCTCAGAGCCGAAAACCGCTGATCGTGAGCGGGAAGCACAACGGCTTTCAGCACTCGGCTTTGAGCTGTGTGCCATAATAGCTCTCTAAACTGTATGCGACTGAACAAATATCAAGGCGGTATATGTATTGCAGAAAGTGTCTGAATTGGCCTCACTCATAACATATGTCGTTTGCAAATATTATTGAATAACGCTTATGAACTATGTACATCTGGCAGGTCCTTTTTTTGAATTTACAGTGAATATGGTGGAACTGATACATTCTTCGTGCTCTAACTATGTTCTACAGCATTGGTCATCCATGGGTCGGGGTTCACTATTGTCAAAATCAAGGCAATGTAGTTGTTGCCTTAAAAATCAGTTTCTTAAGCATTTAGCGGTCTTATAACCATGAAGATTTCTTAGCTATGAATTGCACTTATGCATTGATTTTGGTATGATTTTCTACTTGATTGGCATTAGCGTTTTTCATCAACACTATTTTTTATCCTCCATGGTATTTTTTTCTCGATTTAATAAGTCGTCAGTCACGGTAAATAGGTTTAAATAACTCGTGAACCACTTGGTCTGTGGTTCCCAGCTTAGAATCGAGAGCTGTGGCTCACGAGCTGTGCCTTTCTGAGTACAAGCCTTTACTTTAATCTGTTTTGTAACAAATTTAAAAAAAAAAGAATTGGAAAACTCTTTGCGTTTTCAAATAAGATTTTTTAAAAAAAGGTCCAAAAAACAGCCTCCGTATGGAGAATCCCCCCTTAACTATTTTATTCTGTGCGATTTATCATTAAAGTTTATTCTAAAAGCCCATTTAATTCTCCGTTGAACAAATGTGGTCCCAATGAATTTCGATACCGTTTGACGAAGATATTCGCAAATTTCTGAGTACACCTCGGCGATCAAGTATTTTTTTTTGAGCGTGTTTACATATTAGTGTCAGCCTTAACATAAGTGACCCTATAAGTATGCTCTGTTTTCAAATAATCTTTTTAAATACTAAAAATGCAAATATATATATACACTTAACTGTTTCTCGATTTTTGGGCCAAGATTAACGGTCTCCGAATACTGTTACACATAACGATAAGTTAACCTACCCGACCATCGTTAGCGAGAACGGATCCGTTTTCGATGTTTTCTCGAAGTTTTCTCCAACAAAACTATCGAGAATGTGTTTCGTTTTCGGTCCGAAAAAGTTTGTGACAGCAAAATGTAAATTCTCGATACACGTTTTCGAATCCGTTCTCGACACTTTCTCGACAGCGAAAACGGATCGAAAACTAAATTGTTTCCAATCGAAGAAAGTGTCGAGAACGGATTCAAAAACTTGTTGTAAACGTTTACTTTCGCGATAGTTGATAAGAATGTTTTGTTTCATTCCATTTTGTTTCCCATCTAAAAATTTGTATTTTTTGTTAGTTTTGTTTCTTTATCTATATGAATTAATTCAGTTTTATTAAATTGTATCGCATTTTTGGCACAAAATAGCTGGAAATAACAGTTACAGCCAATAACAATAGCTTGCATTCTGTTTGCTAACTTTTATAGCAGGAGTATTTAAAAAATGGTTGAAATCTGCGGAATATTGTCATTGCTTACTTATGTAATTTAACACCTTTGATAAAAAAAAACACTGTACAAAGAAGGTCCGACTTCATTAGGGTTTGCTTGACAATGTGTTGTGCATCGGTCAGCAAACTAAGCGTCATGCAAAACATTCATTTGCTCCTCATAGCATGGAGCATTACGCTGTGTCTCCTCCAGAAAGTAAACAGCTGTCTTCGCCAAGGCGGCAATATTCCGGGTAATGGCCACACGCACAATGATCGCACTTAGTTCACTGGTCAAATCCATGATATAGGACAATATGTAATCGGGAAAGACATTGGCTTTGTTGCGTGATATATTCTTAACTATGGCTAGGTAAGCAGTAAGTGTTGCACCTTGACGGCAGATTTTTGGGCCAGATTCAGCTAAAGACAGTAAAAGCAAGAGAGATTTAGATGAAGAACTGGAAAGCCCTTAAAGTACTCACAATATAGCCCAAAATGTATTCCAACATAGTCTCAAAGTTAATATACACTAGGACAACTTTTGCAATAGTTGGTATTCGACTTTGTCAATCCACGTATGCAGAAGGTGACCACAGTAATGATTAAAAGAGACCATCACCTGGCCGAATCCTTTTTCTCGGCTACCTACTCTTCCTCGGGTGTCAGGTCTTGTGTCTAAGTCAGCACCTTAATGCAATGTGCTTATGCAGACATTGGATTTTATCATCGGGTGTCATTGTAGGAGAACATTCGCAAATAGGACTGTAGAAATACACCGGAAATAGTTTGTCCATCGAATAGATAAACATATATCATGAAGGCTAAGAATTGGCGCAAGCTCTCATTTTCAATGCCAGCCAAATGATTCTCCACCAGCTCGCGTTTCCCACGTCTGTAGGCCAGCAATTGGAAGAGCTTAAAGAAGGCTGTGCTCTCGGTCCAGACCTCCAACAAGGCGCAGCTGGAAAATTAAAAAAGGCATAACTAGAATTCCGCTTTTCAACCCTTTATTACTTACCTCACCGAAAATATGTGCAAATATTGCCCGCATGGCTTGGACACCGAAGGAACCGATCAACAAATGAGGTGGCAACCAATGACTTGCTGTCAGAAACCGACAAAAAAAATGAAAATCCGGTTGAAATCCGCTTTTCTTAAGAAATTCGGATTTCGTTGTTAAGAGAAACTATCGTAAATGTCGTAAGTCCGATTACATACGTTTATTTGTAGGGTGGGAAGCTAAATCAAAATTAAAGTTCAAAGTTTTTTAAATTCACCAGGAATGCGGAGTTGTGAACCAAAAACCATCTCTGCTGGGCTAGCTCCTAGATCCTCTTTCATAACGGACTGGAACCTCTAAGTCAAACTTTTTGCAGAATTTAAGAGGATTGCAGCCTTGCACTTAACACTTTGAAATCGTTGTGAATCTATTTTTTTACCGAATCAAGAAATCAAAATTTTTGAGATGTTCAATTTTTAAAATTTTTTAAAAAACTTAAAATTTTATTTATCTTTATATAAATCAACTAAATTGACGAAATTGACGAACAAGGTTTAGCTCGGTTCATACAAGCTTTCATCTTTGGTGACAACTCAATTTTTTGTCTTTTACTCCATCTCCAAAACGACAGTTAAGTTCAGACACAGCCCATAAATTGCATAATTCTACAACAACTAACACAATTTTACACAGTGGCTTTTTAAGAATTTCGTAAAATACTTGTCTCTGCTTCAATAAAATGAGCATTAAATTCTCTCTGGCCATTCGAAAACTTATAAAAGACAATCAAATTCATGGTCCTTTTAGACATTAATTTCGTTTAATGTATAATTTGAAATTATAAACCAGAAGCACCTAAAGTGACTTGTCAAATCGTTTGCCTATTGCTTTGTTCTCTTCTTTTTGCTTGCTCTTTTTGACCCAGCTTGCAATTGTTTCTCAAGATCTTCAATAATCAATTCCTTGATGCGATTCCGTAACTGTAAGCGATTCAATTCATCTTGATTTTGTTTATATAAATGCTTACATTTTGTGATGCGTTTTTTGATGTGTTTAATTTTGTTATTTTTGGTAGTTTTGGATTTAGTTAGGACACCAAACTCCAGCCAGGGATCAAACATAATGGAAAATCAAAACTAAATTTTGTTATTATAACAAAACAAATTGAATATTGAGTGGAAAATCAAGGCAAATTGAGCAAAGTTGAGCGCTAAGAGGCAATGATGATGATGATGATGTTTAAAGCAATTACAATTTAACACAGACACAACTACAATGTGCATACAAATGCAAATTGCTGGCTGGCTGGCATACGTTGCGTATACGTAGCGCCACCCTCTAACAACAACAACAACAACAATAACGACACATTTTCACATTGCGTGAACAAAATAGTTTTGTGTTGCGGTTGTTTTCAGCGGGCGACAACAACAATAACTACGCTGACAATTACTACAATGCACTCGCAGTCCTTGGCCATGCCTTGCCACCCACAACTTGGCCCAGACTCTTGCCAAGCACTCGGTGACTCGGTGTGCTGGGAATTGTGAGAGTTGCAAGTTCTTGTTTCTTTTTGCGGTCTTAACAAATGCATAACTAAACAAGCCAAAGCAAAGAACGAACCTAAATTCTCTTTTTCGCTAGCCGAATCCTAAGAAGACACACAACCAACCCTACCCCACATAGTCCACACAGAGTACAATCCCTGCGGCATTGTTGAGTTTCGCTGGTTGATTGTTAGCATAAAGCGGGTTTTTGCGTGCAGAGCATTTAGTGACACATTTTAGTGGCTGCCTTTGGCAAATTGCAGGTGCAAATCGAAAGATGTTGTCGCCACAATCTAAACCTTTTTCTTCTTTCTTATCTGTCTCCCCTGCTGTACGCATCACATCATGCCCAAGCAAACTGAAATTGACTTGGGGGAAAATGAGAAAAAAAAAAGAAAAGAGAAACCTTCGTTCCCGCTTTTATGTATGTATATAAATAAGCTCAACAAATAATAGAAACCGGCAGAGCTCGGGCAGCCAGCGGGTGGGGAGGGGTCGGTCAAAATCGAAATCCATTTGTGTGCATTTCAGTTTCGGTTTAAATCAACAGCGGGACATTCCCGGTGGCTCGACAATCATTCAGGCTGACAGGATGTGCGCTTCACTGAGCTGATTGTGAGTGTGGAAAAGTCTAACAAAAAAAAAAAAACAAAATGTCCAAATGCCAATAAACAGTATTCTTTTACCCGTATAAGCAGAACATCTTTAAGTTGAGGCCACTTTTGCTAATTGAATTTGTGCCAACTTCCTGGCAGTGCCTCAACAGTGTTGGCAACGTGTTAATTTAACATCCATTCCATTTTGTTGTTGCTCATTAAGCATATGACAACGAGGCGGCAACAAGGTGTAAATATGTTTTTCAGACGTCATGCTGTAATATTCTTCTGCACAAAAAAAGCACAATCCATTCTTACCCTTGCCTGTCTAGCCCGACAAGCCATTCAGCTGTTGTGCTTGTATCCTGCGTTGTTGTCGTCTAGGTGGGGGGGTGCCTGTCATGACAATTTAAATGCCTGTTGTCTGTGCTTTCATTTCTTCTGGAGATGGCGAAGCAAGTGTGACGTAGACGGGTTAAAGCAATAGCCGATTCGTGTTGTGCCTAGCTGAGGTTGCAGACTTCATTTAGCTTAAGCTAACACACAGAGTATTGGGGGTGTATCCAGTTTGGTTAAAGCAAAAAAGTTCCCATGGAGGAAAGACAGTCGAAGCATTATAAAGCCCATTCGTAGAGCTGATACTCTCATGATTTTGTCGGTAGACAGAGCAGCAAAACACCTTGGCTTTCACTGCTTTGACTGGTCTCTGGTGTGTTGTGGTCTGTGTTGCCAACTATTGAATATGGCAAAGCATTAAATTTGTGTTTATTCCTACAGAATTGATTGGTCAAGTCATCTACAGGACGAACTGCGCAATGTTATGCTACAAACACGCACAAGGAGCCTCCTTCTGTAACGCCTCTGTTTCTACAGATGTATAAATTGATTCTTAATATCTGGTATGTTCCTCCAGGCATCTCGCTTTATTTTGTGAAATGAGCATTTCTAACCAGAGATTTTAGAATGGTTAGATTGGCTTAGTTCAGTGGTATATGGACATCTTAGATCCCCGGTGAACGAACCGTGGTTTTGATTCAGTTCAGTGGTTTACACTTAATTTATTATCACAACTGTCCCTTTTCCCGAATTCCTAAACTTTTTCTTTTACTTGAAACTACACTCCTAGAAAACATTGAAAGAACTTCGAATATCAATGAAAAACCAAGAAAAAGTGCAAGCTTAGGCTCTGCAAACACACCCCAAAAATGGTCCGTATCAATTGAATGTCAACAGTGTATTAGAGAGAGAAAAAATAGCAATAGTAAGCCATCCTCTGTGCGTCATGTACACCCAGCACCATAAAAAAAGCCGCACCTCGAAAATTTATGAATTTGTATTTCTCCGAGTCTCTTTAGTAACGTTAAAGATCAAACTAGAAATCAGAATCAGGGAGAATCATTAAACTCACTCGTAGAATATCTTGATATTTGCGTCATTTGATTTGTAAGGGGCCCAGAATCCCAAATGGTCCTTTGGGCCGTATATTCAGCAAAGAGTCTCAAAGCCATATGTCTTGTTCCAGTAGTAGAGACTTGTTAAAAGGGTTGACGCTCATGAGGTTGGAGTTTTACGGCTCTATACATCTCTTTTATACAACATCAAACAAGTCAACAAAATGAAAAGAACCAAAACGTTTTTCTTTTAAGGTTTTCGGTTCGTATCTGTTAATTTGAGATCTACCTAAAATGTTATTATCTGACATGTTCTCAATTCCACCTTTTTATACCCATGTAGAGATTATATTAAAATTGTCCAGATGTTTGTAACGCATAGAAGAAAGCATCTTCGCCCACATAAAGTATACATATTCTTGAGCAGCATGAAGAGCTGAGTTGATATAGCCATGTCCGTCTGTCCGTCTGTTTCTATGCTATCTCCTCCGTCAGTTTTAAAGTTATCTTAACCAAACTTTGCACGAAGTCCTTCGGTACAAAGACGCTGCACATTTGTCAGAACCGGTCGGATCGGATGACTAAAGCATATAGCTACCATAGGAACTATCGGTCGAAAAAGTAGTTTTAGAGAGAAAAATTTTTTTGTCGTCAACGCAAACATCCCCACCTCATATTTATAAGTTTTCTATGCTTTTATATAATTTCACCAAGTTTGAAGAAAATCGGTCAACTAAATCAGGGCTGCAAACCCAAAAAATTTTTCGGAACCTCCGGTTTGCAGGTTCGAACCAAAATTTACCAACGGTTATGGTTCGGAAATTTGAGGTTCGAGGTTTTTCGCCTTTGGTTTTGGTTCAAACAATGGTTCGTTGCACGTTTTACCCAATTTATATATATAATAAAATTACAATACAATAGGTACACACCTGACGCATAAATACATTGTAAGACTGTAAGACGTCGATTATAATTAACGTGAAATGGGCGGTCGTGTGCTGGATATGGACTTTCTTAATTGCTTATGTATAAATCTTCAGTCCGATTGATTATGCTTTTTCGCTCTTTAGTCTTCAGTCTTTCACTCACAAAATTGAGCATTGATTCGTGTTTATTCGCCACAATTGGATCTTTTTTCAATGATTTGATCAAAAATGCCTTTGTAGTAGGCAAGGAGTACCCAATATATTTTATTATTAAGCGTTAAAGAATGACATACATGTTTTTGAAGATTGGTCACACTAAAAAGAATGTCTGATACACACAGACACAAAACGAATGTACATACATAAACTAAGCGTAAATGGAAAATAAAGAACAGTCTTAAGCGAGAGTCGAAACAGATCAGACGCATTTTTAGTGAATTGCTGGCGCCAACTCTACCACAAATTTTCAGAAGTGAAATAAACCCTAAAAACGCTTACAAAATTTATACAAAAAACGTTCATCAATATATTTAAAATATATAAATAAAAAAAAATATAAATATATAAAAAATAAAAAAAAAATATAAAAAATAAAATATATATATTCAAGAATATTTAAAACTATATAAGAATTCGAGTGTTGGTGCGAAGCACAGAAAGAACAAATAAAAAGGAACGAAATTTTTTCTCCTAATTCTCTGTGTGTGCGTGTGCTTCAACAAATTGCAAGCAATAGGTGCAAATGAATATTCTGCTACGCAATTGCGAAATTGGTTGCAGGAGTTGGGATACCCAACAGACGGAAGTAAAGCGACATTGTCAACACGCTTAGGTGAGATTCCTGTGGAGTTTCGTGGCGAGTGTCCACTTGGAGAAGGTCATCCAGATGAAAAGAAGCCTGAAAGCAACAACGATTATGACGGCGATGGAGTTGGCGCCAATGCTACAGACAGCAGCAATGGTGGTGAAGCGTACGAAAATGGACAAGAAGAAAACAGCAAAATCGATATAAGAATGCTGAAATTACAGTAAGAACTGATGAAATTGGAAAACGGTGTACTGATGATAGATAGAGCAGAAGCTATGGCTGGTAACGCTGTGGCTGGTAACAACGCTAACAACATGATGAGCGCGGTTAAGGACATGTTGCCAACATTTAATGGAAAACGCCCTGTAAACATTTGGGTTGCCCAACTCAAATCTATGAAAAAAATGTTTATAACTTAGATGACAATATGGTGCGAATGTTACGCATGTCCAAGTTGAGAGATGGAGCACAATCTTGGCTGTATGAAGATGAAAACCGTCTGACCATGTCGATTGATAAGCTGTTAGATGTCATGCGTCGCAAGTTCCAGGCACGGATGTGGATGGCAAACGAAGAATTTGCAGTTTACTTCAATCAGAAAAAGCTGCTGGTATCACATATCTGCATAGATGAGGAGTTAATTGACAACATAATTGAAGGAATACCACACGAACAACTTCGTAGGCAGGCGTTCATGTTGTGCTTTGAGCGGACGTCCCAGTTGTTGCAAGCATTCGAGAAGATTTCATGTCCGAAAAATACTGAGAAGAAACCCCGTGCGGAGAGAAAGCTGGATGGCAAAAGTGGCGAGTTCTGTTCTAATTGGGAACGAAAAATTTGAATTGGAGTTGTGGGTTGTGGCAAACGAATCGATGGGCTATGATATGGTACTTGGATGAAACTTTATGAACATTTGTACATTTCGAATAACAAGTGATATTGTTGAAGAAGACGACAGAAAAAACGAGAGCGTAAGTTAAAGTCGGCTCTAACCGACTTCGATATACCCGTTACTCATGGAAACAAATGTTTATTATCCTTCCTGTATGCCTGAGGTGGGTCAGCCGAAAAGTATGCAATATTTTTAACTCGGCTATTTATTATCCGCCAGATATTAATAGACATTTGTCAATTACTAAATGCAACATAAATGACTCCAAATTCATCACGATAAACAGATCAGACAACAAAACTTTTGAAAACGTCATCACTATTACATACTCTGCACCCTTAATGTCGCAGCTCGAATTTGGTCACGAGTCAAACGGCCAGTTAACACACAACGCACAACGCAGTGCGCTCTCTAAGTCTCTCTCTCTCTCTCTCTCTCTCTCTCTCTCTCTCTCTCTCTCTCTCTCTCTCTCTCTCACTAAGATTGCTGCTGAACGCAATGCTTAGGTTATGGGTGGGGTGGGTGGTGGGTGTTAACTGACCGTTTTTTGCTCATAACTTGAGTATCGTTCATCCGATCTTTATCATTCCTTCAGCAAATCAATAAACAATTTTGAGTACTAGATATCTAGTACGAACCATCTATCATCAAAACTGTAGGAGATATGACGTTTTTTCCAAATTGCGGGGGCGTGAGGGGGCGTGGCAAAAATTGAAAATAAACTTGATCTGCGTGCAGACAATAGGAGTCTACATTTCAAATTTGGTTGCTCTAGCTCTTCTAGTCTCTGAGATCTAGGTGTTCATACAGACGGACGGACGGACGGACAGACGGACAGACGGACAGACGGACATGGCTATATCGAATCGGCTGTTGATGCTGACCAAGAATATATATACTTTATATGGTCGGAAATGATTCCTTCTGGCTGTTACATACATTTGCACGACTTTAGTATACCCTTTTACTCTACGAGTAACGGGTATAATAATGATAAGAAGCAGCAATGCAAATGACAATGACAAATTTTCAAATGGGCTTTATGTCATGTCACCATAAGAATGAGTAGATTCAACCAACGAAAATGTTTTCTGTGTAATTGGCCAATTGACAACAGAGCTATGTTCAATGAGCTCTGACCATTTATTGAAAATTTATGCCTCGTGGGAGGCACACTCAGAAAAATCGACTGGCAGAGTTCTAGATCGATTGGTGATAGAGTTTATACCGGTTTGTTCTTAAAATTTCAAGTATATTTTGATCTTGGATGCACTTGAATTAAGTACGAAACATTCTTGAATCGAAAAACGACTGTTAATGTTATTTAAATGAGAAAAAACGTTCTTGAATCAAGATTTTTTCATACTTACAGCAAGCCCAAAAATTTAGAAAAGCGCGTTCTCAATTCAAGTACAAAACATCTTGGATTGAGCACAAAATAGACTTCCAAAGCCAGCTCCAAAAAGTTTGCACGAAAAGTTTGTATACGATCAACTAGCCTCCTTTGTGGTGTTGTGCGTATCTTGTTTTAGAAAATGTTATGATGAATATCATAACTAATAGACCTAGAGCCCGCTAAAAAGTTCTATGATTGAAGTCTTAAGGTCGCTAAAACTGTCACATTGTTTGCACAGATGGCTTTAAGCAAGTACATATTGTACCTATTTTATAAACTTTTATTTGGTTTCTTTTTTTAAAATAGTTCGAAATGTACTTAATATATACCGAAACAGTCTTAAATCAAGTATTTCGGGATTGAAATTTATAGTTCTTAATATAATTATTTTGTACTTGAATCAGTTTTTTTTGTACTTACCGTTCAACTGACACCGTTTGTACATGATTCAAGTACGTAATTTCTTGGTTTTTTTTTCTGAGTGTACGGCAAAGCAATCTCAACAAGTGTGCCGTTCATCATGACAGTGACCAAGCCAGCGACCAGCCAAGCTTTATTTAACCAAGCCTCCATCCAGAATTATGCAATGTAGCTCAGGGCGTTAAGCTCGTTGGGTATCCGCTCAACCGTTGCGCTCAGAATATAAGCGGCGCGCGCGCTTTTTGCGCTATAATTTGAACCAAAATTTAAGTGGCTTTTAATTGATTTTTGTGTTGTTGTGTGAAGCCCACAACATGCATCCATGTTTAGCCGGCATTGGAATCCTTTTATTACTACATGTCCCAACGGAAAGTGAGTTTGGATCTTTATGCCTGATCTTTATGGTTTTTTAATCTGGTTATTTCTTATAGCTGCCTGTGGTCAGCTATTTGCCTACGAGCGTGGCAAGTGTAAAGTTTCCATTTCGAGTGTAGTGAAGAGTATGTTACAAAAGGAATTGCTTACTTTATCCCATCCACAATCTCAGGCAGCCCAATCCAAGCTACTGCACTATGATCTGTACACTCCATTTAATCCTCAAGAGCGTCAAATACTGCGTCCAGGTGATGTTAAACTGCTTAAGAATTCAAATTTCAATGCCAAATGGCCAGTGAGGTAAGTTCAAGGGGCACCTCTACTACGAAATTAATAAATTAATTAATCATCCCCGCCCTGGCTAGAGTTTCTATACATGGCTGGGCTGGAGGAAGTTCCACCTGCTCCAATGCGGCCATCAAGGATGCTTATTTATCACGCGGCAATTATAACATCATCATTTTGGACTGGAGCAAACAGGCACTGGATATTAGTTATGCCCGCGTCTCTAAGCAGTTGCTATCGATTGCCTCTAATGTGGCCAAATTACTAAAATTTCTGCACGAGAATACAGGTGTACCCTATGCAGGCATCTATCTGGTGGGTCACAGTGCTGGCAGTCATATCTCTGGACTGACTGGTAAACTACTGCGACCAGAACGTTTGGGTGCCATTATTGCACTAGATCCAGCTGGTCTTACTCAACTGCGATTGGGTCCTGAGGAGCGGTTGGCTCCCGAGGATGCTTTGTATGTGGAGTCCATACACTCGGATATTACCTTGCTGGGTAATCCCAGTGATCAGCTCAGTCAGGCCTCCTTCTTTGCCAATTGGGGTCTGGGTCAACCCCATTGCCCGAATGCCACATCCACGGAATTTGAATTCTCATGCGATCATTTTGCGGCCTTGTATTACTTTGCCGAATCAGTTCGACGACCAAAAATGTTTGGAGCTTTGCGCTGCAGTTCGATGCAGAGCATACGTTCAGCCACATGTAGTTGCCCCGGCCATACCGTTTGCGCCGCCGATGAGTTCATGGGCGGGGAGCCAGTTTTGGCCAAGAGAGGTGTATTTTATTTTAATACATTGAGCCAGACGCCATTTGGATCGGCCGATGGTTTGGTACATATCAAGCCGCCATTAGTTTCAAGTATTCTAAGACGTGGACGTTGATCAGTTGCAGGAGGGGAGGAATTTGAGCTAAGAAATACTTACACGCATTTAGCTGCATACCAAAAGGGTAACTCACAGTCGAGTCTTTACAATTATAACTGGTTAATAAACAATGTTTTACACCGCTACATTTTGTACAATATTAACACTCAAATGAAGTGCATGTAATTATAAATGTGTGGGGATGTAGCTGTTGGTTTGTTTGCTGTTTTCTGTCGAAATGGAACAGTTGATGAGGCAGACAGTAGATACGTGTAAACAACAACAAGAACAACAATTGGGAAAAGCTTTAACAAATTTTTAGGAACAACAAGAACGTTATAACACTTTCGTTTGAAAGAAATATGAAAAAATGTTTCAATTGGCATGGCTGTTGATTTCAACTAAGAAATAAAACATTTCATGTTGAAAACTTGAACTTGAACAAAAAAATTTCATTATTTAATCCTCCCGACTTTTTAAGCTGGGAAAACTGTAAACAAAAATTTCTTTAATTTAGCAAGTTTGCTTTTTAAACCCAAAACTCCCACTCCTCCAATTCAATCATCCCGAGCAACTTGAACTTTTGTCATTAACTGCTTCTCTTCTGCCTGGCATAACCTTTCAGCCCATTTTTGGTTACACCGCTTTTGCGTATCTCTTTTGCACGATGCTTGCTAACCCACTAATTAAAACTAAGTGGCGAGCATCCGAAAACGTGTTGTAACCTCTATTAACCCAGCAACGCCCAATTACACTTTTGGCTTAATTTTTTAGCTCATCGTCGACGGCAACACGAGACCCACAAAACCCACGCGAATTTTGACATTTTGACAGCGCGACAAGTTACAGCCAACAGCGGCAGCAACAACAACAACAACAACGTCTCGACATACGCATTACGCATACGCCGCGTTGCGATGCGCTTGCGGAGGCGCAGGTCTAATTTGTTAACGGGCAATGGGCCAGAATTTTGAACTTACCCTCATTTTCGACGGAGCTAAGGTATCGTGTGTGTGTATGTGTGTGTGTGTTGATTGCGGAGTAGGGTACTTAGAGCAAGGTGTAAGTGATGCTATGGCGTGCAGAGTTTTTAGTGCTTCAAGCGGTTTTAGTATACACTTGCTGAGAGAGTTAACACGGAAATGCCATGAGGTTTGTTCAAATAAGAAAAATTTAGTCAACTGTTGATGGGGCAATTATATATATTTCAAGACTGGAAAACTTGATTTGATTCAAATGAAGCTAAACATGAAGAGAGTGACCATTGGTGCATTTAGAGATTTTAGGACATATACAGGGGTGCCACAGAATTCACTAGCGATTTGGCTTCGAGCGATTTGACAAATCGCTCGAAAATTTTCGCCATGCCACAGAACTTCGAGTGATTTCATTTTTTAAGCTTGTTCACAAACCCTTTCGAACTTGATTGCATTGGGTAGACACCTCACAAAAGCAAATTAGAGTAATCAGTTTAATGCGTTTTTTTAATTATTTTTAGTTGTAAGATATTCATTTTGTTCAACTGAGTTCAATATGGTTTATTTCAAACAAAAAAAAAAACAAATTTGCCGCCTGCCAAAATAAAAATGTTACCTTGCAACTCTAGCGGCTGTATGGTTACACATGAATTTCAATACAAGAAGTAAACAAAAGAATGACAGTGAATTGCAACTTGTACAATTAAAAAAAGAATTTAATAAAATTGGCACGCCTTTGCTCCCATTGCTTCCAAGATTAAAAGTGATCGAGAGAACTTTTGGCGGAATAAAAAGCCGATTTCGACTTCTTCAAGAGAGCCTTTTATATCATCTATTAAAAGTTATTTGCATTATAATTTATGCCGTGAGCATAAAGACAACGATTTTCAATATCTTGATGTCATTGAAGATGCCGACGAAATAGTCTCTGAACCACATCCCGACCAACCTGAAGCTACTTCACAAATTCGTGATGATATCGCCACTTCTTTTCGGCGACGTTAGAGCTGATTTAGTGATAAAATAAAACATAAAATAGATGATATTTAATTAAAAGGGTTTATGGTTTTATTTAATTTAGTTTAATTTCAATGTTATTTAATTTTTTTCTCGTTTATTTCGTCTTTTTCCGCTCTTCCAGTATTTACATTGGGGTTTTCTGATTTCGCTGAGCTCGTCTTTTATCTCCATCAGCACCAAGTTTTCATCCGCCACCATAGAAGCCAGCCGGTTTTCAGTTAGTGGTGGGATTTTGCTGCTTGTGGCCTTTGCTTCCAGCTCCAACCTTGGCCGCCTTGAAGAAGATTGAATGAGTTCTGGAAAGACCGAGTTAAAATCTTATTATACATATGTAAATTAACCAAATACTGTAGAAATTTACCGTCAGCAGCAATGTTCTCCCCAACACTATCACCTCTGCCTTGAAAAATCTAAATGTGGAGGCACCCCTGCACCAGCAGGGTGGTTAACTCGCAACTAGGAGATGCCTGCGCACGAAGATATGTAAGTAGAGGCACTCCTCAAGGAGGTGTTCTTTCGCCATTCCTTTGGGTGTTAACAGTCAACGAATTGTTGCGACTCATGGAATCGCTAGGACACACGGTAATAGCCTACGCGGACGACGTTGCCATAATCACAAGAGGCAAATTTCCTCATACTCTCTGCAACCTGATGCAGGAAGCACTCTCAACACTTTCAAATTGGACGACACAAAGTGGCCTAGGAATCAATCCAACCAAAACTTAAGTCGTTCTCTTTACCCGCAAGTATAAGATACCATATGTAACAAATTTTGCGATTCTGCAATATACCTTGGTATAGTGTTGGACAAAAAATTATATTGGAACGATAACATAACTGAACGTATCAAAAAAGCCAATACTGCACTTTTCTAGTGCAAACGTGCGATGGGTCGTAAATGGGGATTCTCCCTAAAATAGTACACTGGCTGTACACAGCCGTTGTACGTCCAATACTACTATAGGGAATCATCGTATAGTGGCCGGCTCTGGGGAAACCTTCCGTCCTCAGAACCATAACCAAAGTTCAACGTAGTCCTGCATTATGCATGACTGGTGCAACAGATGCACTTAACATAATGTTACACCTTATGCCTCGAGATCTACTGGGTAGAGAAATCGCCAGTAACGCCGCTCTCAGGCTGAGAGAATGCGGTACCTGGAAAGATAGTAACTCTGGCCACTCCTCTATACTTCTGCATCAAGTGGCGGTAATGCCATCCCAACAATAACGTTTACCACCATGTATAAAGTCACCATACCAAGTCGACTGGACTGGAACTCAATACCTCACTGCAAACCGAATGCCATAAATTTCTACACTGATGGCTCCAAACTGGATGGACAGGTAGGAGGAGGAGTCTCCATTCCAGAGCTTGGGATCGAAACTTCATTTCGGTTTCCTGACCATTGTAGTGTTTACCAAGCAGAGGTTGTAGCCATCCAGGAGGCTACCAACCTTCTGCGAACTTCTGGGTCGTCCTTTTCTAAACGATCTGTCCGACATCTCTGAATTCGATCTAGCCTCTCTACTCAAATTTGTGATATTTTCTAAATGTTTCCACCGGGAAGACCCTCCCTCTACGATCGCAGCGTAGAAAGGGTTATATGGTATCACAACGGGCCTTCATTGGCCTTGTGAGAGTGCTACTTTTTTTTATCAATCACTGGGTAAACTTTTCCGTCCTTGACGGTGAAAATTTATATCAACCAACTCGGTCCAATCTTTCCGGACGCGACTGTAAAAGAAAAAGCTGTTTTCAAGCCAAAGCATTGATCTGGCATTCAACTGTATGGCATTTTTCTCCTATTGAAATGCGTTCACACTAGCCAGCTTCCATGTTGTATTTCCTGTGCCTGACCTCGTTCCATTTATCTTAGACAATTAATCGAGATCAGTCGCTTTCCACGGCTGATTTTTGACAAACAACGTGACTCCAATTTTATTGTGATATAACCTATTCGTCAAGTGCCTTTTGCCATCGACATTTGGTATCAAGGTATAGTGTCAACTCCACCTGGCCAATCCGCACCGTGTTCGGAATATTTTGTTTCATTTTCTGACGAAATTGGAGTTTGTTCAAACCTAACCTCACCCAGGGTAAGCCAAGTGTGAATTCGATTTCATCGGTGCTGAAAGTGAATCTTTTCAAGGTGTCTGTGCGATCGGTGGTGTCTGCCACCCCCTGGCTGTTTTTCTTCCCCCAGGCTTCGGCCTAGCTCAGGCTTGAGCCAGAGGCTGCGCTGGACCCCATCCAAATCCCACACCATAGTCAGACTCGTCAGAAGTCTCGAATCTACAATTGTTGCCAACTTGTGCTCCTATTCAAAAGAGCACAGATGAATTAACTGGTAGTCCCCAACCCATCGTGTGTGGTTCGACATAACCCTATTTTGTGGATGTGCACGCGAGCCCTACGGCCCATGACGTCAGAGGTCTCCACTGGCGTGTGATCAACATTTGCAGTTGACTAAAGTGAACTCTTATTTGGAAGAGTTCGCCGACATTCTGGATCAGTCCCTATCGTTGGAAAAAGTTTTTGTGAAATTTAATCCCTTTGACCCGGCTATATTGTACTTATAAGTTTTTTTCGACATTTTTTCATAGCACTGCGCCTCCTTTGATTTTGTTGCATTCCTGAATTCTTTTGAAAATCCACAGCCACCTCAACGTCAACAGGCCTGCTGGCAGCGATGGAGTATATAGCGTGTGAGTACGGCACAGCCGAAATTAAGTGAGTAGGTCATGCAACAAAACCTCAATAGTCGCAGTTATAAACGTCTAACATAATCATTAACCTTAATCTTACTGGGAGTGACGTTTCCCAAGAGTCGAACAGAATCAAACCCCATTGTTTTTGGCTGTTCCAACGATAATGATACCGTAAATGTAGATTACCTTTTATTCAACTTTACTTTGCATACATAGCCGTATTAGTTATCAATATTCATATCATGGAATATTCCTATTATTATTAGTAATCATTCCTTACTAAATATTCATAATATTCCTATTAGAGTGTACACTAGATTTAAGTCAATATGTATGGTCTTTTTGATGGATATGGAATTATATTTTGTAGTAAACATGAAATAACTCCCTTCTTTTCTTGAGTGCTCCTTAAGCATAAACACAAAGGCAATGTTAAGGGTAGAATCATAATATCTTCCTGATTCTACAGGCAGGGTGGGTATAGAAGGAGGCCGTTGACACCTTGGTGCCTCCCACATTAGATAGGTATGATTTCTGTCTGTCCGTTTCCCATCTGTTTGGTTTGTTTTTCCGCTCATATTACCTCGTCTCTGTCTACGATATTATTATCGTAACGCCTTCGTTGAAACTGCACAAACGACCCACGCCACTTTCCCTGAGCAAAGTCGACCCCGATAGTAGACAGAGTGTGCAACCGACGCGATCCGAAGTGTGTTCGTTACAGCCTATGTAAGGGATGAAATGGGACTCTCTCCCATTTCAACCATTGCAACCTAACCTAACCTACCGTCAGCATTGTCTCCTTCAATAATGCTGCTTTCCATGTCGTCATTCTCGACATGCTCATCTTCACCAAATACTTGGGCACCGGCCACGCCATCCACTCCCTCAAACATGTCTACCAGCAGGGCGATTTCTTCCTCTGTGGCAGAAAGAGACACCTGTTTAAACGGTCCGCCTTCAGTGGCTCTGGTCTCCTTCCTGTTGCTGGTAATTTTCTTGTTTATCGACAATTTCCAGTCTTTCTACAACTGCAGACCACAGCATTAAGCCCAAAAGGCGCGTTATGATCTAACAGTCACATACATGACGAGATTCCTCAGCCGCTGCGCCAGTTTGGTCCAGGCTGCAGCCACAGTTACCTTATCGCCCATTGTGAAATTCCGGGCTATGTCCTTATGCTCCTTCATGAACGCCAAGAAAATCTTGCTCTGGACTTCTGTTCGATGCTTTCCCCTTAATATTTCATTAAAATGTTAAACATTTCGGAAATATAATCAAATTTACTTACATTTTGGCGCCTTCTCGTTAATTTTTTTTTATGATTATTCACAAATTGATCACCGTTTATGAGTCAATAAGGTTTTTTTTATTCAAATGCATTTTAGGGTCTTATTTAAGCAAATCGCCGACTCAGGGGTGCGCGGTTTTCAAATCATTCGAAAACAAGCTCTGTGGCAGGGTGAAATGCAATTCGCACGAATTTCGAGCGGAAGTGATTTCTGTGGCACCCCTGTCTGAGACAGCCGACAGGTGCTTGAAATACACATTAGGATAATCTGATCACAGAAAGTTTCATGAAAAACTACATGCTTAAAAATGTTTTTCATCCTCTTCTAGATTCGTTCCCAGTTAGTCGAATAAGATAGAGTATTCTTACACCGTTTTCCAAAGATGCTAATGAAAGTAGTTTAGTATCAAACACACACACACACACACACACACATCTGTACTTGTGCATTTGTTTTCTGACAAATGGCGCACGTTTTACATATGTATTTGCCTCGCGACCCTCCTAATTTCGACCCCCACCACCCTCACTCACTGTCTCCCCATCTCTCTATTGCCAATGTCATCTCTGTGCTGTGTAAATGTTATACAAAATGCCGCAAACGTGTGCGTGGCAAATTTGTAAAGTGCAAAATTTATGCGTAATGTGAGGGCGTTACCCAAGGCAAAAGCGCTGCCTCCCAATGTCTAAGCTTTACAAGTTTGAAGAGGCCTGGCAGCACAACTGATGTTGGGTGTGAAGTTTGGGGCATATTCAAGTGGCAAAAACTTGCAGCACCTCAAAAAAAAAAAGTGTATGTAAAACTGTCTAGCTCTATATATGAAGACTTCCTTCGCGTCTGTGTGTGTGTATGTGTGTGAGTGCGTTTAATTTTCTCGCCAAACTAAAATGTTTTTGGTAGCGGCAGCCGCTACCGTAGTTTTTCTTTTTTTTTTTCTCGCGCTCATGCAAATATTTGGGCTCTCCGTGCTCCTCCGGCAACCAAATGGCGGGCGAAAGGTTAGTAAAATAACTTCATATGCGCAACGCATCCATGTGCGTGTGTTTGGATTTGGTAAAATTCATTAAAGTTTATGTTTGCGTATGTTTCAACAGTTTTTGGGGGGCGGAGCAGCGGCAGCAACAACAATAACATTGTCGATGGCTGACTTTGGGGCTGCCTTTTTACGCTTAATGTGTTAAAACTAATTTAAATTTATTTCATTCGTGTAAATTTCAGGCCAAAGATGCGAAGGCAGGCAGAAAATAGAGAACATATTTGGGGGGTTGTGCTATCGAGTTGGCTCCTTCGGCATTTGAAGGGGTTAATAAATAAATTACGTATACGTGCACATAAATTCCTCGAGTCAGGCCAGAGTTCAAAGTCACAAGAAAGCAGCTATCAAAACAACAACAACAACAACAGCAGCAGCTCCTATGGCATGGGGTCATAATTAAGTGTGTGTGTGTGTGTGCTGAATGTAGCATTAAATTAGCTAAATTACAACGAAATGCGAGTTCTTGGCTTACTTCTTGAGTTTGGCGCTGAAAGATGTGCTATGAATTTTTCAATGTGTCAAGACTTTTCCGGCAAAAGGCATTTTTAATTGTTCCACTTTTTGAGTACAAAGCGAAATGCATAGATAAATGTAGACCAGTTTGAAACAAGAAACAACTCAGACTGTGCACTTGGCCCAGCATACAAATCGGGTTCAAGAGAGAAACTCATTTAATTCGGTTATATGGAAGCAGTAAATGTTCTACAATTCTAAGCAAATTTTGATTTTAACGACAAGGCTAAGCTTAGGCTTAGGGCCGATATCTCTGCTTCTACATAGTACAAAAACCTTCGCTGGGTTTGGTCTGGTTAGCTGCCGTTTTCTTTTTATTGCACTTTGAAGTTTTCAGCTTCTGATTGGGATTCGCAACTCCATATCTCGTAAGCCATTTGGAATTTCGCTTTGACGTCTTAGAGAAAGTTGTTGCTCTGGGCTAGGATTACAAAACATTTCTAAGTAACAAGTCACAAAAGGCTCATCTTTATACTCAAAATTACAAAAATGACTTAAAATCAACATGTTTTCACGTCATTTTGTACTGTTTTTCAACTTTGTCTTGAAAAACTGTAACGAGTTTGACTAAGCATTGTAGGACAAAATCGTAGCTTGGACTCAAATAAACAAACGATTGGAACATACCATCTTCATTCGATTGGTCCTTCGTATAGTTACGGGCCCTTAAGCATGTAAAATTGGAACCAAAAATGGAAATATGGCAATTTTTGGTACTATTTGGCTGACACAGTCAAAAATTTCGATTGTTTTGAGTTAAATCAAGAAAATAGTAAGAAAACATAAAATAAAGTTCGTTTTTTCGAGTTTTTATGACACTTGTATGTGCTTGTGGGCCTATAAATATATGAAAGAGTAACTTAATCAAGTTGGTTCGTTTTAAAGCCCCATACGGACATCCGAAGTAGGGAGAAGTTTCATACAAAAATTGAGGGAAGAAGAAGTTACAACTTCGCCACAGAATTTGAATGTCACCCTTAACAGTCAATGTTACGCTTAACAGCACATTTGTGGAGACTATGTAAAGTGGCTGTGGGCCTCATTGTGCTTTGAAACCCCTAAAATAAATAATGAGCTTTAATTAATTAAAGAAACTGCAACAAATATTAAAATTACCTTGTAGTTGAAAAACAAGCTCCCACTTTGAGCTGGTGCTTTTATTGGTACATGTTTGCCACCGACGGCTCCCACACAGTTGCGAAAGATGCCGTTGTATATCTCCGGAAGCATAATATCTGTTATGAAACAAGTGCAAAAATCTGATTCGGCAATTCCCTCATTTTAAGTAATTGGCTAGACTCACTCAATAACAATTGCAAGCTTTTGGATTGGGGAGATGGCATCGGACCGTGTATTTTTCTTGGGCAGCAAGTGCTTTTCGAGTAACAAAAACCGCTCATAAAACACTTTCGAGCTCATATGAAAATTTTCATAAAAAGCAGAGGGATTCTGTATCAAATTATTAAACTGGGGGGGTGTGACTTTGGCCCTATTACCTTCCAAAGATTAGTTTCGCTCGGCTGACGACCCCAAATGCGAACCACTACACAAGTTGACCGAAATGGTTAAGTTACATTCAGGGTTGCAAACCAGTTAAGAACCAAAAACCAGTTTAAATCCGGTGTTGCGACTTTATTGAATAGTGAACCGAACCTAAAACCCTTATCCACACATAGCGTTAAATATCATATTCAAAAAATATAACCTAACCCATAAACATGTCACTTGTTGTAATAACATCTTAAAGAGTCCCATCTGTTGGGAAACACTTGAGATGCGTGTTCTGAGACTCTATTTATCCCTTCTCATAATTATACACAGGTTGTGGATTACAACCAGGGACTTAAACCGAAACGAAATTTCGGTTTCGTTCAGGTCATTGGCCAAAACCTAAATTTAACTGGGTATAGGAAACGGACAAGCAACCTGTGTCCGTTTCCCATGATATAAACGTAACCGAAATAAAGCTATCGGACGACTAAGAGACCGCAACCGATACAGAAAAACGTTTCGGTTTTAATTCCTGTACACAAGTTCCTGTAAATAAGATTTAATGAATGAGAAATTTAGATTACTTTTCCCTTTTTTTCGAGTGAATAGCGAGAATTGACGCAGAATTCACATTATTGTCGTCGGACGATCCAAATACGAATGTCTGCAAGTCCCGACAGAGCTCAATATAGGCTAGTTGGTAGGCTAGTAAAGAGAAAAATAAATTTAAAAAATTATAAACAGTAAATTTCTTGAGTTTTTATGATGACTCTGGGTAGACATCCTTCATGGGTGTGCTTTCGAGGACTCCTGTAGATGGGCTGCGGGATCGGCTACCAAGCCGTGTTCTCTCAGCGTCTGCTGGGCAGGATTTAGCGCGTGCACTGGGGCCGAGGCGAAGCCGATGACCGGCAGGTGGGCGGGAGCCGTGTTGTGCCGCAGCTGGTGTTGATTTGATGTTGCCTTAGGTGGTGGTGGACGGCATTCTTACCCGGTCGAATCAGTGCCATCACTGAGATGGGCAGCATACAGGTGTTGTTGTTGTTGTAGCGACTGGGGAGATTTGTACGTAAAGAGAGAAAGCTAAGAAAAGTAAGATTTAAATTATTATAGAGATGTAGGGAGCTAATATTGGGCCAGACCGAGGTAGAGTGCTGCCTCGACTGGGTGGGTCCAAAGATTTAGTAGTGTGAGGACAGTGGGGTCAAGGGAACAATTGAAAAGGTGTACTGTGTCGTGCGGACCGAGACCACATGAGCGACATTCGTCAGGGATTTCCGGGCTTATTCTTGATAGGTAGCTGTTTAGGCTCCTACTTTTCCCAGAGCGGAGCTGGGGCAATGTTGCCCTCGTCGACCGTGGCAGTGTCTTCTCGGCCTGATCGATGGGATTTGGTCTGCCCCTCAGGACTACGTTGTCTCTGTAGGTGCTGATGGCTCTGTTAACTGATTCTGTGTGTGCCTGATTCTATGCTTCTGCACATGTTACGAGGGTGGGGCTCTCGTTTCCTAGGAGCTGTTTTACTGGTAACAATTCAGTTCGTGGGTCGTGTCTTACGGCTATGGGGCGTCTTGACATGCTCTGCGTGGTGCAGGCATGATTTGGATGGGATGTTAGATGGCAACCTATGAGGAATTCTTGCGTGAGGAACTTGTTGTGCTCTCGTACAGGGAGTACTTCAGTTTCCTGATGTAGATGGTCTGGGTGGGTCACGATGTGGTAACCGGTGGCTAACCGTAGCGCAACGTTTTGGGCTAGCTGGAGGTTTCTCCACTGGGTGTCACTAATACATGGGGACCATACTGGTGCCGCGTAATTTATCATTGTCCTTCCTATAGCTTTGTAGGTGGTGACGATAGTTTCCTTCTCCTTTCCCCAGGTGCTTCCAGCTATTGCCTTTAGGACTTTGTTCCTGCTACGTACCTTTTTAATAACACCCTCTGAGTGTTTACCGAAGGTGAATAGAGGGTCAAACATGAAACCGAGGATCTTGAGGTTGTTGACGGTGGGAATCTGGTGTCCATTAATGTGGATGTTCAGGATCTGTTTGACCTCTTTGGTCCAGGTGGTTAGCAATGTGGCTGATGATTTCAGGGCTGAAAGGCTAAGGTTTCTACTGGAGAGAAAGTTGGAGAGGCTTGGGAGGTAGTTGTTCAACCTCTGTTCGAGACTTCTCACATCTCGGCCGGTGGTGATGATAGTGTGACAATTGACGGAATGACGGTAGTCCAGCTAGATATATGTTGAAGAGCAGGGGGAAAGTACTCCTCCTTGAGGTACTCCCTGTTTAATTACGCGCGTCTTAGACTGTATGCCCCGGAAGTCTACCTGCGATTGTCTTCCGGTTAGGTATGTGGTCAGCCATCTCTTCAGGTGGTTTGGCAGGGTGCTCAGATAGAGGTCGTGTAGAAGAGTCGAATGGTTGACCATGTCGAAGGCCTGTGAAAGATCGAGGGTGTTGTTGTGGCTGCTGCTGCATTCTGGGCAGGTCCAATTGTGGGCCAAGGGATCTTTCCCACCCCAAGGATTCGGACTAAAAGTTTGACGACGATAAGTGATCAAAATGAGCAATAAGCGGTATTCGGGCCATATCTTCAGATTTTTGGGATCCCTAATTTTGTGAAATTTGTAGCACTGTGTTATTAATAGTTAAAAAATGTACCCAAAAACAAGCCAGAGCGATTACAAAACACAACTCTTGAACATAACCTTTAAAACTTTGGACGATTCGCTGCTAACCATTTTGGGTGTAGCGCAAAATTGTGTCCCCTCCTCAACTACTGAACTATGCAAATAAAGCATTGGCATTTCAGTTGCGTTGGCAATTTAATTAAATATGAGGTAAATACGTTTTGTTGCTGCCGTAAAAGGGGACATGCACAAAAATTGCATGCGACCTAAAGAGAAACTACGAAGGGGAGGGGCGGCGGCGGCGGAAGGGAAGACAAACAAGCGAGCCAAACAGACAAACTAGTTAAAGTGTGTTGCTGGTTTTTGTTTGGCAGACAAGCCACAGGCAAAGGAGGCAGGCAATGCCAAAAGGCGAGTCAAGTGTGTAAGCAGTGTGTGTGCGTGTGTGGGGAATGGGGGTGTGACCCCAAACGACACAGACATTTAAGCGAAAGCGTTGAGCGTTGACACGCAACAACAGCAACAACCCGGCCAGTTGAGCCTGCCTTGTTGTTTGCCCAGACTCGGTATTTAATTTCATTTGGCAACTTTGGTTGTGCGTTTTTTCTCCTTTTTTTTGTTGTTGGTTGTTGTTGTAAATCGAATTGAACAAATTGCAAATTGTAAACATGCAATAAATTAAACAACTTGCAAATTAAATGAAATTTCATATACATCGTGTATACATGGCAATATGGGACTGCCGACTGTGCTAATGAAATTTATGTTAAATAATTGTCCAAATACAAAGTGGGCGTGGCATTTGGCAGCAGTTTGTTGCCCCCTGTGAGTAGACATCGCATTAAAACTAATGCTGATGCGGCGTCTCACACAACACACACACACACTCACCCACACACCCACACACAGAGGGGGGAAGGCAACAGACAGTCTTTGACTTGAGCTTATGGACAAGTCCATAAGGCCGCCAGTTAACACCTTGTAGCTGCCACGTCCACATAGCCTAATGCCAAAGCTCAGAGCCATTGCCACAAACTGTGTCAGCAAAGCAATTTTTATACCCTGCAGCTAACAGAAATATTTTGGGTATTTTGACTTTTGCTCAAGGCGATGAAAGTGAAAGTCAAAAAAAAAGTGGCGCACTTAATTAAAAGTGAAACTGTAACTGTTTTTATTTAAATTTAAGCACGCAATTGACTTGGCTATAAATTTTACAAAAAGAATTGAAAGCTCTTTAAAAATTGTTCGCCAGTTCTATTGAGATTTGTTCAAGGTTTGTGTACATATTTGAGTACTGAAAAAATATTTACACAAAAAATTCAGCACAACAGCCGCAAGACACTTTTGGGGCTTTGTGTGCTTCTTAATTTTTCTTGGCTTTGTTCGGTTTTAAACTGGCACGTAAACAAATCGCTGTACTGACTTTTAAAGTAACTCAACTGAATGGTAAACAACAAATTATTCGCCAATGTTTAACCAGTCTGAGAAAGTTAATATTTTCATTCATATTTTGTTTAATTACACAGGGGGAAAGGTCGACAAAATCTAACTTTTTTTTTAAAAAACCCGGCATGAGACTCTTAAATTATGATAAAAAGGACCTCTGTTAGCGCCACCTTATACACAGAGAAAAAAATTCGTTCGAAAGGTACCAAAATCATGACATTTTGGTGACGATAGTCTGCTAAGCCCGCCTTTTTCCAAATTCATGAACATTTGTTCACACTATGCCGTGAACATTTTATTCTCACTCATGAACGGTTTGGGCTTGTCTTATAAACATTTACTTTACCTTGTCTGGGACTTGAACTCAGGACCTCGAAGACTGAACACACTCACGGACGACGGCACCGTAGCCCACTCGGCTAATAAGCTCACGCGAGAGATAGCGACAAAATCATAGTTAAAAATTAAGCGTTTAAGAATGAAGTGCTTAAGCTAGCATTGAGACACACCGGAATCAACAAGCCCCGGAAAAAACAGACCAAAATCGTTACCGAATGGTCACGCCATATTTTTCTCTGTGTACCCATTTATTCAAATTAAGCCTCGGTTCACACACACAACGACAACAATTTTATCTTAGATTTTAAGGGCTTAAGATAAAAATTTGGAAAATTCAGCAAATGTGGACACGGTCATTGGGAACGCAATACGAAAAAAAAATCACAATTATAGGCTATTTTGTAACAGCAATTGCCTTTGAACAACACTGACCATTTGGGAACCACAGGCTTCCCCAAAATTATGGAATTATTCTTATGAGTAAAATTCGCCATTGCCAAAAAAAAAAAGTACAATTTCATTTAAAATTGTCTTTGTTGGGGAAACCGCGATACGCTAAGATGCCTTGAACTGAAGTATTTAAATAATATCATATGTTCTCCTGCTGGTAAGAAAGCGCTTAACTCATAAAAAATATTGCATTATTTTGTTGTGGCCTATATAAATTAGTTTTTGGGTGAGTCTAAAAATGGTACTCCATATCGTGGTTTTTTGGCTGTCGAGTAGCATCTTTTAGGAACCTGCAATAGCCCATTTTAACATCGTAAACATGAAAGAAAGTCGGTCAAGCCCGAGTATAACATACTCTGTATACCCTTAATGTCGCAGCTAGCATATGCTCACGAGTTTCTCTCTCTCTCTCTCTCTCTTCCTAAGATTTCCTCTGTTGCACGGAATGCTGTGGTTATGGGTGGGAGGTGAGGAGAGTTAACTGGTCGTTTTTTGCTCATAACTTGAGTATCGTTCATCCGATCTTTATAATTTCTTCAGCAAATCGATAAATAATTTTGATTACTAGATATCTCTAAAAGGTACACTGCTCGCCACTTGAAAAGGACACCCTGTATGCTCTCTTTAAAACTGCTCGTAACTCGAAAACGAAATGGTAGAATAACGGTATTTTTTGCATATTATCTTTGTGCAAGCATTCTTCGCTCTTTCTGGTATATTCCAAGTTTTGGAATAGAACCGTTATAAAGTTGTTTGCACTTTATGTCAGCATTCGCAAAAATTCAATGGAATTTTTGCGCCACTTGAATAGAACATGCATTTTATTTGGTCGGTATCGTTGACACGTGCACACAAATTTTGGTTTACTTAAACTTTTTGCTTTAATTGAAGTGTATATAAAATTAAAAAAAATTCAAATGGGGCGTGGCACTTCATTATCTGAGTCGGAGAAAGGAAAAATCCAAGCTTACAAGGATTCTGGCCTTTCTATTGCCAAAATAGCAAAAAAAAAAGTCGACAAGAGCCGTCACGCCATAACAAGTTTTTTAAATAATGAGGCGAATTATGGTAAAAGCATGAAGGGCCGCACCCACAGTGTGCTTACCATCGCGGACAAGCGACTTATATTAAGAGAAGCTTCCAATTCGCACGACTCTTTGGCCAAGATAAGGGAAAAATGCAACGTTAAAGCAAGTTTGACAACCATGCGTTGTGTTATTAACAATGCTACACACCTGAAGAGACTAAAAATCAAGAAGAAGCCACCTCTTAACCCGGCTCGGAAGTTACAACGCCTTGTCACCTGGACTTCGGAGTGGCAACGTGTTGTCTTTTCGGACGAAAAAAAGTTTAATTTGGAGGGCCCCGATGGCTACAGCTACTATTTTCATGATCTTCGAAAAGAACCACACCATCTTGATAAGTTGCACAGCAGTGCTGGATGCTGTAGGTATTATGGTATGGGGGGCCATTTCCTATTATGGCACCTGTGAGCTTAAATTTATTCCAACCACCATGAATGCGTTGTGTTATAATGGTATATTGAAAGAGACCTTTCCACACTTCCAAACTCTTTTTGCAAATCTAAAATGGATTTATCAACATGATAATGCCCCTATACATACGGCCCGGATTGTTAAATTGTATATAGCGAGCCAAAACGTGGAGTTATTAAACTGGCCACCCTATTCACCGGACTTGAATATCATTGAGAATGTGTGGGGATGGCTAACACGTGAAGTATATGGATCAGGTCAGCAATATTCGAGCGTTCCCGAACTAATTGCAGCTATCAAATTAGCATGGGGCTCGATATCGTTGAATTATTTGGGAAAATTGTATGCATCCCTTTCAGACCGAATGTGTGAGGTTTTGGAGAAAAAAGGAGGCTCAACACACTATTAAAAACTTTTTTTTGGTTTAAAAACATGTTAGTAATATTCTTTAATGGTTTTTCGATAAAGTGTCCTATTCAAGTGGTGCAAAATGAAGACTCCAAAATTTGTTACTTATTGGTTAACAATGTTTTTTGTATACTTACAACTTTTGAATAATTTTGTAATTTTCGTCTAATTACTACATTTAAATAAACTTTATAAGAAAACAAAAATTATATTCCTAGATGGCTTGGTTTAGCAGCAATTAACTATAGAAAATCGACTTTAGAGGTGTCCTATTCAAGTGGCGAGCAGTGTACGAACAATCTATCATCAAAACTGTTGAACATATGACGTTTTTTCCAAATTGCGTGGGCGGGAGTGAGCGTGGCAAAAATTGAAAATAAACTTGATCTGCCTGCAAGTATAAGAAATATATGTCCCATACATGTCAAACCTCTATCTCTTACCATCTCTGAGATCTCTTCGTTCATACGGACGGACGGACAGACGGACGGACAGGCAGACTCGGCTGTTGATGCTGATCAAGAATATATATACTTTATAGTGTTGGAGATGATTCCTTCTGGCTGATACATACTTTTGCACAACCTCTGTACCTTTGGTACAGAGTATAAAAACGATTTTAATAAAAATCTACCGTGCGGTTTTAAAAATATTCAAGAATGAAGGTTTTCACTCCTTCTGGAAGTACCCTAACCAATTGATGAATTTCCAGATTTCTATCTTAAGCCTTTAAAATCTAAAATAAAGTTGTTGTTGTGTGTTGCAAGTACAAAAGTACCCATAATACGCGAACCGAGGCTTTATATGAAAAACTGGACATGAGGTGATGCTTACAGAGGTCCCTATTATCATAATTTAAAGGTCTCATGGCGGGGTTTTTTTTAGTGTTGTACTGTGATATAGAAGGTAATCGAAACATTGGTAATATATTTCTTAACAGACCAAATTCTCTAAAATCGATAAAAGCAATTTTAAAATTAAATTCAAGGAGCATCTTCAGAGACAAAATATACCTATATAATATCAATTTATAATACTCTATTCTAAAGGTACACAGAGTATATTTAGTTTGTGCAAAAGTATGTAACAGGGAGAAGTAATCATTTCTGACCCCTATAAAGTATATGGATCATTCTTTTTGATTTTTTTCGGTTTTAAAATTGACAATTTTTGATTTAAATAAAAAAAAAATCCGAAATTAGATCTCGACACTCCCGCCAAAACGTGATTTACGGTTTTGCAAAAATATTTTTTTTAGTTTTATAAACAATTTCAAAAATCCTTAAAAACGGAAAAATGGAAAAAAAGGGTTTTTTAAAAACTTGATTTCTCAGGTTTGCTTTATCGGACAAGACTCGAGTTGATATTGCTGAACAGTATTTTGCTTTATCTATCAAAATCCAAATTTAATAACTTTTTAAATTATTTAATAGTATTAAGTAATTTTTCCTAATGTTTATATATAATCTTTTCTCAGTGTTAACCACCATAATATAGGTTCTTAGAATATACATTTTATTGCCCCAAACATAACTTATATTACGGTGCATTCAAAAAGATGGAGACTTTTATAGTTCAAAAGGTCTTAATTTTTGAAGTTATAAACAAATTAAAATATGCCCTTAAATAAGGCTTTGCCACGATGTTAGTTTCAAAGCTATGTGACTTAAACTAGGCAATTAAGCTTTATATTTATCAAGCTATTCAAAAATGTCAACTTCAGGCAGATCGGATCATATAGCTGCCATACGAATGCTATGACTAATTGAATTTTCTGGTGGTGTAGTGTGACCAAAGTTTGCAAACTAAATTATACCACCACTAAGTTCAGCATTCGTATGGCAGCTATATGATATAGAGGTTCGATCTGCATGATGTTGGCATTTCTTAAAAGCTTGCTAAATATAAAGCACACTTGCCAAGTTTCAATCACTTTAGCTTTGAAACTGACTGCGTGGCAAAGCTTTATTTAAGGGCATATTTTAATTTGTTTATAACTTCAAAAATTAATATCTTTTAAACTATAAAAGTCTACATCCTTTTGAAAGCACCGTAATTTAAGTTATGCTTAGGGAAATATTTTTTATATCCTTAGAAGCTAAAGCATGGTGGTTAGCACTGAGAAAAAGTTTTATATAAAATTTAGCAATAATTACTTAATATTATCAAAATAGTTTAAAAATGTATTAAATTGTAGTTTAAGTAGATACAGCAAAATACTATTCAGCAATATCAACTCGAGACCTGTCTGATAAACGAAACCTGAGAAATCATGTTTTTAAAAAACCCCTTTTTTTTCCATTTTTCCGTTTGTGACTATTTTTGAAATGCTTTATAAAATTAACAAAAAAAATGTTTTGCAAAACCGTAAATCACGTTTTGGTGGGAGTGTCGAGATTTAATTTCAGTTTTTTTTTTATTTAAAACAAAAATTGTCAATTTTAAAACCGTTCGGTTTCAAAAAGAATGAGCCATATACGTTCTTGATCAGAATCAACAGCTGAGTCGATATAGCCATGTCCGTCTGCCCATCTGTCTGTCTTTTTGTCTGTCCTACTGTCTGCTCTTACGAACGAAGAGATATATCACAATTTCCAGTTCGAATTGGGCTATATTCCTGCTCCAGGGCTTTGGAAGTTTTTCAGTAAAAGTTAGATCAAAATCAAACACACCTTAAGGCGGCATCTCAATTGTGGCACCAATACCAACCAATGCAGTTTGGTGGGTGATGAAACAACAAGTTTTTGCAAGCGATTTGCTTACAGTATGTTTTATTCAGTCCTCAATCGCTCCATTTAGAGCGTAATTTATAGTCTATAACTGTGAACTTCAAGTATTTACTGGGCAGAGCAAGATGCTGCTGCTGCTGCTGCTGTTACCTACTCTAAAACCGAAGCACACAGCTAAGACATGTTCTGGAGGTGATGCCAGGGAGGAAGAGGAACGGATGTATGTACGTATGTATGCCTCAGGGGACGAGCCCGACTGTCTGGGATGTGGGTGAGTGTGTGTGTGTGTGGGGGGGGCCTGGTATATTTGTGCTATGTAAACGTGTTTTTTGACAGTAATAGTTTGTAATATAAATTCACACCAGCATGCCAACGCCAAAACGCACAAAGGCGGCAGCCCTACTGTACACCCATCCCACACCCGGCCACCCCCCCCTCCTTCACACACACACAGACAACAAAGTATTTTGCTACGTGTAACAAAAAAGCCATTTAAGCATTTTGAGGTTAGCGGCTGCTGCTCCGTTTCTTACCAAAACTCGTACCTTTGGGGGATTTTACGAGTATAACCTCACAATTTTATAGCTCACACTCCATGGGAGCTCGTGTGTATTTGGTAGTTCTGATCCCTTTTAATAAATGCCCACTGTGCGAGTGCGAGTGTGTGTGTGTGGGTGTTACCTTTTTGGGCCCCACTCTTTTTTTATGGCTTAAATGCCTTGCCAAACTGTTTTCTATAAATTAAATTAATAGAGCAACGCGTCCTGCACAAAGTATCCCTGAGAGTTAATCATGGTGCAAGCGGAATTTCTTTTTGGCCGCATAATTGAATATGAGCATGAGTCCCCGCACTGAGTCCTCCTTCCTCAGCGCTTATCGCCAGCGCTCTTGAACCGGCGCCGTTTTTCCGTCTCTTTTTCCTTTTCTTTTATATTTTTGGTTGAATGATGCACATTTCATGTTAATGCAATTAAGTTTTAATTGTTGAATTGTTGATCTTAACGCATGATTTCATATTTATGCGCATTAATGTGAATCGCTCGGTTGCGGTCCATGTCGTTCGTCCCTCAATTTGCTGTTTGTTGTTGTCATTGTAATTGCACCCGATAAGCAAGGCATTTAAATGTCGCATTTATTGTAATTGCACCAATTTGTTGTTGTTGTTGTTGTTGTTTGTTTCTTAATATTAATACTTTTTGTTTTTTGTTTTTGTTATATTCTGCCCTGATACCTCGCTGTCGCAGAGGTATTTATTTAAATATATATTGTATATTTTTAATCAGCTTGGTTAAAGTCGCTGCTGGCACAAATTGTGATCGGCTTTCGTTTCAATGTGTGTGTGTGCTTTATGCACATATTTTCATTACGGAATGGATCAATCTGTGCACAGGATTTACTTGGATTTATGTGGAGGAGAAATGAAATTAATGCACGGAAAATTTCCCTAATTCTGAGAATTCCGAAATTATCTTCCGCAAATAACTACAGCCTTTGCTTTTGCTATATCAAATCCTTTGTTTTGAGCTTTAGGAAAGAGATTACTGACTACGTTTATGTTTTGAAGTTCATGCATTCCTCTATTTCCCAACGCGGCAGTTGATGCAGCATTTGAATTTTGAACAAAATGAGCTACAAATTGTTGCCGTATAACAAAACTGAAAGGATCACCGCAACATTTGGACGCCTTGAACTTGTAAAGGTCCCTTTTTATTTACAAAAATTTCCACTTCGCCCGACTGACTGACTGAGTATTAACCCACAGCCCAAACCGCTTATTCTAGAAATCTAAGACTTGACAAAGACCTTCGATTGGTTATGTAGGCGTGCAATATGACATACAATTTTAAAAATTAGATCCCGAAGTGGGGGAAAATGGCAAAAAAGAAAGTTTGTAAGGAGGAACTTTTTAGAGTTTGTGAGTATGAATTTTGTTCAATTGACTTTAAACTTAAGGCATTTACTTTACACAACCAGAGATATAGCATGACGTTTACAGATTTTCATAAAAAAGAAATTGGAATTTCTCATTTTAAATGTGCCTACTAGGGATATGACTAAAATTAAGAATCAAATTTACATGGTACTACACAAATCTCAGGCCATTTACGAGAAAAAACGTTCCGCATGAATGAAGTCAAAGTTTGAAATCTTGAAATCTAGGACAATGTCCCAAGAAATTTATTATACCCTTGCAAAGGATATTATAATTTTGCCCAGAAGTTTGCAACGCATAGAAATATTCATTTCCGACCCCATAAACTATACATATTCTTGATCAGAGCGACGAGCTGAGTCGATTGAGCTTTGTCCGTCCGTCTGTTTGTCTGTTTCTACGCAAACTAGTCTCTCAGTTTTAAAGCTATCGAGCTGAAATTTTGCACAGAGTCTTCTTTTTACTGCACGCTGCTAATATGTCGGAACCAACCGGATCGGATGACTATATCTTATAGCTGCCATAGGAACCATCGGTCAAAAAACGGGACTTAGTGAGAAAAACTTTTTTGTTTTCAACGTTAGCGGCCATAAACTCGGCCATTATTAATATTATATGCTTTTAAACAGATTTGCAAATTTTGGTCAAAATCGGATGACTATATCTTATAGCTGCCATAGGACCGATCGGTCGGAAAATGGGTCTTACTGAGAAAAACTTTTTTGGTTTCAATGTTAGCGTCCTCAAGCTCTTCTATAATTAATATTATATGCTTTCAAAGAGATTTGCAAATTTTGGTTAAAATCGGATGACTATATCTTAGGGCCATAGGACCGATCGGTCGGAAAATGGGTCTTAGTGAAAAAATTTGTTTGTTTTCAATTTTATCGTTCTTAAACTTGGCGATTGTTAATTTGATATGTTTTCAAAAAGATTCGCGAAATTTGGTCGAAATTAGATGTTCATCTGACGGAAAATGGATTTTAGTTACAAAAGTTTTTGATTTTTATCTAAGCGTTCTTAAACTCTGTCATTTCAAAAACAGATTTTGCAAGGGTATAAAAACTTCGGCACAGACGAAGTTAGCTTGGCCTTCTCGTTAAACTTATTACAATAATAATCTTTCTTAGAAGAGTTAATAAGGGCAGTTACTGTTTTTCTTAAGTTTTTTAAAGTCTTTATTATGCTGTTGTATCATAAAGCGCTTCCATTTAGCATATGCTTTGTTACGAAGTCCAGGATGTCTATTAATTTTATTGTTAAACCAGCGCTTTGGCTTATGATAAATTAATTTACGTCGAAGTGGTACAAATTTATTATAGAGTGAGACTATATTATCAGTAAGAAATTCAATTTGGCAGTCAACAGTTGGAAGGTGATAATTTTGATTCCAATCTCACAAACACAGATCAGCACTTAACTAAACATGGTCAATACGTTTAAAGTCTAGGTATACAACTCGATTGTCATTGTGGTCTATACATAAATCATAAGACATAAACAAAACGTCATGTTTGAAAAAAAAGGAACAGAAATTTGGTCATACAATTGAACTCTGTCAGGTTCGCTTACATAGAAGACGTCTTAAAGTGTATTGCAGGTGTCAGTGAAGTGCGTAGGAATGGAACGATTTACAATTTCTAAGCTTAGAGATTTCAAATTGTTTAGTAAATGACTTTCACGCAAAACGTTAGAATTCATATCTCCTGTTAAAATTATTTCATTAAAATCTAAAATGGAGACCAAGTTCATTAATTCATTATATTCCGTATATATCCATGTATAAAAGTATTTCTATTGAAGTAAGTGCCCAGAAGTTTGCAATGAACTATATACATTCATGATCAGCATAACCTTCTGAGATGATTCAGCTTTGTCCGTCTAGTCCGACTAGTCCCTCGGTTTTGAAACTATCGAGCTAAAATTTTGCACAGAGTTTCCTTTTGACTGCAAGCTCCTAATATGAACGAACAGCCCGGATTGGATGACTACTTCTTGTACAACGCATGGTCTATGTAAGCGCTGTTAAGCCCGATCACATGCTGCACCTAATCAAATAGATTCAAGTGCCTAGACCAGAGATGGGCGCGTCGCGATGTTCACAATGCACACGAGGCAGCGCTGCCTTCGTGTGCATTGTGAACGTCGCGACGCGCCCATCTCTGGCCTAGACTGAATATATTCGTCGAAATCTACCAAAAATCTGACTCTAAATTTATGTTTTGAAGTGTTTAAACTTTAGTAAATAATTAAATTAAAACTTATTCGATAATATTAAAATAGTTTGACTTCCATTTAGGACAATGTTGTTAGACTTAGGTAAGAACGGAATACAGTCAATTAGATGCGGAGACTGTTTTATCTACAAGTCAAGTCAATTGCTAAGCGAGCGCTTAATGAAAATGCGAATTGCTTGAAGGCTTTGGCCCTGTGTCAGGCAGGCACTTGGCGCTGCCTTGGCAAATGTAAACCACTTGATAATGAGCGTGACGCCTTGACACCCATCCCCTTTCCACCACGCCCCCCTCTCTATATCTAGCTGACCTCTGGGCGGCAATTTAACCACTAATTACATGCACTGACAGACACCATGCTGGCCCCACGGGGTCAGATCCGCCAAGTCACCTGGGGTCATAATTAGTGTAAGCAAATGTAGAAAAAAAGAAATCTTAGAAGGGCAAAAATAGAAAAAGAGGAGAAAAAATAACAAGCCAAGTTGTGGACAGGTCTCAGGTTAGTGCTGCTGCATTTGCTGGCCAAAAGGTGTGAAAACGCCAAACAGCTCCTTCAGCAGCTTCGGCGTTTATCGCCCTGCTGTTGTTGGTGTTGTTGCCAAACTGTAATTAAAATTAATTGGAGGCTTCGGCTGGTGGTGGTCAACTTTCTAATTAACACAGCCTGCTCTCTACAGAGCATATTTCTCCTAGACAATTCTAAAGCCAACTTAAAGCCAATTCTGTCCTTCTTTTTTTTTGTTTTTTGAGTTTGCTTTGTCTGTTTATTTCTGTTTACTTTGGGAGCTGGAACCCGCACAAGCGTAACTTAAACGAAAGTATCCCAAAAGCGCACTAAACAAAACAGTCAATAAATTGTTTACATGGCAAATTGATCCCCAGCGTGCATTAGATGAGAAAAAATGAGTTGACTTTGAGTGAAAACAACAACGAGAAGCAGGCAACATCGCAGCCACGGGCAGGCCAAGGCAGTCAGGCGTCTGCTCTGGACATTTGGGGAGCATTCATAAATATCCCGATCTAGCTGGAGTGTACATATCTATGTATCCATGTATCTAGTCGGTGCATATTATGAGCTGGCCAACCGCAATCCACACACAAAATCTGATGTGGCGTTAGCGTGGCAACTTCCGTGGTATTGCGCACGGACGGAGAATGCGCTTTTAGCCGCAGCTCTTGCAGTTTTACGCAATGTTTAATTAATTATCAATTAATGTGTTACAAACCGCAGCGGCATTAATTTCATACGCCGCGTTGCACATCCGCACCGTGGCACCAGCGACCGGGATGGAGAGAGTGCAAAGCATGTAAAGCTGGCATAGCTTTGATTATTATCGATTTCTTATTAAGCTTAACAGGCAGCTTGCCCACATGAGAGTGTGTGCGCGTGTGTGCGTGTGCGCTTGTCAGTGGGCTGGCACTTAAGCCGCCAGCAAATAGACAATTTAGCGGTTCCGCGTACACATATTTGGGTCAATGGGCTAATGGACATGTTTGGCCAGAGCAAAGATTATTTAACCTAAGGGATATTTGGTTGGGCAACTGCTAGGTAAATACCAATACCAAAACACCAGACCGTAAGCCATCCAAATGCTCGAGAAGGATTTAGTTAATAATTTCCAAATGGCGTCAAAATTGTTGCTGCTTATCAGTTTTTATATGCCACAAACAACATTCCAATTAAATGCCAGATATAAATAATTTTCTTTCGGCCCAATGCACAGAGTGAGTAATGCAATTAATTCAATATTTAAAATTGAAAATAAGTGAGTAAGTCGGTCAAGTACGACTATAAAATACTCTGTATCTGCGAAAGTTTATGCTCAGAATTAGTTTTGCTGCTGCAGTAGCAGTAAAGACAGCGCTGTTGCTGTAGTTTAACTTGTGGAAATGCAACTGATGTCGCAAACATGTCACTCCATTGTTTTGTTTCGAGCTTGTATGTACAATTTGGTCATCTGGTTCAGCATTATTCATTTCATCATCATTTGAAGTTTCAGTTTGGAATTTTAAATTCCACTCAATCGATTTCAAACGTAACGTCGTAAAACGCAATATCGATTGGCGATGACGTAAAATACAACCTAGCGCCTTTATGGTAACTCACGAAGTGTTGTCAGCTTCGTAGCGTTCACAAGAATAGCATTTCGTTCTTTTCGTTTTGAGCGGCCGTCGAGATCACACGTACTTACACATCCAAGCTGCAACTACGGTTGTCAATATATGATCGATATATGGATATTTTAGTTGGACGATAAGAGTTATTCCGATACGATATTTTTTGTGCCGATATAGGCGACTATCGATATTTTTATAACCAATATATCAAAAAACAAGTGAGCAAGTCGGTCCCGCCCAACTATAACATACTCTGTACCAGTTCATTTGCTTCTGACTATAATATTATAATACATCCAAGGAGTCACTATACAATGTTGAGATTAGGAAAGCCATAAGAAGAATTATAGATAATTCTGCGAGTCCATTGAAGACATGAAAGAAGAAGCAAGATTGCTTAGAGTACTGGCCAAGAAAAGCCCGGATGGCAACATTTCGCTCAAAAAGGCTAACGATACCTATACAGTGAGTAATGAGGAAAGAGTACGTCTCTTGTTAGACACTCACTTCCCGGTAAACATCCCCGTGGAAGAATGTGACGACCAAGAATACTGCTACTCCGACTGGGCAGAAGCCAAGAAAGTTATGTAAGTAGGTAGACTTGAGTGGGCAATTGGAACATTCCAGACCTTCAAATCCCCCCCAAATACCTGCAGGAAGGAAAGGGCATACTCCTATCAATCCTCAGAAAGATTATGACCAGCAGCCTGGCAACTGGGTATATCTTCAGTCAGTAGTCTACATCCCCAAGGCAGAATAGAAGGATATAACTAACCCAAAGTCCTTCAGACCCATCAGATTGACATCGTTTTTATTGAAAACGATTGAAAAGCTAGTGGACATAGCATACGAAGTACGCTGCTAAAGAAGGCTCCACCCAACCAACACAGCACGCGTACAGCGACAACACATCCCATAGTGCTCCATCACCATCACAGTAACCACAACTAGAAGATGCCCTCAGGGAGGAGTTCTTTCCCCACTGCTGTGGAGCTTACTTGTGGATGAGCTTCTAGAAAGACTCGCGTCCCAAAGGCATAAAATGTCAAGGATATGCTGATGACATTGTCATCCTTGCGAGAGGAAAATACGAAGAAACCCCAGGTGACATAGTCCATGCTGCATTACAAATAGTATCAGAAAAAACCACTTTAAGAATTCATAAAGTAAATACCACAGTAAGTTCAATGTCCATCTTAGCAAACGGACATTTATGTTGGATATTTACGTAAAGGGGATACACTATACACTATTTTGGTGTTTATCGATACGGAGGGTTTGACTTTTAATATTTTTTTATGTAAATGTAAGTAAATATATATGTGCGAGTGTTTCGTGAGCCAAATCAAAATTTTACTTTTGGGACAAGAAGCAGGAATATACTCCAATTGAGACATGGCCAGTGAGATTATACTATGTATATATGTGTGTATAAATTCAAGTCGGATTCAAATGGCGTTTGGAGATGTTACTAGGAGCTACTGCTCCTTTGCGCTACGAAATAAGCCCACAGGTTGGAACGAACTCACGGTTTTTCTATTGTGGTTGATAATGACGGCCAATGCCTCCAGCCTGGGCTATGCAAAGTATTGTCAGAGCGAAGACGTTGCCCCTGTTCTTCCGCCAGTTCAATATAAAATTTCAGGAAACTCGTACTTCTGAACACCACCAGTCTAGGCTGCAAAAACAAATCCGTTGGTTTCTCCCTGCCACGATACAAACTTCACTCACTTTTCTTCTCTTTCCACTACACTTGAAAAATTTATACTCGTGACTTGCCAGGTACGTTGCTTTTTTTGAACTTCTTCGGTCCAGCTCATCCGCTCGACTATGCCCTTGGCAACGGCAACGAGTCCCCTATAATGCCTCGTTCTATTTCCAAATTGGACCCGACCTACTCTGCGGGGTGACTGACCATTTCCAAGGCCATTTCTCCTCGGCTCTATATGTGGGAGCGGGATGCACATACGGCCAGCCTCTCGCTCTCACTTCTTTCTCGATCCTCCTTCTATCTAGCCTTCGTACACCCACACCATCCTACACTCATGAATAAAGCTTTCATATTTGCCCCTTCAATCTTAACCTGCCTTTCCTAAGCGACAGTGGGCGCTCCCTTGGATACTTCTACGGCTAGAATGGCTAGAACGGCAAGAGTAGCATCACTAGGCCTACCTCGCGATAACCCACCCATCGATAATCTCAATTAAATAAAAAACCAATAGCCAAAATGCAACAAGTGGGATAAAACAATCGCCTAAAAGAACAATTTTGATACAGTGTTGTGACCAAAAATTAATTTTAAAAATGTAGACAATTGTAGCTGCCCGTGGCGAGTGCCCACCTGGATCAGACAGTGATGATGAAACATCAAAGATCGGTGAAAGTTTGGAGAAAACCAATATTGACGACATCAATGTCACCGATGCTAAGCATGCAGAGTCTAAGCGTAGTTAAAAAGCTACAACTTCAACTAAGTTTGGTTCGGCTACAAAACGATCGCCTCAAGAATACAGTAGCTTCGTTGGAAACTACAAACGAAATAAGCAACATGACGCCAAACACTAACAGCATGTTGCTAAGCGTTGTTAAGGATATGTTGCCAGAGTGATAGCAACACTGAAAGCAACATTGTTGCAAGTAATTAGGTTGCTCAATTTAAAGCAATCATCGAAAATATACAAATTGGACGACGATATAGCACGTATGCTGGTGCTAAAAGGTCAAGCTCAACTGTGGCTTCACTCGAACGAAAGCTACTTGTCCATACCAGTTGAGGATCTACTGAAACTACTTGTCGAGTCTTTTGAGACAAAAGAAAACAAAATGATGGCCCGACTTGGACAGACAAAGAGCATTTTGCCACCTACTTCAAGGCAAAATTGTTGTTGGCGTCGCAGGTGAACATCGATAACGAAGAACTGATCGACATTATCATCGAAGGGATCCCAGATCAGCATTTGCGCACACATATGCAGTGTTTCACGCTGCCAACTCAACTGTTGCAGGCGTTTGCAAAAGTAAAACTCACCAAATTGATGCGATCAACTGCCCGTGACAGGACCAACGTGGCTGGCGGTGCTGGCGCCACAACAGCCACTGGAAGTCAAAATGCTGCTGGTGCGGCAAACAGATGTTTCAACTGTAACTCCTTGGGCCACTTTGCGGCAAACTGCCTTAGGTCAAAACGAGAGTGGGACGCCTGCCATGGATGCTGAAGCGTCGAGCATCATCTGTCAAGTTGCCCACAGAAAAAGAACGCTGACAATGAAGTACCTAAATGACTCCGGAAGCCCGATTAGCTTTATAAAAATGTTAGTTCAAAAAAAGATAGATTACAAAATGATTGTTCAAAAGTTATAGATTGGAAAATGATTGCGCAAAAAATGATTGCTTGAAAACTGATTGTTGGATAAATGATTCTTCGAAAGCATAGATGTAGGATGTGATACTGATGTTACATCAGTGATGTATCAAAGACCAATATTTTAAAGAGTGGTCAGCTAGATAGTTACACGAGCCTTTGGAAAATTGATAGACTTGCAAGATTTCTTACAAATTTCAGAACATAAAGTCAATTGAATCAACTATGTATGAAATAGTATTAAGTTAATTCTAAGAGATCAGGAGCTCTCTCTTGTCAGGATTGGCCGATTGTAGTTGTAAGGTATGAGTACCCTAAGCTAACATAAGAGTAACCGTACGCTAACATAGCACTGTAAGTTAACATTGTTCGACTCTGTGTAGTGGATATCATTCTGCAAGTGACGACGAAAGAGAAAAGACGTGTGTGTTGCCTACATTATACTTGTAAGTTTTAACAGAACCACCAAGAATCTGTAATGGTCCCCTGAGCACCAGTTGGCAGCGAAGAAGGTCGGTGGGACGCGACTAGCAAAAACAGCCTGTGGGGGGGTTCTTGACCCATTCCATCTCCAACCTCAGGGTACATATTTAAAATTAGTGTCCCTTGCCTAAATAGATCACGCATTATAAAATGCCCACATCACGACAACATTTAACAGGATCAGTCACAATCGCTTATACTGCATGATGGCATTGCAGCTGAGCCTCTTCACCCTCCCAACCAATTGAGTTCTCCATATTTGCGGCTGAAGTCGGAAAACTCCCAAAAATAATTGCTTTTACCCCCTCCTTCTCCTTCACATTACTTCAAGGAAATATTTGTTAATTTTAGCACTCCATAATTAGTTTTATTTATCCTTTCAAATTAATCTCCTGTCTTCCATTATACAATTCGGAAATAATCTTCCTATCGGGGGTTTTTTTTTTTTTTTTTGTTTCTGTTTAATGCTTAATTCAATTGACTTAATTAATAATCTTCCTTAAATTTGTGCGAGTTCAGTAATTTCTTTTCATGTAGTTCTTAGGTGATTTTATAATTTAGATTTAAAAAAAAAATATTGGAAAATTTTATATCTGTTCACACCCTGGCCACTTTATAAAATTCGCTGAAAACGAAGGGTTAATTAATTTATGCATAATAAAATATATGAATAATTATAAAATAGTTAAAGATAATAAGTATTCAATTCAAATCCAATACTACGAATTTTGCCTTTTTTGTTTGGTAGTTTTTTTTCCGTTTATATCGCAATTATTTTGAAATTATTAACATTACTTTACGTTCCAAGGTAGCTTTCATGATTTTTCCTTCTGTTCTTTTGTTTCTTTTTTTTTTCAGGGTATGTGAAATAATTAAATTTTTGTTGTTTTCTATAATGCCACTGTACGTCTCAACAGAAGGTATGGACCGTCCCCATGAAGTGTAGGGTGCTTGCACATATGATCGCCATACCAACTATGAAAACCACATTTGCTTAACTTTGTTCTCTTTTCCGTTTTTCAAAGAACGGTTAACTCCACATACCTGGTAATACTCCCACGCCGAAAGATCTTTCGCTGGTGGAGCTTTTTGCTCTCTGGAACTTTGAGGGGATTAGAGAGACGGTGCATTTTTATTTTAAATGTTTAGCAACATGTTGCTAAGCCGCAATGCACACGCGGTCTTCACACACACACAAACAAGAAAACTAAAAAAAATTATGAAAATTACATAACCAACTTAATGATTGTCACTTTTAGCTTTAATTTTCACCGTTTTTAGGGGTTGGTTATTTTCTTCAACCTTTCTTTGATTTCTCTTTGATTTTTTTCTCTGCTTTTTCCACTTTTTCGTTACCCTGCGAATTTTCAAATGGCCAGTTTTTGAACTCACAAAAAAATGTTGAATTAACTGATGGACTTGGATATAATATTTTTACTCTAATTAACAAACGAAAGAGCTTGCACTGGTCGAACTTGTTGTATTTAGTTTGCTTAATGTTTTTGTTGGTTTCTCTCGGCTTTTTTCCCACACCACTTTTATGTTGTCTTATTGGGGTTTCACAGAATGGGAATTGCATAGATTATTTAAGCCGCACTTTGTTCTTTTCCGAGTTGCTCAGGGTTTGATTTGGGGTTTTCCTTATGCTCCTCCCGCCGACAATTGGATGACCCTTCGATTTGAATCGCGATTTCGCACTACTTTGACCGTCTTCAGCCGCTCTTCTCCCCACTACTCCACTCTCTGCAAAAGCTCCAAGCGCTCTCTGATGCTGCAGGGGATAGCCTAGAACAAATCTCACTGACGGATGGGGATGCCTTTTTGCCTTGAGTTTATGGTCGCGACCCGAAACTCCCGCCTAAGCGATCTGCTTCGAGAGCGTATGCATAAGCAAAAGCTTTTCAGCAATTAAATTGCATTAAATTTGGCTGCTGCGGTGATTGTTTTTGTTTGTAAAAAAATTAATTTTGCGCAATTATTTAATTTCAACCGAGATTTGGTTAAACTTTTCCTCTTTGAACGTCGATTATTTTTTCTTACACTTGAAAATAAACTTTAAGCAGTTTCTTCTGCTTTTTAGGTGTTGTAAGCTGGAGGTTCAAAATTGAAAAGCTGAGCTGAGGAACTCTGTCTCTTAGGAAACCTCGGGATAACCTAATTCTTGCTCTTTCTCCATGTCCGGATATTGCCAAAAGAAAGCAACCAAGGGATTAAGCAAAAGCAATTCCACTGACAGTGTCTTAATGTGGCCATATCGTAATGTCTGTGGTGACCTATAGGGGGCGCCTTTCCATTTACGATATTCAACGTCTTTTTGGTTTTTAAAAATCTCTTTGCCTTTTTATTGCTCATCACAAATCCGTAGTCAGAATGATAGACTTGTAGGCTTAGACAAACCTGGGTATTAGAGAAAAAGTCTAGACCGATACCGAAAAGGGTAATTGCTCGCTCCTTGGGACAGGGTGGACCCACTTTCAAGTCATCACTTAACTTATCGTTTCAGTTAAAGGAATTGACACAACTTTTAAAAATTTCAAATACATTTTTGTTCAATTCTTGTTCAAAACTAAATAAATCTGCTGCTATTTGTCAACATATAAATTTTGGTTGTTTTGTAAACTTTTTGTTATTTTTTTTTTCTGATCTGCCAACTGGCTGCCATTTATCGCCAAGGACCATGGCGAAGTGTCTAATGTGCGTTTGGCGACCAATTCGCTGTTGTTGTTTTTTTTTGTGTGGACTAAAGCGAAACAAAACTGCAAATCTAACTAAAAACTCGGCAACAACAACAATAAGCGAAAAGTATTTGAAAAACTTTCCATTACGTTTTGCTGGCGTAGCCAAAAGCTTGACAAAACTTTGGAGCGCAAAACATTTTATTGCACTCTAAAGAAAGTACAGTGCACATTACGTATACGCCACACACTCCCACAGACGACTGTGGGTCCCCGAGCAAACGTAAAATATGAAATATATTTCAACTTTTACACTGAGAGCAAAACACAAAAATATGTGCGGCATGGCCGGCCCGAAGTTGGAGTTGTGCGACGGCAAGCAAATATGCAACAACGCTTAAGCATCTGGGGCATGCTACAAACGGGGGTAAAGAATGCCAACACAGCTCAGCTAAGAAATATGCCGTGACACAAATACCCGCCGCATGCCAGTCCAAAAGGAATCCGCTGCACAAGTCCGAGCTGGGAGACACGGCACAGGTAAAAAAAAAAACACTACGAGAATTCAAGGCCATTCTGGCCAAATGGAACATGGAAAATGGGAAATTATTTGCACTCTGTCATTATTTTGTCCAGCTCTCTAAGTGGATGCCGCCGTGCAGCTGACAAGTGCAAAAATGCAACGGACAACGGTTGCAATTTAAGCAGAGTTTTTGGATAAAGTTTTCATCCTGGCGATGACGATGACGCTAATGCACGACCTTGATGACAGCTAGAAAAGTTTACGAAACTGCTGTTGGCCGTTCGCTGGGAATGAAAAATAAGCAAACCAATGGGCCATGAAGTAGCCATTTTTCTTACTTCAAGGACAAATGTCATAAGTTTCAATTGAAAAAGCAACATCAACTTATTTAATTCAAGGCATTTAAGAAAGTTTGCGCCGAGACAGCTGCAGAGAGTAATTAACAAGCTGGAAAAGAAAAAAACAAAAAAAAAAGGAAATTGTTTTGAAAATTAGCACAGAAAAGTGAATGTATTATTGTACCTACGCTGACAGTTGTCAGGTCAAGAGTATTGAATTTAAATCAGAGTGTTTTTAATTTTGCTTGAGATTATTTAGAGAATTTAAAAAGGTTATAATCACGCAGAACGATGAGTCGAGAGCCAAGTTGCGGAGACTATCAGTACTCAAGTGGGTCTAAAGCATCGACCCGGCTGGAGGATTATTGCATCATGTGGGGCATGGAGGTAAATCTATCGAAATCCGAAATTATGGTCTTCAGGAAAGGTGATAGATTGGCAGCGATGGAGCGGTGGACAAATAGAGGAGAGCTCAAAAAAATTTCGCCCGAATTTCCATTCCTAGGAGTTATATTCACCACCACCGTCTCTTTTAAAAAACACGTGATAAGTCGCAATAACAAAGCCAAAACAAGTATGAATGTGACATGGAACAATGTCAAAAGAAAATTATTTAATGCATTATGTCGAGCGGTTCAACCCTATGGAGCTCAAGTCTGGAGATGCAGGCCTTTGATGAAGTGGACAGGCTCCCAACCCTTTGCCTTGAGAAGGTTTTGCATTTACCAACGTGCACACCGGGCTATGCATGGGCATATCAAATGGAATATCTGCATCTTGGCAGCATAAGGAAAGTGTTGCATAAGTACGATGATCAGCGCCAGCCCAATTAGCTAACAGGCAAACTTCTGGAGTTGGCTTGCAACATTTTTTGGATTTGTGGGATGGAGAAGCTATGTAGGCCTTTGGAACTAGACTGGCGAAATGCATTGCGTCCGGAGGTAATGGAACACTTTCCGCGAGACCATACTTAGTATCCTTAAACTCAAGGCCTTATGCGAATGAACCCAGCGACAATGCAATAGCACCTCGAGGATGTACAGGGTGGTCCATACAGTGTTTGGAATTTGAACTATTCAAAATTTGACTTTAAAAACGTCAAATGACATTCGGAAAGCGACAAGTATTTAGTAAGAACTTTGACATTTACGAAATGGGTCGCTATTCGCTTGAAGAAAGTTGGGAAATACTAAAATCATATTTGCAAAGTGGTGAGTCCTCTACTCAAGCTGTGCGAAATTTGAAAAAAAAACATTTAACAAAATAAATGTTCCGAAAACTTAATTTGTGAATCAATTCGTGAAGCGAGTTCGTGAAACTGGAATGTTGGTGGGACCGAAAGCATTGCTGCGGTTGCTGAAAATGTGCGTGAACAACCATCGACGTCAATTCGCCATCGATCGCAACAATTGGACATTTCGCGCACTTCTTTGATGCGAATTTTTGCATAAAGACCTTGCCATGAAGCCATACAAAGTTCAATTGCTGCAGCAGCTAAAGCCAATTGACCATCCGAATCGTCTACTGTTCGCAAATTGGGCGGAAGATCGTTTGGCTGAAGATGGTGAATTTGAAAAATCATCTTTTCGGATGAAGCACATTTCCACCTCGGTGGTTATGTTAATAAACCAAATTGTCGCATCTGGGGCACAGAAAATCCGCACATCGTCGTCGAGTAGCCAATGCACCCACAACGTGTCACCGTTTGGTGCGGATTTTGGTCTCAAGGCATCATTGGTCCATTTTTCTTTGAAAATGAAGAAGGAGCCACCGTGACCGTGAATGGTGAATGTTAAGTGATTGGTTCTTCGAGGAACTTGAAGCGGAAGACTTGGACGATATTTGGTTTCAACAAGATGGCGCTACGTGCCACACAGCGCACGCCACAATCGATCTTCTGCGCCCTATCTTTGAAAATCGAATAATGAATTAGACGCCAAGAATCTGTGATCTGACACCGTTAGACTATTATGTTTGGGGAGCGGTCAAGGACAAATGTTATGCAAGCAATCCTGAAACAATTGATGAGTTGAAGAAAGAATCGAGTTGAAAATGCTCTCAAAAATTGGGTGGATCGGTGGGCTACTGCCAAGTCAGCCGTGGTGGTCATTTCACCAACATTTCCAATAAATGTTCAGCCTTTGAAAAATATCGAGGCGTTTTTTTTAAAAAAAAATAATAATAAATAGGTTAAACCAAATAATCGCGCATCGTTTATAGGAAGTTCTTATACATATATCAAACTACGGCACCGGTGACCAATTATAAATAAATAAAAAATCTAAATCAAAACAAGAACAGAAAACAAACAATTTAATTTGACAGCAAATGCAAAGGCGACCAATTCAGACATTTCGAATAATTTGTTAACAAAATGCCACAGATCAGGCACAATTATCAACCAACACACACACACACTAACACACACAGACCCAAGAACAGATTGCTGACAAAATAAAAGAAGAGACGCGACATCATAAGGCATTTTAATTCATAAGCTGACATTTGTCTGGCTGCCCTGGCTGACTGACTGAAATGGAAAAGATTTTTCATGCTCATTTACATGAAATTTTCATTATGCGCCGCACGCTAAAACTTATGCAATGCGGATTTTGTCCAGGAGGGGACGAGAATGAAATGGGAGAGAGACAGAGCGAGGGAGGAGGAAGCACGACAGAAAGCCAACAACAAAATCACGTTCGTTTATCATCGCGTTGGCGGTGGCTCGACTATGATGCTGAAGCTGATGCTGATGTTGATGTTGATGAGCATACAGACTGACGAGGACGAGGACGACGGCGACGACGACGACGACGACGACAAAGCGTGTGACAGCATTTTGCATACGCTGATGAATCCATCATCTTTAGTCAATGTCACATCATCAAATCCTTAGCGCTTAGTTAGACTTGGCCAGGCCAAGCTGCAGTGGCAGTGAGCAGTCTTTCAGACTGGCATGCGGGCATATATGCAAATACTTACACAGATATGGTCATAAAATTGGAAGAAATTCGTTGAGGCGCATGAAACAGGGTTTCGAAAGTTGTATTCAACTGTGGACAGGATTTTCGTGTTATCGGCAAATGATTTCTTGCAAAGAAAGCGGAAAATGTATACATTCTTTGTTGATTTCAAAGCGACCTTCGATACGATCGAATATATGTAGGATTGTCAACAACAATGCTAAACATCATTCGGAGCCTATATTTAAATAACGAAGACATGGTATGGGATGGAAACCAACTCGCTGAACCTTTCATCACAAATCAGGGTATCAAACAGGGTTGCCTCTTAAGCCCCCGCCTTTTTGCACTCTATAGAAACGATATTGTGTCATCGCTTCCAGGAGGAGTAAGAATTGGCGAAGAGCGGGTCAAAAACGCTATGTACGCAGACGATGTAGTAATCCTCGCAGAAGATGCCACTCAACTGCAGAGCATGATAAGCGCCACACACAGCTTCTGTCAAAAGTGGAGTCTCCAAATAAACCGTAATAAGTCAAAGATACTGATAATGAAAAATAGAGGAGGTCGTAAGTAAAGAGATGAGAAGTGGTTCCTGAATGGAGAAGAGCTTAAAGTGGTACGTGAATTTCGGTATATAGGGGTTACACTAACGCCAAGTATGAGCTTTAAACGTCATTTGCAACAAAAGCTAAAAAGCCCCTAAGATTGCGAGATGAGGTGGAGAAGCTTCTCTACTTTTTCGTGAAAAAATGATTCTTCCTTCCACGGAACACGCCAAACTATGCGAAACATCTTGGGACAGATCTGAATAACACATGAAAAATTAAATAAAGAGAATACTACTACAACTATTCTTGATCAGCATGACGAGCTGAGTCGATTAAGCTTTGTCCGTCCGTCTGCACGCTAATATGTCGGAACCGACTTTTTGTGGCTGCCATAGAAATATTATGTTGGAAAATGGGTTTTATGTATATGAGGTTTAGTGACCTGTTTTTAATTTTAGTCAAAGTTACAGCTGGCTTGCTTGGGGTCTCTGGTTGAGTATAAATCTTTATAACCAACACAAATTAACAGATATTAATTACAACATTTTGGAATAGCAATTGGGTATGTCCCTGGTTTTAGGGTTTTAGTGAGAAAATCTTTTTTGTTTTCAATATTAGCGCTCTTAAACTCGCTCATTGTTAATATTAAATGTTTTTAAGCTGATCTGCGAAGTTTGGTTGAAATCGCTAACCGTTGAAGCGAGCTTTATCAAGTGTATTAAAACTTTGGCACTTTTCTCGTTATTTAGTAGATTGATTTTTAGATTTAGCAAAAATAGATAATTGGGACACTAAAACAGGAATTTGGATTGTCCGCCGCTATCACGCACTGAAGTCCGCAGTTTCGGTTCAAAAAGAGTATAGGAGCACGTTTAACGGCAACCCTTCGAGCGGATGGACACCATAATGAGGCTTGTAAACAATTTGGCCGAGTATGGAACAGTCGCACGACGACCTTACCATCGAATCCCTTCAGTTCGGACAGAGGAAACTATCGCTGCTGTAGCTGGTGCCATACAAAACAATACAAGAATTTCGACAAGGGGACAAATGGGTACCATCGGACAGTCATTGCAGTCAGTTATGCACAAAGATTTGAACTTATTCCCTTAAAAAACTCAAATGGCTTACAGACTGAACGCAGCAGACTTGTTGTTACGCTTAGAATTTAGATAGAAGATGCTTTAAATGGGGAAAGATGACAATAACATGTTGAGCTGTATTTTTATGTCTGATGAGGCCTATTTTGATCCAAGCGGCAACGTAAAAAAACAAAATTGTCGAATATGCAGTGTTTCCAGCCCACAGATACACCATGAGTAGATATTGCATCCACTTCGCTTCACAGATCGATCGGGCCAGATCAACTCATTGATAAAATGTTACACATGCGTTAAAGAGAAGGGGGCAGGGCATTTAAATTCAATAAATTTTAAAACTAATTTAATCAAATTGAAAGAGCTTTAACATGAATAAAAATTAAATTATTTCCATACACTAAAAAAAAGTTATTTGAGTTTCTTAATGTAGCAATATTCATCAGCCACCCTGTATATAAAAAGTCTTGCATCGACTTAGCGAGAGCATTCTGTCGGTAACAACAAGTATCTCAAGGACATCTCGAGTTGTCCACCACCTGCAATGGTAGTCTCTTTTCGAAATATTCGTGCATTCTTTCCTTGGAAGTTGCAGATTGAGTTTCCAGAATTCTGATAATTTATCAGTTGGTAGTGTTTCTCCACTTTAGCACTATTGAGTGCTTGTATAGACATTTGCATTTGTTCTCGGTTTATTCATTGCCAGGCACCTACTTTGCATACGTGAAGTGGCGCTGGTCACTAACATTTTTCCCTATGTTAAGCCCTCTATCAACCGACACTTGTCCGTAGCAAACCTGCCGATAAATCGGCATTCGATTTATTGCAAAAATTCAACTCTGTATGCCAAGTACTTCCGCCGCTCAGTCACTCAAATTCTGCCACTCAAAATTCTGCCCTGTTCTTTTCACTTCCGATCGTCGAGCTGAGCAGACTTGACAGTTGCCTGCAGAAAAATGTAATTTCGCCAAATCGAGTTCAACCTGAACTTACAGTTTTCTGTAAGGTTTTTGCCTTAAATGTGAAAAATAAGTGTTAAATCTTGATGATTATTAAACAATAATTGAAAGCAAACTACATTTTGCTGTCGTTTCCCCGGAATTGGGTTGAAATCATCATCAATTTGCTAGATGCAACATTATCTGCCCACATTCCGGAGCCTAGCGTGGTCTGCAACTAGCAACACAGTTTCGTCAGCCTACGCGCCAAAGCCAGAAAAGTGTAGAAGCGTAGTAAATACCGGTGTTAATTACCTTGTTATAGCCATAAATACTAAGTAAACAAGTGCCAAGAGAACTTTAGATCATGCTCGCATAGATGTGTGTCGTCACAACGGTGTTTCAATGATTATTTTATTTGCCTCAGCTAGGTTCTCTGCAAATGTAAGAATGTTGCGAAGTTTGGCTCACAGAAGGCAATCCCACCACCAAAACTCATGTACCTATACGCAAAATCTAAAATTTAAACCTACCCATGCAGCTCTACGTCAGCGGAGAAAGATCTTTCACCGCTGGACTTAAAACAGTAAGGGTTTTCTAATCCTGTAAAATTACTGTTAACATGGTTTGAATAAAAAGTGTTGGCCTGAATCAAGAACCAAATGTGGCTCTCTTAAATTTAATATTATTTTGGTTGGCTCTCACGGACGGTGATTTGTCTCTCTTGGCCATTTCTTTGATTTTGTCACCTGACAAACAGGCTTCATAAAAATCAGCTGCGCTGACTTGTCGCACAGTGGGACAATGATATCTTAAAACTGAATTAATGTTATTTTGAATTTTATTATATTATTTTAGTTTATATTACATTATATTTATTACCTTTAACATTTACATTATTGATTTAATAGACAAACTGTCTATATTTACTTAACCACCTTCTATTGCAGCATGGTTTGAAATCCTCTTGCGCACAATTTTAAGATATTTTTTTTTGTTTAAATATTTGATATGAACAGTGTTTAAAAAAGAAAAGAATATAGATATCCCTAAGTTAACTTTCCTTGCTCTAAGTTAATTTTAGTTTTGATCCAAGTTTTCTCAATGCATATCTTACTTAACAAGAATGTTGATTTTTAAGAATAAACTTAAAATGAATTTTGAGTAAATCTCTTTTATCTTCCGGAAATCATGAGTAGCGGATGTGAAGTAATGTACTAAGCCAAAGGGATCACCAACAAAAAGCAGTGCTTAACTGCTCCCTTGTGATAATGGTAGGGTGGGGAAACTGGCCGCTGAACACCACCACAGTGTGCCTTTAGCACCTCTAAACTTTTAAATGTACCTTTCTCTTCTAACGCCTTTTCTGTCTCTCTCTCTCTCTCTTCCATCCGCGATTAATTGATAGGCTTCCCTTTTTAGCACGTGATATTAAAATAAAATATTTAACCAACGAGCAAGTAGCACATTTTATTCCCTTGCCCCCGCTCAATTGCCGACGAAGATAGCCGGATCAAGCACGTGCTCCGCGACATATGACTACAACCCCATCTGCTCGGCGAAGATACAACTACATCGTTGTATGTTACATACGCTCCGTTCTCAATGTGCTTACAATATCTACAGTATATTCCCATAGTTTTACACTTTTTAAATAATAGCTAAAAGTAACAAATTTCTAATACGTAACATATCACGTAGGGCAATATGTACAGGGGAGTGGCCCTTGAAGGATAAACCAAGAAAGGCTAAGCAAATGTTGGGCTGACCTCGTCCGCGCACGCGCTCGTTGCGGCTTCCGTCTCGTCGGAAAAAATGAGGTGGTTCGAAAGTTTCGGACGGGACAATGCTGAACTCCATTATTATTAGCATTATTATTAAATCACGTGCGTTATGGATAGACGAGATATGCAGAGTGAATACTGAGAAAGAAACGAAAACAGACCGACAGAAAAGAACAGCACTAGTTTATCTCACACCGACATAGAAATGTGGCACTGATGTTAATGTAACCACAATTGCCCACCCTACCATGATTACTCCTTCCACCTTTGATTGAGTAATCCCTGAAAGAGGATTGATGTCGTCGGTCTTAGATATCCCTTCTTCCTTGCATGGTTCCAGAAAGCTAACGCCTTAGCAAGTTTTCATCGTTATAACTCGCATTTTATTAATAACTATGTTTACTCTCTAGCATCTCTAAATAAGGAAGTGATTAAGAATAATGAATTTAACACACAGTTGTATGGTGAAGTAACCCCACAGCGGCATTTGATTTCGACAAAGAGATCGAGTCAAGCTCTTGGCCTCTTTATATATCCTCGCCCAAGCCAGTGTTCGAACTAGCTCCATTTTCTATTATAATTATCTTGCTGTATTTGCTAGAAAATGAGTTTCCGAACTTTCTCTTGTTCTCTCAGTAACCTTTCTTTCCCTTAGATTGGTTCTTTTTGCTGCAAATTCGAAAGATTCTTCTCAGTTTGGTGTGCATTTGTATCATACTCATAGGGATGCGGATAAACATTAAGAATCTCAGTTAAGCGACAAGATGCCCTACAAATTGTTATGAAAAATGCTCAAATACTGAGAGTGAACCACTTAACCAAACGAAACAGCGGTTTGTTTTCATTCAAAAATAATGTTGTAAGTCAAACCGGTGGTTAAAAAACTACATGTACCATTGAACCGAACCTCTCATAATTCCTGACCGGTTTGCATGCCTAAGAACGATAAGGCCAAGCTATCTTCGTCTGTGCCGAAGTTTTTAAACCCTTGCAAATGCTGTTTTTGAAATAGAGTTTTAGAATGCTTAAATAAAAATCAAATTTTTTTCTAACTAAAGCCCATTTTCGGACAGATAAACATCTGATTTCGACCAAATTTCGAGAATCTATTTGAAAACATATCAAATTAACAATCGCCGAGTTTAAGAACGATAAAATTGAAAACAAAAAAGTTTTTCTCACTAAGACTCATTTTCCGACCGATCGGTTCTATGGCAGACTTAAGATATAGTCATCCGATTTCGACAAAACTTTGCGAATCTTTTTGAAAGCATATTAAATTAGTAATCAGCGAGTTTAGGGACTTTACCATTAAAAACAAAAAAAATTGATTAGTTTAAAAACAGAAATTGGTGGTCTCCCCTCCCTTCCTGGAAAAAATTTTTCATTGCTAAGAAAAGGAAAAAAGCTTAAGCATAAAAATGAGTTTCAAATTTACATAGATACATTAAATGGGGTGAAAAATTTGTCTTCCGCCCCGCTACTAGTACGTAGAAAGGAGCGCGCTTTACGAACTGCAACAGAGAAAGCTCTGTGCGTCAAAAAGATACAAGAAGCCTCCAAATACTCTAACTAATACATCAATCCCTTAGGATCTATTATCCAAAAATAGTCTAAGGCATCAATTTCTCTGTGGACCTGCTCTACTGCGCTGCAATATGAAAGAGCAAACAGCCAAATGTCTTGCAAGCAGCAGTCGCTTAATCTTCTCGATTTTGGATCAGTTAGGGTGAAGATTCTTGTTCTTTATGGCATAATACAAGTGCTTGGCCACCTTTCCAACGACAGCATCCAATCGAGGTAAATTTAAAATTTTGCTTCCATGTCTTTCATTATTTTTGTGTGCTATTTGTATGTCCCCATAGGTGTACATGAGTCAGTGTCCATATGCACCTTTTGATTTACGCTCGGTAGCTTTTCAAGAGCAGGCCTTTAATTGTTTAACGCACAGACCCTCCTCCCACCCTCCCTATCTTTAGGTCTGTGTTGACAAAGTGGCTGGGCTGCCCCTCTCATCGCCCACCGCACGTACATGCCTTGGCACTTAAGGGGATTTGTTTAATTGAAACGAACTGCAAGGGCGAGAACAAAACAGAAACACAAAAAACGACAAAGAAAATGAAAGACAAACTGTGCTGGGTGTGTGCTGGATGGTTAGGGGGAGGGGCAAGAAGTGACAGAAGCTTAGTCTAACAAATAAACAAAAAATGCACTTGGACTCGAAACTTGGGCCCAGGGACTTTTCCCATCAAAGCCAAAAGCGGCCGCTTTGTCTCTTTCGGCTGTTGTTACAACAAATGGCCATTTGTTTAATTGGAAAACGCTTTTCGGAATACCCAAGGTCAGGCTTAAGACTGATCTCTGTCTCCTGCTCGACGGGCCAAAAAGTCACACAAAATTAATAAGTTAAAGAGGCTTTAAATGGCTGTCAGCTGTCCGCCTTCATTATAACTCTCAGGTCAAGCAAATTGCATTTATCCCGGGCTAATTCAATGTAAATTAAAATGTCAACGAAATCATCCTCCTCCACACACACACAGAGCAGACAAAGAGACAATTTGATGACTACAAAACTGAAATTGAAATTGAAACTGTGAGACGGGAGAGATTGAACAAATGGAAAAAATCAAGCGAATGGCCAGTTTAGTCAGTTGGTCAGTGGCAAAGGAAAAAGGTCTTTAATTAAATTACGAACAGTCAAAAGCAACTTTGATCCCTTTCTATGGCCGCCGGAGCGAGGGGAAAAACTTGACTTGCGTTTGTAATTGCGTTTCTTTATTTCTCTGTTTTTTTTTTTTTCTATTTTTTCTTAAACGCCAGACCTTTTCTGGGCTGACTTTTCATTACTTTGCTGCTACTGTTTTTCTTCTTCTTTTTTTTTTTTGAGGTGTTTGTTTTTGTTTTAAGTTTTCCACGCCGTCAAGGGACGATTGCAGGCCTTAAGAAAAGTGCAAAGTGTAAGTGAAAGTCAAATGGCATAAATAAAGGTTTAAATATAGATTTAAAAAAGAGTCAGACTTTTGATGTGGTCCTTAAAAGTATGCCTCGAGTCCGCATATTAAATTACATATGGACTGCAACAAGACAACAAACGAGATAAGCATTCGCCGTCGAATCACGGCCACAGGGCGTATGATTAACAGAAAGCCCAACGCACAGACATTGCCGAGCGAAAAGTAGCAAAAGGCTCAAAAAGCAAAGCTGATTGCAGCATTAAAAGGGATTGAGGCAGACACACACCAGCAGACGAGCAGACGAGCAGACGCTAGACCCAGCTGTTCGACGAACCTACCTACGGAAGGCACAAATCGAAGGGGAAACAGATTGAAAATGGACATTATCCACATGCACAACTCGTTCATTTCATTTTTTATTTCAACTGCCTTTTCATTTGGCTCGATTGGCCCATGGCCTGCATATTTAATGACCAACGGCAGGCAGCTGAAAAGTTGTTGCCTTACTACACGGACTAAGGCAGCAATAACTGCAGCAGCTTCATCCAATAAAGAATGTACGAAATTTATTAAATTATATGTAAGGAAAACTTAATTTCTTTAAACCACAAAAAATGATTTACTAAATTAATATATATAAAAAGTCATTGAACTTGATTTCCCTCCTACTCGATTGTTTCTGAAATAATCCGGATGAAATCCATGTTTGAAATCACAAATTTTCCACGACTAACAATTTTTGAAACATTTCACACTGTGTACTGAGCACGAATCTGTCTTCAGAAATGGTCCATCACGTCGAGATTTTTAGTAAATTGAGCTTTAAGATACAAAAAATGCCTTATTTGACTCTTTTTACTTTCACTTTCTTTGATCACTTGGGAATCCCAAGTCAGACTTGTAGCAAAAACTCTGACAAACAGTAGCAAACGCCAAGTCACAGAAGCTTTGTATATGTGTTTGTGCATGCCCCCTTATCGGCCCTTCTGTTGTTAGTTGGGGGAAATTCTCTTCCCGCAGTTAACACAGGCGCCAATTGCGGTCTTAGCAGTTCTGTCATGAGGTTGCCTCTGCCAACTCATTGAAGTTGGGCAAAAAGATCGCTGATGATTGAACTTTTGGAAGTTTATGAAATAGCTCTACGATCAACCAGCCTCCTTTGTGGTGTACACATCTTGTTTTAGAAACGTTATGTTGAAAATCATATTGACCTAGAGCCTGCTAAAAAGTTCTAACATTTTCAGTAATTGTATCCGAGTTCACGAAAACCCAATATCCAACCCAATAATACCCAATGGGTTTTGTTGAAAATTTTCATTGAAATTCTATACAAATTACTAGCCGGTTGTATTGTTTCTGCAAGGCATACTTTTGTGCAGTAGACAGCTTTGTTATATAACACAGTTCGAAAAAATTCAACTTTTTTTAAAAACCCGGCATTAGGCCCTAAAATTATGATAAAAGGGACCTCTGCAAGCATCAACTCATACCCAGTTTTACGAAAAAGGCCTCGGTTCGCGTTTTATGGGTACATTTGTACTTGCAACACGCAGCGACAATAATTTTATTTTAGATTTTAAGGAACCCTGACCACATTTGCTGAATTTTCCGCATATTTATCTTAAGCCCTTAAAATCTAAGATAAAATTGTTGTCGTTGTGTGTTGCAAGTACAAATTTCAAATATTAACTTGTTTTTTAATATTTCCATACTCATATTAGCTTAAAAAACAAATATATTCAAATTCAGTGGCAACACTGTTTTGTTCACGAGCTGTTGAAGTCAGCTGTTTGTATGCCACGAGTTTTCTGTGAAACTTAGAAGCAAAATAAAGACTGTAAAAATGGAAAACGTGAGTCCAGGTATCATAAATTATAATTTGATAACTCGTTTGTCATTGTTGTGTGCTTTTGTCCAATTGTGCCTTGTGTTGTTAATGTTAAATTTTAAGTTGACCTTAACAAGTGTAGCTGTGTTTCGTGGAATATATTAGTTGTGCATGGCACGATGCTGCGCAGAGTTTTAAATGCAAAGTTATTAACGAAAGTGTGCAGATTAATGAGTAACTAACAATTCTTGCTACAACGTGCGACTTTTTGATAAAATCGGCTTTATTGCAGCAGAGTTCGTGTTTGGCCTTGCAACCCTGGTTGACATTTGGATCACATATGGAAAAAAATCAGAAAAAGAATTTAGATAAAGCTCAAACTATGATGATACTTATCTGAAAACGTAAAAGCACATGAGAAGTTCTGCTACAAGGACACGAAATAATAGATGCTGCTATGGTTCCTGTTGGCTGCCTGGGGGAAAGTGCAACCGAATCCCGAAATAAGCTGTACAAAATCGATAGAAGGGTCCGTGCCAGAAAATGCAGTCGATTAGACAACATTACAGACGTTCTTAACAGAGCCATGGAAAGTTCTGATCCCCTCTTGTCTAGTCTTTGTCTCAAAGAACGGCAAAATAAGAAAAGAAAAAGCATACCAGTAGAAGTTTTGGCTCTGTTGCAACCACCAAATATAAAAATTATTGCTAAAAATGCAGATAGCGATCCCCAACAGGACTCGTCAGATGAAGAAAATCACTCACAGGATGAACTAGGACTAGATGGATATTGATTTAGAAGAAGAATATTTTGTATTTGAACATAGTTAATTTCACATGTGCGTTAAGTAGCAGAGCCAAACCAATTCAACAATTTATAAAGTTTATCTTAATTTTCAGAATAATGGAACTGTAATAGAAAACATAATCTGTCAATGCTAAAAATGGAATAAAATGTATTGGTAATTTATGTATTTATTTTTAATGCTTAAGATATTACATGGGAGAAAATTGTTGGCTTGATAGATTGAAACACAAAAAAGTTTTATAAGTTGTATTAGGATCTTCAAATAAGATTACAATCCGAATTTCAGTTCAATAGCGTCAGAGACAACAAAGGTGGACCAAATCGGCCAGATCGGTTATATGGCAGCTATATGAAATAATTAATCTAAATTGAGTAATTATTATTTTGGGGCCCAAAATATGACTATAAACCAAATTTGGGTTCAATATCTCATCTAGTTGTTGAGAGTTTATGCCAAAAAAAGGCAAAAATACCACTGTGCAGTGGGACAACGGCAAGCGCGGATCAGCCAGCGGCCATCAGTGTAACCAAGCTGAACCAAGCCAGACGGCTGGTCATTGTCATCGAGATCCTCCACCTAGATCACCGTATCCATATCTTCATAGAAGAATAAAAAGTTAATTCGTTCAAGTAGCTCATCATCATGATCCCCAATTGTTGAGCACATTTTCGATGATTTCTCGCCAATAATGAATAGATGACACGACATTAATTGAACGTATTAATAATTCATTAATTTCAGCTGACATTGTATTTTCGTGGTTGTGAGAGAGACAGCTATATGATGATAATAATGTGCAATTATCAATAAATATGCTGGAAAAAATATTGAATACTTAAAAATGACAAAAAATATACCAATTTCGATTACCATTGACCGATAGATTAATGCATCAAAACAAATTATTTCATCATTGATTAGTTTTCTATCCATTAAAATGGACCATTTGCTGCTATATTCAGCATGTCTAAAATTATACGCGGCAAGCCTTTTAATAAAAAATAAAAACAATAAAAAAAAGTAAAAGAAATCTTCGGCGATTTGGCTGATACATCGCGATCAAGAAGGCTTAAGTCATAAATTGCTGCCGGAGATCATGGATGAGGACACGAGAATACAAAAGACTGTGCTTCGGATGACCCCTCTCTAATTTGGATTGCTTCTAAATGTGTACGGTATGCATTGGACCTGCAGAAAGGCTACAAGTTCCATTAAGTAATTTGGCTACAGGCGAAAGTCAAACGTCACCAGTCGACCATTTTCAAAATTTTTAAGTATACAAAATATTACAAATAGCGGTTCCGGTTCTGAGTTTTAATCGTTTCTTTTCGGTATACGGTTCCGGTTCCGGTATGATTCCCTGATTCAAAGTGTTTTTAAAGTTAAAGCATATTTATTTAGTTAGTCAGAAGGTGTGGCAAATGAGCTTGTAGCAGCTCTTTTGGTGTGACCATTAGGGTGTACGCCGATAAGGTACCATGCGAAAACTTAACAGAATAAATTAAAAAATCAAAAAATTTTAATTTAAGCTTTAACATCTGCGAAAATCCTTTAAAGTTTCCAAAAATATTACGTATACGACGCGTACACCGAATCGAAATTTCGTCAACGAATTGTTGTCAAATTTGAATTTAATCGAGCAACAAATAAACTAAGACCTAATTTTGACGAAGCGAGCCCATTTCCAACGAAGAGAAGCGTTTTATACACGCTCTTATATGGGACTAAATTTTTAAGCCTGTCCATTTCGGATAGCGCGACTAATGTGGCTCTGGTTCCAGTGTACCATAGCAAGTAAAGCGCCATAAATGGACATGCAGTTTATCGAGACTATGGACAGATACAAAACAATAGACCTAACAATCTCTCAAGAGACCATTTCAAAAATTTCAAATCAACTTTGGTATTTGACAGACGAAGTGGCTTCATTAGTCTTATTAGATGAAGAAATCGCTTGGAAGGAGAAGAAGCTTAAAAAAAAGTAAAACTGGTTGAAGACTATAGCGACAAACTTACAACAACGCCAGATCAAGAACTAAGTGTGCTCCAAGGCGTTAAAAAAACACAGAAAAATGTATCCAAATTGATTATAAAAACGCTTTTAAGCTCATTTAAATAAAAAATAGTCCAAATTAGGAACAAAGAACCAATTTTAATTTCTTACACAAAAAGGGATGTCTTTTTATCATCTTTACCAAAGGTACAAAGAATATAATGGGATTGTGCAAATGTATGTAACAGCCGGAAGAAAGCATCTCCGACCCTATGGAGTAGATATATTCTTAATCAGAAGAGTCGAAAGGGCCATGTCCGCAAGTCCGCATGTGAAAACCATTTTGAGCAACCGCGTCCCCAACCGTGATGCGCAGCACTTCAAGAAACTTCGTGTGACGCCTCACTTAAAGGATATCCTAATAGCCGCTTTGTGAACGGCAAAAACTGGCTTTCATCTAGAAGTGAACAGCGAAGAATAGTAGAAATTGGGTATATATATAGTAAATATTATTTACATATTGTCTTGTTTATATTAAAAACAATTGGTGTTAACAATAAATCTAAATATTGAGAAATTGACCGTATCTCTGCATGGCCAAAATGAAGCAATAAATAGACTAATTAAAGAAATTGTGTATGTTTGTAGAGCTATACGATTTAGCTACAATAGCTTACACTCACCATACACTGCCGTCGTGGAGCTCCAGATGATGCTGAGGCGGCGCTCAAGATCAAAGCGCGGCTGGATGGCAGCGGTAAGCTCTCCCCAGAAGAGAGCAAAAAGCTGGCAAAGATCAATGAGGGTCGCAAGCACTTTGCGGAGAGACCGGCGATGAAAGCCACCTCCGCCGCATACGTTAACAGGGTGGAGGAGAGCGTGGTAATGAAGCGGCAGCGCTCATCCGAGCAAGCGAAGGTAGAGGCCCCAGTCACCAAACGGCCATGCCCAAGATCGCGGAGCTATGCTTTACCAAGCTCCACCCCAAACACACAAAAACCGACAAAGGAGTCAGCCAGCGACGTGGCAAAACGGCATCTCACCGTAGCCCTAGTCGACAAAAGCGACCCTTTCTGAAAAATGACGCCAGAACAGTGAAAGCAAGTGGAGGGGATGCTGTTCGAAGAAATTTTTAAGAGGATGGACGACCCAGCAGCACAACCGGTAACGTTTGACGCAGCAGGCTGGCTGTTTGGAGTCACGATCCTCAAATGTATGGACGATCTCACCCTCAAGTGGGTCAAAAGCGTTGTTGCAGACATGGGAAGCCCATGGGAGAATGCACAGCTGGAGGTTGTTGACAGAACACGTATTCTATCAGTTCCGAAGGCGAAAGTGCTCTTCCCAAGGGTAGTACCAAAGGAGCAGGCGCTGAAACTGTTACGGTGGCAAAACCCGGACGTGCCAACAAGCGACTGGAAGGTGCTTTATGTTGCTAAGCCCGACAAGAACGGGCAGCACATGATCCTTTAGATCAACAAGGAGGCCGACGATTTGCTCTACCCAAGGTTCGGGAAGATGGCGTGGGGAGTAGGCAGCGTGCACCTACGACTCAAAAAGCGCCACCCAGAATACAAGAACGATCACACGCTGGAGGCAGGGGAGGTCGAGAAGAACCTTGGCATCGACGAGATGGTCGAAAGAGCCAGCAGTCTCGACATTACAGAGGCAGTGCACTCTGCTGAGAGCGAAGGGGATGGTGTCTCAGCCATGGTAGTTGACCCATCCAGCCTGGAGAACGACAAGGATGAGGATTCAACCATGGTAGTTGACCCATCCGGGCCGGGGGACGCCGACAACGATCATGCAGTTGAAGGTCCTCCACGTCAACTTGCATAAAAGCAAGCTTGCGTCGGCGGAGCTCCTGATAACCCTTGAGGAAGGGCCCGCCGATGTGGCCTTAGTTCAGGAAACTTGGATTGCGGCAGGGAACAAGGTCTCAGGGCTATGGTCACCAAATTACAACACTTTCCATCCCACCGCGGTAAGTAAGGCACGGACAGCCATTCTGGTAAGAAAAGGCATCTATGCTTACCTTATGTCAAATTACAGCACGGACGACCTCTCAGTTGTGGCCCTGGAAGGCCACGATGATGAGCCAATAATAATGGCGTCCTGCTACATGGCACACGAGCGAGAGTCACCACCATCCGAGCTCATACGTCTAACGGCCGAGGCGAGTAGGAAAAACCAGCCACTTGTCATCGGAACGGACCCCAACGCACATCACACAGTGTGGGGCAGTCCGGACATAAACGACAGAGGTGAGTCTTTATTAAGCTTTATACTATAAACTAACATAAAAGTAGAAAACGTTGGAGATGTGCCCACATATGTGGGACCAACATCGGCCAACGTCCTAGACCCAACTCTGACCTTAGGGAACAGTACTCAAGCATCAGAATGGAGAGTCCTCGAAAGACTCTCCTTCTCAGACCACAAGTACATCCTTTTTAAGATCGAGTTCAACCACAAACAAACCAGAAAAGCCTACAGGAACCCCCGGAACACCAACTGGGTGAAGTACCTTAAAACGGTAGAATCAAAACTACCTACGCCAGCGAACATCTGCTCGGTAGACGATATTGAGATGTCCGTGAAGACGGTCACGTCCAACCTAACTGAAGCATACAAATCATCATGCAAACTCACAGTTAGCAAACGGAGAACCAGCCGCCCCTGGTGGACCCCAGCGCTAAGAACGGTGCAATCGTATGATGCGCTGATGCATATCCAAGGTGACCTATGAGCATTTGGATCTTCTCTTTCTACCGTTTTATAAATCGGTTAAACATAATGTTAAGGGCTGGAGTTGAACTTATGACTCAGTTGGAAACTGGTCACTACACACCCTATATATCTTCGCTTAAAAAAATCGTAGAATTGTTTTGGGATAATTTATTTTAGAGCCTTAATAAATTACTCTACGATGATTTCATTTAAGGTTCCACAAATGGTCAAAACGTACAGCGCTGAGTTTTTAAAGTTTTTGTCCCCTATTCTTTTGACATTTCAAAGTCGGCCAAGAGAACTGTTACACACTCTAATTGTATAAATTTTCCAGTTTGCAATGACAGCTCATTTTCGGATTTCTACTTCTCTCATATGAGTGCACTTTAAGTGGACCAAACGGTTGGCAAGGGAATGTGAAGACAGCAAAATTTAAATAAAAACGAAAAACACACACACACACACACGCAAATATATATATATATAAAAGGCACATAAATCGAAATCTGTCACAAAGAACATGCGCAGCCAATAAATTTTCTTATCTCAATAGCAGCGACAAGCGCCAAGCAGCCAGGAGAAGGCGGGGCAAACCCCAAAAAAGCAAGCTGCAGTCGAACATGTTGCATATGCAATGCAACTGCGTGTTTTTCAGCTGCTGTCACATTGTTGCTTAAATTAAAAATATTACTCTGTGATTAAAATGGGATTCTCCTTCCTTCACCCAAACTGCAACTAATTTGGGAGCCAACTTAAACTTTTGTGTGCCAAAACAACAAACTAACAAATTAAATAACCCAACCAGCACACACACACACACACACACATCCATTTTAAATCCATAAATCACACATATAATTATGCAAATCTGTAAAAATATAGCCTGGCCAAAGTTGTAGGCATTTCCTGCCACCCCGCCCCTTCATTTTCCTCCGTCTCATCATCAGCAACAACATTTTGGGCAGAGAAAACTAGGAAACCGAAACTCACTTTGAATGCGGGCACGTGTTTGGCTTGCTGAAATCTACATAAGCTGGCTGGCAGCCAATTGGGTAAGGGACTAACTAGCCAGGATCCTGCCAAGAAAAAAACAAACGCATCAAAAGAAAAAAAAAAAAATTGCTGGTTAAAAATCTGTTTTGCCTACATTTCGGCATGGAATGCGTCGTCGGTGCCATAGTTTTTGGGGTTTTCATTCTGCATAACTTACTCACACGGCTTTGCATTTCGTTGAGCTCTAATACCCAACTACCTACGTACCTACATATATTTCCAACTTTTTGGTTCGTTGAGTTTCCGTGATTCTGACAGCTAGCCTAACGAAACGCAACGGTCAAAATGGGAATGTAGAGAAAAGCAAAAAAAAGTGGATTTGTATGCATAAATTGCGTTATTTAAACGACGGCTGCCTTTTATATTTAAAGCGTAAGGAGACAGAATTTAAACATTGAAAATGAAGATGAGTTGGAAGCACTTAGGCCCGATTTCACAGCTTACGGCCGCGTGAAAACAAATACAAATGCAGAAAATGCAAGAAATAGAAAGCGAAACCCGATTTTTGTTTGTGTGTGTGCCGCCATGAATAGCGAAAAGGCTTCGGCCACTGCGAGCGAAACATAGTTGTTGCTTTTTAAATTGCCAGAAACAAAGAAGAGAGAGAAAAGAGTCACATATGATGTTGTTGTTGCAAAAACTTAGCTCGGAAAGAAAGAGAGGAGAGCACGCTTATGAATTTTCTGTTGCTTTATGTAGGCTTATGGCGCGCGTGCCCCGTATAAGCGCGAGCTATTCCTTTGCGCAACAAATCAACGAATGCGTGGCATAAGGAATGTGCTCAGGCAACCCTGATCTACATTAAGTTAACTGTCACATAAACTAACAAATAGCAGTGAAAATTTGAAGGTTATCTGACACATATCAGCTATCTGGAAGTAGAGAAATTGTCTCTTCAACTGTTAAGTACCAAATGTTTAACTTTGATTATGTTTAACTTTTCTCTCTTCGCTCGCAGAATTAATACAATAATGAAATTCTATAAATGTTAGTGCATTTCGTTTGTAAAGCTCTGCAAGCAATGCTCTCTTCAAAAGCAAAAGCTTAGCTTAGACTGAAAAGCTCTCCAACGCAAGGAGAGTAGAATCGTTCAACGGTAGTGATGCGTTAGCGGATCACTCGTAGGAAATAAATTTACATTAATTGACATTGACAATAATTTAAAAATTAGCATTAAAATACAATGATTGTGAGTATTATTTATGCATTAATTAACATTAAACATTGAATTCATTTATTAACATTTTACGATACATTATAATATTCTCTACAAATAAACTTAAGGTCACCCATCCTTTTTCTCCATTTAGGACTCCAACTAAATCTGCATCACTCATGATTATAACTCCAAAAAATCTTTGTCTAAACTCCTCTTGTTTGTTGCACAGACTGCATCTTTTATGGAGTCCGACTACATTCCTTCGATTTGCATTTAGCCATAACATATCTGCTCTTGCCTTGATAATCCATGTTATCTGCTTTCGGGAAAACTTATCATTGCAGCATGTAAGTTTTTTAAAGAATCTTGACTGGCTCATTTTTGCACTTGCATAGTATTTCTGAATAGTTTGCAGTTTAAGTTTAATAAGCTTATTGCACCATTCGATATACGAGTCAGATTCATTGCACAAATTTATCTCACAGGCATGTAATTTATCATTGAGCTCTTTGCTCCAATCTATATTTTTTTCTAAAATTTTCCTTGACAGAATATGCGGTAACCGTTGACTTCCATAATCAAACAATGTTCGTGTTGTATACTTTAAGTGCAAGTTAAAGGTATAAAAGTGTCCATCCTCTAATTCCGTTTCTATTGCAATGACGTAATTCGGTGTTTGCGTTGGTAATTGAAGAACTCTCTTTACGAAGTTCAACTTCCTCGAAGCAGGAGTAACCCCATACCTGCGCTCCATATGCTTGTACCGATCTACATGCTGCTCGGAATAGATTCCACTTGTCGGTAAGAGATATGTCTGATCGCCCAGTAAAAGAGCCCCACGTGATATTTAAGCTTCACCATTTCGACTTATGACATGCTTTCTAAAGGACATTCCTGGTGTCAAAGTAACACCTAAGTATTTATACTGGCAAGTCACGTCCAACTCTGTGCCTCTATATAGCCAGGATTCATTCGTTGCACGCCTTCCACTTTTTTTAAAAATCTTAATTTGAGACTTCTCCAGATTCACCTCCATTCCCCATGTTTCACAATAACATTCATCTTTTGAAGTGTGGTGACATTAACCGACAATATGACTATATCATCCGCGTATAGAAGAAGCCGTATATTAAGCTTATCTATCCACAGGCCACCTTCAAGGTCCTCGTGTAAGTCGTTTAAATATAGCGCGAACAACAGGGGTGATAGAAGGCATCCCTGTTTAACTCCGCTGCTCGTACTAAAGTCTTGAGACATATTCTTTCCGGACCACACCGCTGCCACGGTATCTTTGTATACAACCTCGATAAAGTTTACATTTTTTGTGGACACACCTAGTTGGTGCAGCTTGTAGATCAAAAGATATCTCGGTACTTTGCTCTCGGTAAAATGCATAAGCTTTTTTGTTTTCTGCCCATTTAAGCTTCACTATTGCATTTAGGTTGTATATATTGTCAGTTGTTTAATAATTTTTTCCAAATCCGGCCTGAAACTCGTTTATTTTGTTGTTTAACTTGGTCCATTCCGTCAGCCTTTCGTTTATTATACCCATAAGAATTTTCGCACAGCAGTTCATAAAGGATATACTTCTATAATTTGCCGGGTTATTTAAGTCACCTTTCTTATGAATGGGAAATACTATGCTTCGCTTGAAAGAGTCATCACAATTTGTATTTGTGAGTAAGTTGTTATACACTTTAACGAGCTCTTGCAAGAATTCGTCAGAGGCATTTGAGTAGAATTCGTATGGTACTCGATCCTCTCCTGGAGCTTTATTATTTTTTGTCTCCATAATTGTGATGGGCTCGTCTAGGCTGCTATCTGCACTCCAATTCGGCGCATACACAATGCTTAATGCTGTTCTATGAGGGTTTAATAATTCATTGAAATGCACCTTAAAGACGTTTTCTGTGATACTATTTCCAACCTGCTAAGTTCGTCTTCACAATATTCCACCAATACTTCGTGTTTCTTACTTCTGCTACAGATTGTGCAAAGGAGTCGAAGTACTCTCTTTTTTTTAAAAGGCACAGTTGGTTATATTCCTTTTTTTTCTCCATATAATGTTGTAGTACACCTTTAAAGGACTTCTGGTGAAACTAATTAGGTATAAGTTTCCACTGAATCTTCTTATATTATGTGTCTATAATGTGATAATTGATAGGAAATATAGAGTCAAAATTAATAATAAAACAAGTAATTGAGTCTTCCATGTAGAAAATGGTCTCCAACAGGGCACGGTCAATGCTCCTACTTATAAACCTTATAAACAAAGTAGACAACATAAAAGCATTTGCACAACGACATAGTTATTTTTCACTCTGACGACTCCATATTCAATATAAACCGACATCTACAAGAGAAATTCAATATGGTTGAAAACTATGCACAAGACTGGCACCAGAAAATCAATTCAAACAAATGCGAAAGCATACTTTTTCGTCCACCAGTTAAAAAGTGCAATAACAAAATTTAAAAAAATTGGAAGAAATTCCAAATAATTAATCGAGAAAACAGATCTATCCCTCTCTCAGGAAAAGTCAAATACCTCGGAATATACCTTGATAGATTCCTTTACTTTGACCATCATATCAGCAAGCAACTAGAAAAAGCCCAAAGGGCCTTTTTTGCTTACAAAAGAATGTTTAGCTCACGATTGGTGAATAGTAGAGTAAAATTAATCGTATGGTTGTAATGTGTGGTTTAATATATCACCATCATATAAGGAAAGGCTCCAAAAATTCGAAAGGAAAATACTAAGAGCATGCACGTCGATGTATAAGTCGCCAATCAGCAATCACACAAAGTTTATATCAAACAAGAAATTATATAACGCATCAGGCATTATAAGAATAGACAACCACATCATTAACCTATCTAGAAATCATATTCTAAGATCCCTAGATAATGTAGAAAACATTCTTATAAAAGCTCAGTACTATGAGAGCGACTCATATTTTCAATTGTGTATCTCGAATGGTTTTACTCCTCCTGAAATTTTTGTATACCTATTCAGAACAACAATGGTATACCTACTATATATCATATATATATAGGCATATTAACAAATACAAACCAAATATTCGACATGTCCTTATCAACGAAAGATATTTCCTTCTCTAAAAACTTAAGAAACAAATTCTGGTGGATCAAAAATCCTAGTTAATGTATCAATTTTACCACCCCATTCCATCAAAAAATGTTAAAAGTGCGTTTGAAATGCTTCACAAATTCAAAATGTAACCCTCGCTAGCTACTTAAAATCAAAAAGAAATCAACTTTTAAATATGTAGACAATAATGTGGTCAAGTGTGCTTAAGAATTCATTCAACAGTCTCCCATGCCTGCCTGTCTTGCTTTGTTTATTACATTTGCATTTTATTTATTATTTATTTACATTCGCATACATATTTTTATGACTTCAGTGGGCCACGCACTCAGACTTGCTGATTTCCGTTTTTATTCGTTTTTGCTGTGGGTGTCCATTCTTTCACTTGGCGTCTCCTGGTAGCCAATTCTTTGGTGCTTATTTCATTAGCTATTCTCTGCAAAACACAAAATTATTTGACATACAAAAAAAAAAAGAAAAGAACGCTTTAACTACCGGAAATTCCTTTGTACTGCTTTTCATGCTCATTTGTACGCAACCACGCCCACTCCCACACTCACGCTCACGCCCGCTCAATTTTTCGCTGTTGACAATTTCGGCGGTTGTTGTGGCAACACGTGACTTGCAAGCCGAACAGAGGGCGAGACGAAATCCAGAAAAAGTTGCTCCTCGAATGCCAAAGAATGTTTGCTCTTGCTACAGAAGCGGCAGCAGATACTTTAAACTGGTTTCGCTTGCTCCATGCCCCAATGATCACATTGAAATCAGTTTCAAAATAATTCGCCGCTGAAATTCAATTTGTTATTCCTACTTACTTTGGGTCGCTGATGGAAATGTAAGACATTAACGCTTCAATGGCTTTATTCGGGGGAAGAAAGAAGAAGAACACATTTTTATTTGCTGGTAAGTAAATTATGTCATTAGAGCTGCTTATTATGGCTCATCAATGCAATGTGCAGTAATAATGTATAATCCTAAATTCAAGTTCCTTTCGCTTGTTCCCGGGCGCACACGTCGTATACGCAATTGTGTCGAGAGGCACTCGAGTAATGCTTAATACTTGTTGTGTAGCATCATAGCAATGGAAAGAACTGAGCAGCTAACTAGCACAAGAGACTATTAGTAGCTGGCCACTTTGAACTTATTGTCAAGCTGTTTAAACATTTAAAAGCACTTGAGAAATAGTCAACAAATACATATGACAAATATTGAAGAAAGTCAATTGGAGTGAAGTTAACAGTTTCCCAGAAAAAGGAGGAGGAAAAAGAAAAACGAAGCAAAAAGCTTTTCAGAAAACCCACTCGTATTTGGTTTGCAAGTGATTTCTGCCGTTTGCCGCTGAAGGTGAGAAATTGTTCTAAATACTGGATTCGGTATAGGTCCATCATGGCCTAAAATTTAGAAAAATTCCTAATTCCTAATTATAAGAAGGGTCCAAGTCAATTATATCGAACTACAGTTGTGTATCGAAACTATCGGATATTCCAAAGCATCTTGAAAAGATCCTGACTTCCCAACTACAACATTATTGTCGCTCGTTATTATTCAAATCTCAGCATGGTTTCCTGAAGAATCGCTCTATATCCACGAATTTACTGGATTTTTCTACTCTGGTAAACAATGGAATTGTCCATAAGCGGCAAACTGATGTAGTTTATACTGATTTCAGCAAGGCTTTTGACTCCGTAAATCATGAGCTTTTAGTACATAAATTGTGTTTGCTCGGTTTCCCTCCACTCCTCCTCAACTGGATCAAATCATATCTAAACGATCGATCTCAACGAGTTCGTTTCAAATCTATACTATCCAGATTCATTAATGTACAATCTGGGGTTCCCCAAGGTAGTCATTTATGCCCCTTATTATTTAACCTATTCATAAACGATATTCTACAGGTTTTATCCCATTCGCATGCATTAATGTATGCCGATGATCTAAAACTTTGTTTGTCGTATAATGACCCGACGTCTCCTCTCCTCCTCCAATCCGATTTAAGCTCTCTTCACACCTGGTGCTCGGTTACTAGGCTTCCTCTTAATCTCATCAACTGTAAATGTATGACCTTTAGTCGTATTCAACCATCTGAGTTTGATTATATGATTGATACCATTCTATTGGAACGAATTGATAAAGTGGATGATTTGGGTGTACAATTTGTACCCAATTTATGTTTTAATAGTCATATAGTGGTCATCGCAAACAAGGCAATGGAAGTTCTCGGGTTCGTTAAACGACGGTCCAAGGAATTTAATGACCCCTAAGTCACTAAGCAACTGTTTGTTTCCCTGGTAAGACCAATCCTGGAATATGGGAACTTCTGGATCTGGAATCGGTTCAGAAGCAGTTCTTAACTTTCGCTCACCGAGATTTAAACTGGGATCCTTCCTCACATCTTCCTCCTTACGAGGACAGAATACGCTTAATCAACCTGCCTTCTCTTAAGAACCGCAGAACTTGCCATGGTGTCCTTTTTATTCATAAACTTCTGTTATTACCTAACATAAGTCTTGCTGTCCCACAACGCGTTACTAGAAATTTGTATCCTATTTATCTGCAGCCTAACAAACTACGCTCATCACGAACCCTTCCGAACCTTTGTTTAAACTATAATTTGCATTATCATACTTTCTCTTCTCACTCCTCCTTGTTTGTAATAAACGATATTATTTATTAATTCCTAAGAAGGCCCTCTTAAAGATAAACAGAACATTGTTAAACTATAAACTAAATAAATAAATATATAAAAAAGCAACCCGGTGTTGCTGATGGAAAGGCCGTCGTTGCCATAGGACGGCGAGGTCGTGGATTCCAGTCCGGATGTACCAGTCTTAGAAACAAAAGCTATTTTTAATGAACAAGTGGTGCACAGAGAAAAAAAAGAGAAATTTTATGTTGATATTGATTAAAATGAACTTTTTAAAAATATCAATTTTTATACTCTGTACCGAAGGTACATAGAGTATATTAAGTTTGTGCAAAAGTATGTAACAGGGAGAAGGAATCATTTCCGACCCTATAAAGTATATATATTCTTGATCAGCATCAACAGCCGAGTCGATATAGCCATGTCCGTCCGTCCGTCCGTCCGTCCGTCCGTATGAACGAAGAGATCTCAGAGATGGTAAGAGATAGAGGTTTGACATGTATGGGGCATATATTTCTTATACTTGCAGGCAGATCAAGTTTATTTTCAATTTTTGCAACGCCCCCTCCCGCCCCCGAAATTTGGAAAAAACGTCATAACTCCTACAGTTTTGAAGATAGACCGTTCGTTCCTTCTAGAGATACCTTGTAGTCAAAATTATTTATCGATTTGCTGAAGGAATGATAAAGATCGGATGAACGATACTCAAGTTATGAGCAAAAACGGCGGTAAACACCCAGCACCACCCCACCCACCACCGCAGCATTCTATTGAACGTAAATCTTAGTGAGAGAGAGAGAGAGAGAGAGAGTGAAACTTAGAGATGAGCGCGTATAACTCGTGAGCAAATGCGAGCTGAGACGTTAAGGGTACAGAGTATGTTATAGTCGGGCTTGACCGACTTTCTTTCTTGTTCCTTCTGAAAAGGCGCTTCTCCTCTCTCCTTTTCTCCCTGTATCGCTCTCTAGCAGCCCGCTTTGCTCCCGACTGCAGAGTTCTTCTGTGATGACCATGTTCCTGCACGCGGCAAAATCTATTAGCCTCTCTCCCTTACCATAGTCCTTCTCTCCCAATTTTACCGTTAAAGTCGCCAAGCACGATCTTTATGTCGTGATCATATAATTGTTCCAGGCGCTCATAGAATTCGTTTTTTATCGAAGCGTCCTTGTCTTCCGTTGGGGCGTGTGCACAGATAAGACTAATATTAAAATATTTAGCCTTAAGTCTGAGTGCGGCTAGTCGCATGTCCACCGGTGTGAAACTGATGACAGAGCGACGAAGTCTTGCACTGACTCCAAAACCGCATCCAAACTCATGCTTGGAAGCATGTCCGCTGTAGTAGATCTCCCAGGGTGCATTGGTTGTTGATGTTCTTTTCACTATGCTCCCCTGTCCAATTCATCGCTTTTCTTGAAGTGCGGTAACGTCCGATGAATATTTCTCGAGGACATTCACCAACTGAATATCAGCACCTTCTCTGTTGAGGGTGCGAACATTCAAAGTGCTTATCTTCAAATCGTGGTCCTTCAAACGATTGAGTATGTCGTCGTCAGAGGGGGTCCGTATCCGAGGCATTGTTGTCGCAGTTTTCATTGGTGGAGTTTTTTTGACAGTGGTGGGTACCAAGCCCTCCCTGTAGGTAGGGCTCACCGCTCACGTTAGCCAGAAGCTTTGCGAATGCAAAGCGTTCTGTTACCGGTGGTCACCAACGAGGAGGTGGGAGTCGACTTGAGACGCAGTAAGCCAGGATCGCGCTGGGTTCGCCAAGTTGAACCGGTCAGCAGCTTTACCTCACTACTTACACCCCCCATTAGGTCCAGAAAATCTATGACTGGAAATTTCTGGACGACCACCTTGGTTTTTCGGAAGTTTTAAATAAACTAAAACTGGCGTTTGTCTTGAAGTGTAAAAGGATTTTGTATGGAATATGGCGGATGAAAGGAAGATGAGAGGTAGCTTTCCTGGAATCAAATCAATATTACATATCGAGCTCAAAACCAATCTCTCATCGACAAGTAGCACTACATAAATGGAGAAGCTAAGGTTCTCGAGGGATATGTATGAATATCGAGTCTTTAAATTAAATTCTTCGTTGACTGTTTTATTGTTACTCTAACAGAATTGCTCATTGTTCGGAAGTTCTTAATTCTGCAGGGAAAGATTTACCTAATATATAGTCAATGTTAAGCAACATTAAACATTTCCCTTGGTAAATACCTTTAGTTAGTCCATTTTTTCCCACTTCACATTAAACAACATAATGAAATATTATTTCACGCAATTTTCATTTTAAATATATTGTCTGATTTAAACAATTTTAAACCCTTGTTGGTAAACCTACTCGCATTTTAAACATATCCATAAATTTGCCAAGACCATCAGCCTGGAATAATGTCCCCTTTCTCACAGTCTCCCCGCACCAGGGGCAGACAGCTACTATTGATCCCATGTATTTATATTTATTGGCAATTTTTCTTCATGGCTTGTAAATGATTACGGTGCCCACCTGCTGCGAGCTGGCGCCAGTGGAAAAACCGTGGCAGCATTATCATCATCATCATTTCACCCAGTTGTATATCTGTCTAGACGGGAGTTAGACTTTAAGAGGGGAGGTGTTGGTTAACTTTTGTTTTTTCTTCGATTTGCATTTTGACAGTCCAGTGCAATGAACCAAAAATCAAAAACAAAAACGGTTAATCATCGAGAAGCAAAACGGAGGAGACCTCATGCTGTCAGTTGTGAGCAAGTTGCGCACATCAAATAAAGTTTCATGCAACTGTGGCTCTTGGCAAACATTTTGTGGGGCCAGTGGACAACAACTCCGATGTACGCATAATTTATGACTTCAATTGTTTGTTGGCTGGCAGAAGGCAGATAACGAGAAACGTCAATTTTCGCTAATAAACTCAAGAAGGATTAATTTTGTGATTTATGTTAGGTTCCTTCACACACAGGCTGGAGTGAGATTAGTTTCCCTAGTTTGATCAAAAAAATGTACTATTAATTGGTTGTGCAACTGCTTAAACCTTGCCATCTCTCGCTATTTCTGTTATATTTATTTACTGCCATTTCCCCCCTTTTCCCCGGCTGCCTTCAAAAGTCAATAACTTTCAGCTGAAAAGCACAACTACAAATACAGCTTCGCCTTCGCCTTGTGCCAGACAACTTTTGCATTGAGCCATTTATGCTATCATGTATGAAATGGGCGCCCACATGACTGTATATATCCCATACATTCACGAATATTTGTATTATAAAGGCAACCACAAAACAAGCTGTTAAAACACCTGCCAGCAGCTCAACAACCAAGTCGACTGCACTAAACAGAAAGCGAAGCCGCAGTTTCCTTTTCTCCTTAGTCCTCCTCTGACAGTTTTTGCCTTGACTATAAAAATTGTTTGCTGAGGCATTAAATTGAATGAAAATTTATGATCTTTTCATATTTGCTTATGTGGGCGGCGGCCCTGGCTCGGGCCCGGGCATGAAAGGAGCTGCTGGAGCGCCTGCGGCCATATAACCTGTGTGCGCGCTCCCACTAGGCCATTTTACTCGTATGTTTGCGCCATATTCAAACACACACACACACACACTTTAAAGTCACATGGCAAATCAAACAAATTTTCGCAAAGTCCACAAATCATCAATCAAATTTAACAACATTGCTCCAGCTCCACTAGTGTTGTCTGTATACACAGTATTCTCGTATATCCAATAACTGACCTATGGCCACTGGCCGTCAAAGCAATTTATCATCACAAATGGCAAACAAAATGGAGTGTGAAGAAAAAAAAAGACAGAAGCACCGCGAGTTGGCCATAATCTGGCCGGCAGTTAGCCCCCAATGCTAATCAGAAGGCGGCTTTTGTTTTGCGTTCCACGCAGGTGACAACCACTTTTTAGAATGCAAGAAATTTTGTGGCAGGTCGCGATGCCCAAAAGACAACTGCCGGCACGTCCCAACCTTGGTCCTGGTCAGGCCAAATTCCTCACCAGCTAAGCAAGATTAATGATGTGAACTGTTGTGGCAAAACGAGGAGCATTAATATTGAAAACAAAATATGCAAAATGCGTGTACAAAATAGAGTCTACGGCGTACACAATTTGTTAGCGTCTGTCGACGGATGACCCTGAAATTGAGTTGGTAAAAACAAATGAAATACTCCACGATTTTGGGTACAACAAACTGTTGTATTTAGTTTTATTGTGGAGTTTTCGATACTAGAATTGCAGGCTGCAGTTATGGCAACAGCTCTACTTTTGTGTCTGTTAATAAAATTGATCCATTTAAACAAGAAAGTAGTGCACATGGTCCAAGGGACATTCTAGATTCATGCTGACTTCTAAATTCTGGCTTAGATGTCTTTGGAAAGAATTTAAGTCAACAACACTTAAAGGGTGAAACTTAATCTGAAATAGCTAAGGTCACAAATTGGTCCTTTTCGCACCATTTCTACAACCTTTCAGATGACGGAAAAGACTATCAGGCATGTTCTCAATTCCACTACTTTTTGAAAAGTATTTTGAATAAAACTGCTCTCTTTTTACTTTTTGCAAACCTTTGGTCCAAACGAGATGTGCGCTAGATCAGGGTTCCCCAAGCAGAGAACGCGAAAATGTGTCTGAGTCTCTCTCTAACACACAGTGATGCATGACTTTGGTAAGCATTCGGTGTGAATTGGCGCGTATGTTCGTGCCTAGGGGCTATGGCTGGGAAACTCTGCACTAGATACAAAAGAGAGAATCCACAATTCCAAGCGAAACGATTGAAAATGGAACAGTCGATGATGAGAGAGAGGCTGACTTTTAGGTTTCATTTTTCTTTTTGGCTGTGCAACGCCCAATTCTGAACACATTGAACAATGAAATTCCATGTAAATTAATTAAAGACTTAAATGCAAATCAAATTTCACTAACAATTTCTAAATTGATCACAGAATTTAGAAAAATTCACTTTATGTACATCTAGCAACTGTAAGAGTGCGCGATTTGACAATTACTTTTCATTACATCGACATACAAGCATTACTTTTTCGTTTTAGTGTTGCGAGAACATGAATCAATTCCACTTTCGAAAAGTAGCCGTGGAAGTGGAATTGAGCACATGCCTGTATTTGACCATTTTTAAAACCCTAAAACCAAATCTGAAGATATTCGCATTTTTATAAAGAAACTTTTCTTCCAATCAAGAAATGGGCTTTTACTAAAGACCCACAAAATATTTTTGGACACAGCGGAGAAGGGAAATGACTGTCAAATGGTCGGGATCGAAAGACAAAAACAAAAACTGATACCAAAAATACTTTTGTATACCCTTGAAAGGTGCAGTCTGTCTGTCAGTCTGTATCTAAGCTATCTCAGATACTTCTTTGACGACAGATGTTTGTAACGCATAGAAGGAAGCATCTCCGACCACATAAAGTATATATATTCTTGATCATTCTTGACGAGCTGAGTTCATATAGCCATGTCCGTCTGTCCGTCCGTCTGTTTCTATGCTATCTCTTCCGTCAGTTTTAAAGCTATCTTAACAAAACTTTGCACGAAGCATTTTGGTACAAATACGTTGCACATTTGTCGGAACCGGCCGGATCAGATTTCTATATCATATAGCTGCCATAGGTACAAGCGGTCAAAAAACAAGTTTTCGTGAGAAAAACTTTTTTGTTTTCAAGTGTAGTCACACTATGCAAGAACGAATATGGAAATCTGGTCACAGATCCGCAAGTGGCGCTAGACAAATGGAGAAGCTGTTTCGCCAACCTGCTGGGAGGAGACGACGAACACAATGCCGCCTCTGGAGAAGTAGCGACGCCACCAATCGACAACATAGAGATAGACCCACCGGATCGTCACAAAGTCTGTTTAGGAGCAGATGACCTGCCAGCTGAACTGTTTGAGGCTTGAGGCGAAGAGTTGGTAAGGTGCTTGCACCAAAAACTCAAGAGCATGCCCGAAGATTGGAGTCTAAGTGTAATTTGTCGACTTTTTAAAAAAGGAGACCCTTCAGTTTGCGCCAACCACCGTAGGATCAGTCTCCTTTCCATCGCATATAAGATTCTGTGGTGCATTATTTGTGAACGTCTAAAGCCGCTTATTAGCACACTGATTGGACCTTATCAGTGTGGCTTGAGACCTGGTAAATCCACCACAGACCAGATATTCACATTACGACAAACCCTGGGGAAAACCTATGAAAGAAATTTCAAAACCTACCATCTTTTTGTTGATTATATATCAGCCTTTGACACACCGATAAGGTCAAGATTCTTTGAAGCCCTATACCAGCAAAGTACGTTCGACTTTGCATGATGACGTCAAAATAGGAAAGAACCTCTCCGAACCATTTGATACCAAGAGAGGTTTTAGGCAGGGTGACACCCTATCGTGTGACTTCTTTAATATACTGATGGAGTATATACTGCGCCAGTGCCCAAATGCCAACAGATCGGGCTCATTTCTTTATAAAGATGTAATGCTACTCGCATACGCCAATGATATTGACATTATCGGCAAAAAAAACGAACGGGCAGGTAAGCAGGGCGGTTTCAGAGACTGAGAAGCAGTCTATACTGATGGGCTTAGCGGTAAACGAGGACAAGACAAAGTACCTAGTATCCACGGACAAGAAGTCTACGCGTCTTGGACAATTTGTTACTATGGGGGAGTACAACTTTGAGGTTGTAGGGGATGATTAACGGCGACAACAACATCAGCCTGGAGATCCGAAGAAGAATTACTCTTGGAAACCGATCCTACTACGGGCTCAGTAGGAAGTTCAAGAGCAGAGCCTTTTCTCGAAGAACAAAAATAGCGCTATACAAGTCGCTCATCATCCCAGTCCTGCAATACGGCGCAGAAGCATGGACAATGACAGCAGCGGATGAGGAGGCGATTGGCGTGTTCGAGCGAAAAATCCTTCGAAGGAGTTATGGACCTTTAAAAGTTGGCGATGAATTCCGCATTCGAATGAATCACGAACTGTATGCTGTAAGCAACTGTAAGCAACAGCGGCTGCGCTGATTAGTACATGTAGCCCGGATGGATGAAGAAGCTCCAGTAAAAAAGGCGTACAAAGCGAAGGTGGCTGACATTGGAGGACAAGGCAGCAGGGGTCGTCCACCACTAAGATGGGATGATCAAGATGATAACTGGCCGTTTTTTGCCCATAACTTGAGTATCGTTCATCCGATCTTTATCATTCCTTCAGCAAATCGATAAATAATTTTCGATCTATCACCAAAACTGTAGGAGATATGAAGTTTTTTCCAAATTTCGGGGGCGGGAGGGGGCGTTGCAAAAATTGAAAATAAACTTGATCTGCCTGCAAGTATAAGAAATACATGTCCCATACATGTCAAACCTCTATCTCTTACCATCTCCGAGATCTCTTCGTTCATACGGACAGACAGACGGACCGACGGACAGACGGACATGGCTATATCGACTCGGATGTTGATGCTGATCAAGAGTATATATACTTTATAGGGTCGGAAACGATTCCTTCTCCCTGTTACATACTTTTGCACAAACTTAATATACTCTATGTACCTTCGATACAGAGTATAAAAATGTAGCCCTTAAAATCGAAGATAAAATTGTTGTCGCTGTGTGTTACAAGTACAAAAGTACCCATAAAACGCGAACCGAGGCTTTATTCGTAAAACTGGGTATGAGGTGATGTTTACAGAGATCTTTTTTATCATAATTTTAGGGTCTTATGCAGGGTTTTTAAAAAGAGTTGGTTGTCAAGTTTGTCACGAATGTCCTCTGCAATTTTAGTTACAAATGTAGTGCAATGCATCGATAAAAAAAATTCTTGTCCATAAACACATTAAGAAATAGTTACTTACGATAGTATCAAAAAAATTCTAAACAAAAGTCTAAGTTCTCCACAAAACGCGTCTAAAAAGAGTCAAAAAAGCCAAAATCTCGAATCTAGAATCATCACCAACCCTTCAATATACTGTACCTTGTTGCCAGTGTATTATATGAGTGTTTGGCTTAAGGTCCTTTCCACGCATATCTTTAAGCTGTCAATTCACTGATCGCTTCATAGTCATGTAGAACATTTGAATACCAATATGCCAATATTTTATAGTTGACAACATTCTAACATTTGAAATAGTTGACAATTTTACCTCTAGTCACCAATTGGCCAAATGCTGTCAACTGATGCAGATGATGATGATGATGATGATGATGGCGATGAAGGACTAACCAGCTCGCGCATTTGTTTGAAGTGGCAGCTGCTTTTGCTGTAGCCGGTACTTGGCGGTGCCTGTTCAGCTGGCTGAGTGCTACAATAAATCACTGTGGGGCATTTTCTTTAGCTTTCACAACATAGTCGACGTCGTGTCTTTTGCTATTATTTCGCTTGACATTGCGCTTGTCTTTCATGTTGCTGGGCGTCCCAGTGCATTTGTGTCAGCGAGCGCATAAAGCAGCTGCCACTGCCACTGCCTCTGCCTCTTTCTTGGGATCTCTGCTTGTGGCTCTGGTCTAAACCGACAGTGAGTTACATGCAACAAACGTATTTTGACAAGTGAACATGCACAGGCCAAAGTCTGAGCCGAGCCAGCCATTCATGCAATATGCGGGCGGGCAGATTTCAACATGTCCAACATGACAAGGCTGAGAGAGTTATGGAGCCATTTGGCATATGAGTGTGTGTGTGTGTGTGTGTGTGCTTGGGGGAGGAGGATAGCTTGAGACATTGCTGCTTAAATTACTCAAAATTTATGCATGTGCCATCAAGTGAGTGAGTGAGTCAGTCAGTTGGTAGCCTGCACCGCCCTCACACTGTCAAATTAAACTCAATATCAACGCTCGAAGACACAGAGTCAATTTCATGTCAAGGCTCAAATTTTATGCTCCAAGACAAATCAATACTGGTTTGCATAATCAAAGCAACAGTTAACTGGAAATATTATCAAAAAGAAGTTAAACAGAAAAAGGGAATTCATGAGTACAATTCGAGGGAAGCCAAGCAAGGCATTTTATTAAGAGATTGATTGAGAAATGACTTTGTCTAGTTGCATTTATTTAATCAATTCAATTTTATCAACTAAAGCCTTAAAAATGAAACAGGAAAGGGAAATTGATACGATTATTTTGAATTAGGTCAACAGTATTAAAAAGTTACTACAATATTTTCACACTGGGCTCAGTATGAAGGCAGTGCGATTCTGGCTTACTGCCTCTCAAGTCAACACCCATGCACCCACTTATCTAATGGCTAACTTGAGCGGCGAACCCTTCTTATAGGGTCAATAGGTTTGGTGCGTCGGGCTTAGTATTCACCATTGAATACAGCTACAGAAATGCCTCGAATACGAACCGCCCGCATATGATTTAAGGATGGTTACCCATACGATTTTCAATGGCTAAATATGGAAAAGCTGCAATCACAACGAACTTGGAACTTGGAACAGGGTATTTTGCATTCGGGGTACTCGACTACAGCACTCTTACTTGTTTTATTGTTAAGTTTAAGTTTAAGTTTTTAGTTCGTAGGTACAATTTATGTTTGGATTGGTGTTTGATTTGTGTTAGATGTTATGGCAGTTTCAGATACGTCGTCTTGGAAGTTGCCAAAGGAAGATTCTCAAAAGTCTCCTGCTGGCTCTGACACCATTTGTCCTTCTTCTGCGAAGAAATTGACACACTTCGCTTGATTGACACCAATATTCCAGCGCCTTGCCCATCTGCAAAATTGGTACATGTAATGCTGCAGAAAGCAGTATACACAGTAATGACTGGCCAAAATGCCTGTGTCATCAGCAAAGGTGGCAAGGAAAAGGTCCTGTGGTTGATTCCTGGGAATGGTATCTCCAGTGGGCATGTCCATGGTTGAAAGTGTGTAAAGCGTGGGGCCGAGAACGCTCCCATATGTGACTCCTGCACATATAGTTCTTGTACTCGATTCCGCTCCATCAAGGACGACAGAAAACGTGCTGTCTGTAAGGTAGCTGCGCACCAAGCCAAAGAGCTGTGGTGGTAGAAAGACACTTTATCTTGCACAGCAATCCTTCATACCACACACGATCGAATGCTTGCTTCACGTCTGCAAATACTGCCATGAAGTACTCCTTGAGGGTACCCTACTTCAAGCATAAAGTTAGTTACCCTGGTTAATTGTTCTGTCGTTCCGTGCGAACTTCTAAGCCCAAATTGAAAGGGCGGAATGCGTTGGCTGAGCTCATCCAATTCAAGTATTCTACTCAGCCGGCACCTCTCAAAGATTTTCGACACCGACGATAGCAAACTGAAGGACTCATCCGCGTCTTGTGGATTATAATGATATGGGCCTTCTTCCAGGCCCTCGGGATGTATCCCAGTCTCAACACTGAGTATGTATATTAATACTAGAACGAGTATGGCTTTGTCAGGCAGTGCCTTCAGCGTTTTGTTGTCAATACCATCTACTCCAGTAGCCTTTTTGGGCTTAAGCTTTTTGATTTTTTCTTTCACCTCCGTAAAAGTGGTGCGAATTCTGGATACAGGGGATGTTGTTAACGGCGTAGATCTCTCCGCAAGGTTTGTCGAAAACTCCTTAGCTCGATCCTTTGGGAGATTTAGCCCAAGTCCCATCAGTCCTTCGGATCGAAAATTTTAGTGCTGCCTGAAATTTGTACCTCCTAAAGGGAGAGACCAGAGAGCATAATTGGTGGTTTGTAAGAATACAAGTGCGAATGTTTCCCTTACCATGGGTTTGGAAGATATTGTATTTTGGTGTCCTCAAGCCGTTGATCCTGTCGCCTGAAATCCACGGCTCTTGGACAAGTACGATTTCTACGTCACCTGTTGCCAAGCGAAGTAGAGGTTATTATCCATTGGGTCGTGAAAAAATTTGCAGCAAAATTGTGCAGCTTATTATTTTGACATCATAAATCGACCAAGGAGGAAAAAAAACAGTAGCGCAAAAGGAAACGGACGGAGAGTTTCAATCCTGAGGAAACTGTAAGCTAAGGGCCACAAATCAGCCCAAGAAAATGATCGGTTCTGCACTTGAAGGACGCACCCTTAAAACCGTTTCCAATGCCAACGGACTTAAAAGTCCGCACTCGGTGGTGGCCAAGCAGCAGGTGGTGATCATACCCAAACCGGTCATCAAGTTTACCAAATCCACAGCGAAAAGTGTGTCGGCTCCTCCTCGGTGGAGGGCAAAGCAAACCCCAATGCACAGTGGTTGCTCCCATAGGCCAAAAATAAAAAAGTCAAAGTTAAAATTTTGACTTTAAATGCATCAACACTTTTTCATAATTGGTCTAGCTATTAAACTGTATACTTGTTTTTGTTTTGTTCTAACTGTCCTCTTCAAGAATAGCATCAAAAGAGACAGCATAAAATTATTTTGGTATTGCAGCGTGAGCAACTTGCAAGTAGAGCTCTCACTAAAAAAGTTAAAAAAACATTAAAAACAAAGTTATTGTGCGATGGAAGGGATTATTATTATAAATAAAGGTATTAACAATATTTGTACAATAAAAAATATATGTACTTCCCGCTATGTGTTGTGTAAATCGTTATTGTGTTAAGTACGATATTGTGGACGTTCTGTGTTTGTCTTTGCTGTGTTTCGTTAGAGTTTTAGTTATGACCGTCATCTCACGTCTCAATAATTCTGTTTGTATATTATTAATTAACATTTTAAGATTATGTGGTGTTAATTTCAAGTGCCCATAGGTGCCCGGGCTCTTGTTTTATTCAAAAAGGTAACCTAGCCTCAACTTTAAAAAAGCACATGTGGCTTGCGAAAAAAATGCAAGAAGCGTGCTAGACAAAGACAAAAGGTAGAGAACGACTAATTTGTATGTATGTGTGTTATTAGTGTAAAGAAAAGAGACGAAGTGTAGTGTCCGACTACTAAAGTGTTTTTTTTTGTTGTTGTTTATTGTGGTTGTGGTGTTTTGTTGTTCTTGCTTTTATTTTATGTTTTGTGTTTATTTTCAGTTTTTCCATGCTAATAGCTCATTATTTTCATAGGGACAACATATGAATGCCAATTTTCTCGATTAGCTGCTTTTGATATATGGTGTGGAAGAGCAGGTTCACTCAAAGAAAAAAGTGATAATGCACAGGATGCCATTTTCAAACATGCCAATCATTTGGGTTATCAGCTGGACCAGGATGAGTTGAACAAATGCATAAATAACGTTTTCACAAAGTTTTCAAAGTTTTGGAACAAGTGCAAGCGTACACGTTTAAACGTTTTGAAGAGCCATTCTGATTGGCTGGCTATAATCGAATCCATTTCTGCGAAACAATGCGATGTGCAACAAACAAACTCGAATTTGGATCGTGGTCGTCCAAAGAAAGATTTTGCGGAGTGTTCAAAAAGGACGAAGCGTCGACGAATAGCCGAGGTCGCAAAACATGATGAGTTTGCAGCTTCTGTTTTGCGCTCATCCGATTTTCCACCGATCCTAAAGTCATCCGAACCAAATATTGAAAAGGTTTTATCGCTTTTAATGGACACTGGAATCACGAAACACCAATACTTGCTTATTCGTGAATTCATAAATAGTGAAGCTTCATGCAATATATTGCCAAGCTATGAGAAAATTCTCAAATTTAAGACTTCAAGATATCCAAAAGACATAACAATAGCTGAAACATATGCAGAAGTCGAGCTGCAGAGTCTACTAGACAACACAGCTTTAAGTATTTTACAGCTCCAAAAAACTGTAATTGAAAATGGTACTATCTTCCAGCAACAGTGCATAAAATTTTAATTCACGGTGCGAAAGTGATAGAGCTTGCGTTGCTGTCAATTGGAGAGCTCTCAGAAGAAGCTGCGGAGTCGAACAACAAAGAAATAAAGAAGTGCCGGCTGCAACATACTCGGAAGATGTCTCGCATATTGACAAATACAGATTTAATTAATACACTTCTGTTGCGTTCAGATCCTTTTATAACAAGTCAAAGAAAACTACCAAAGAAAGACAAATCTAAATTTTTTTCCTCTACATTTGATTTATTTGAAGATATTTGTTAATCTTTTTTCCACTCAAATTAAAATCATTTAAATTTTATTTTTTATGATTTAAATACATTTATTCTTAAATATGATTGAAAAAACTAGAGAACCTCATTTGTTTATATTTCGAAAAGCTTGTGGGGAGGGGGAGAGCAGTTACACTTTCAAAAATTTATACTGAAGATAATTTAAATATACATATATTGGATGCTAATAATGAAATTTTTGCACTGTAACTCCACTGGAAGTATTTTTGCGCACCATCGCCATATAAGCCATACTAAGGTGCTATGTGAGCTATAGGATACAGTCTTCCGATGTAGCCAATTTTTTTACTATATATTCAAAATATTTTTTTTAGATTTTTGGTAAAAATTTCATAACGATATCTCAACGGGAAATATTTATGGCCGCGGCTCCTTACAAGCCCAAGCACTGTGAAATGTGGACTAGCTGAAAATGGAGTTAAATACCGATGCGAACGTAAGGAGGAGGAGTATTTTGAATTGACGACAAATTAAACAAAAGTTTTGTACGAAAACTAAAAATGTATTTTCCAATCTCTAGCGTTGTGTTTCACTTGAGAGCCAAAATGATGGCACAGCTCTAATCCATGATTTGCAGATACTCCGAGCCGCCGTCCTGAAGACGAAAACAGCATTCCTTGAACTTGAAAGCAAGCCTCAAAAGAGTTACTACCCATCGCCATCTTTTCGCATATCTGGGCAACCGTCAGAGCCGCATGATGCACTATGTTCTCCACAAAACTGCTTCATCTGACCCACACTGTAGGCCGGCTAGCCAGTCTCTTGTTCTAACTTCTCCAAACGATTTTAGTTGCTCCAACGGCTGACATCCAAATAATCCTCCAAGTAGTAGTCTGGGATAATGCCTGACATCTCAAACAGATCTGCCTTAATGTCACAGATGTGTCTCAAAAACGCAATTATTTTGATGCTCGGCCAACACCTTGAGCCAGAATTGGATGCAACGCGATGCCGCTACCGGCATCAACATGTTTATGTTCCTGTTGGTAAAAACAGCTGCCCACCAGTGTGGCCGTTTCTGTATTTGGCCTCTTTGGCTTATATATGGGCAGACTAAAAATTTAGTTGGCGTGCTAACCTTTCCGAACTTCTCAGAACAGCCCCTTAAACTTATTTTGGAAGTTCTTTATGCCTTTACAGTCATTCACTAATATCACAACTAATGTCCATATTTCCGTTTTAATCATACAGTTAGTCAAATATATATTATATCCATATCAGCCATTTAAAGCTGCAAGAGAGTGAACGATCTGCAAAAGAGTGTGTGTGTGCCCGAGGGAAGAACATTGAAAACCACTTAGGCAACACACAAATTCGCACCCATAGAAAAGGGGAGTGGGAGCGAAAGAGACAGCGTAAGTTTGCTAGTCTCTTCTAGCGCACATCATATTGGATTTTATTTGCTTCCTTTGCCTACTTTCCATTTGGGTTTTTTCTTCATGCTTTACTTATAAATCTGTGCATAAAATATTGCTACAAGTAATATTTCAACCATTTGCTGGCAGTCAGGGCCAGGCCAAGCCAGGACAACAGGCATTTGCATACTCCTGCACACACACACACACACACGCACACACGTGGGCCACAATAAATCTTTTGTGACTGGCGGGCAACTTGAAACTCAAACAGCTTCGCTTCTGCATTTGATTCATGAATAACACTCTGATTTTGATAGATTTTCCCTTGTAGTTGAATTGAGTTCCAATTGAAATTCGCTTGCGGCTTTTTTCCCCATTGCAACATGCAACATGCAACTTGCACTGGGCCATGCAAAATATTAAACAAGAACTCAAATCAAGTTCCCAGATTTTAATTAGTCAAATATTTTTTTCCATTTCAACCTCTCAGTGATTTGGTTCAAATCAAATAGTAATTTTGACTCTAATGGCCAAGGCGTAGTTGATGTGTGTATAGTTGGCCAAATATTGTGTGCATAAACATTGTTTTAAGTAGAGACAGAGAGACGGACTTCAAAGCCTAAACCAATATTAATAATAATTGACCAAACAGACAGTGGCTGGGGGCTGCACCCGGCTTCATGCTTATCTTAGTAAGTTAATATGCCATTTGAATGTTGTGATTTGCCAAGTCCTTCGTGCATACATAGATGCTTACACACACACACACACACACACACAGCTGCACACATCTAGCAATGAATTTTAATTAATTAAAGATTGTTTTTGCTCAACTCGCACGTAATGCACCTTAACCACAATGATATGAAATATCCTTACTGCTCGGCACTCACATACTCTTGAGCCTCGATGTCCAGCTATTTGCAGGACAAAAGCAAATGTTTGCCAAACCGGCGCGCCGGTAAAACATACATATTTTGCTTTGAGCTGCTGGGATATTGGTTAACACAGAGAATCACAGCCCGAAATGTCAATGCTAATGTGGCATTCATCATGGAGTTGGACGAGTTTGAGCATAGTTTAAATTTCAATAACTTACGCAACGACAACCATGAATTTTAATCTAAAATGAGTGTTGGCTTTGTGGTTTAAGCTAAATAATTTTGAATGGTTTGAAAATATTTGCTACATGAACGGAGGTGGGAGGCACGAATGAAATATGAAGAGAGATGGAGGATATTAGGGCCTGGTTTGTTGACGACTTCGAATGAACGAAATTAGTCAGAGTTGTGGTTTCTAATCAAGAGAGTCGAATATATATAAACGGGGTTTCGAAGATAAAAACCAAATTAACACAATCGGTATTTGAAAGCGGGAACATGCAACAATTCCGATTCCGCATGATTTTAGCAAAGTCGAAATCGGGAACAGGCCTTTATATGAATTCTTAACCATTAATAGTTAGTACAGAGTAACGACCCTAGAAAGCTGCATTGTTGACAGCTACATAAGCTAGGACAGGTGGCAAAAAGTTGAAAAGATGAACTTAACTTAATCCTTATAATTGACCTTTGGACTGTAAAGCCAAATATCAGGGATGCAAGCCGATTGGAAATAAGTACTGGTTCGGTTATGTGGTTCACACAGTTTTAGAACCTCCGGCTCGGTTCATACAATGATTTTTGAAATAAATGGAATCGCAGTGGATCAGTCTAAATTTATTTTAGCAGGTTCGACTGATTCTCGACAATCTCCTTATCTCTTTCAGTAGCTACAAAATTTAATAAAATTTCGGGGAAGCCTCAAAGTTTCGGTTACGTTCTGTTAATAAAGCATGCTTTAAAATGTACTGAAAATTCCGGATACTTTTTACCTTATCTAGGTATATTTATTGACATTTACCTTGTACCTAACCAAGGTATGAAATATGAGTACCTTTCCAATCACTGATTGTCCAAGCATGCACGGCAAGCATAAGTCGGACTGCTAATTCGAACGAATGGAGTACGTACTGTGCTCCTTCGCCTGGCTATTATAACCTATTCACATTGGGCTACATCCAACATCCACCATCCATTGGCTGGATGTGCCGTAAGGTTTTGCCGTGCCCAAAATTTTCTCATCCATTTCAACATCCACGGATGTTCCTATCTCACAATGTTCGATTACGTTTTCAGCCGATAAATTTCAGATACAACACTAAAAAATTTACTGTGCAAAAATTGGTATTCACCTCGAATATGTAACCAATGATTGGCAAGATAAAAGAAGAAGAAAAATTTCGGAATCTGCAGCAGGTATGTTTAATAAATATATTTGTTTATATTTGTATAATTTTAACATTTTTATTCCTTGAAGTGGTCTGAGGCGATGGAGAACCATTTCATTGATCTGTGGCAGGAAAATATTGCGGACTTGCGAGGGGCCCGGAAGAACTCCCATGTCTGCATGGAGATGGCCCAGTCCATGAAGAACGGCGGAATGGACATTTCGAGGTCAGATGTTCGAACGAAGGTTGACAACTTGACCAAAATCTTGTGGAAATTGCTCGTGAGAGGCTTGAGGTGCAAAAGCAGCAACAAAAATCGCAGGAGGAGCATCAAAAATCTTAAAACGAGATCCTGCAGCAAATAGCGAATAGCCAAGCCACATTCCAGTCGGCATTGCTGCAGTTCTTACGGGAGTCAAGGGAGTAGAATGGTTTTATGTAAGATATTTTGCTAAAAATGGAACAAAAGTATAAAATAAAATTTTAAGTTAATGTTTTTATTGGCTTCCGTTCACACAATAGTTTGCTATAGCACATCTGATCTGTTCTGCTGACGGGCTAAAATCTGCAGAAGTATTGTCCCGATGTGGTTGTTCCAGGACTTCAATTCAACATGTTGTGCAATATGCAGCAGCCATGATTATGGCACTATTATTTCTTATGTGGCTATCTAGACCTTTGCCAATTCGCCGAAATCGTTCTTTCAAGTGTCCAAACGCATTCTCGACGACTCGCCTTGCTTTGGACAAATTATAGTTGAACGTTCGTTTTTCCATTGATACGGTTGTCGAATATGGATATGGCTTCATGAGCTTTCGTGAAAATCGAAATGCAGAGTCCTTAATAAGCAAGACTGGAACTTTCACTCCACATAACTCTGCAATGAGCGCCCTACAAAACTCATTCAGTATGTTGCGTACACTATTAGGTGCAACTTCGAACAGTCTACCTACTGATCGATACTCAGAAAATGAGCCCAGGGTGTATAGAGCAATCGCAATCCGTTTTGCATTTCGAAAATTGGTGTCCTTTTTCCTTAAAACCTCAAGTCGATTTACCAACAAGCAAAAGGTCGACTGCTACATCCGGAAACTTTCCTTAAAAAATTCCTCGTTGTTTTCTGGTACATCCTTCTCCCGAAAATTCCCGAATCGCTTCTTAAAATATATATAATTAATTGTAATTAAAAAGATCGCACGATTTTAGTAACACTTACAAACATCCATACGCTTCTTAGCATGCGTGAATAATAAACTAGAAAGCCATGCAAACATTTCTTCGTCGTCGAATTCTTCGATTGGCTCATTTGAATCCAGCGCCACCATAAGTTTTTGTAACAATTGGTGTTGTTGTTGCGCAACAGATAAAACAACTGTCAATTTATTCACATATTTTTACAATTTGTACACCTTTGCACATGCATCAGCTGATTGCCAATGGATGGTGGATGTTGGATGTTGCCAGTGTGAATCGGTGTTTCACATCTTTCAAAAATTCCCCCTCAGTGTGAAAACCATATAAAGTTGAATTAAGGTAAAAAAGCATGTCAGAATATTGAAATGCTCGTCCCATAGAGGAAATGGAATACTCACACGAATCAATTAGGAAAACGAAGTATCCTTGAAAGAAAGCAGTCTGATGACAGGTATATTTGGAGGCAATTGCAGAAAATGTGCGGTATGTAACATGTTTCAAAATGGTTGACAAATCCCTCTTAAAGAGTACATCAATCCGGTATCGCAAAGGATCACATCGAAACTAAATGTAACCAAAAGTTGGATAAATCGTATCTTAAGGAGTCGTTTAAAGTTCCAAAAATTACAAGTATCATTTTCTGAAAGTAGGCGCCTAACGTTTTATATCGCGTCAGAGAACTGAAACGAACCTAAGGGGCCGCACACACATGTAGCGGAAAGATGAACTGACTGCAGAACCGAAAGCTTTGCTGACAACAGAAATTGATACAGCACACCTATAATTTTGAAGGTGCGCACACATGTTGCTGACCTGAGCTTTTACCTTATTCATTTTTTTCTTGCTAATAACATGGTGTCGCCTCGACAGCGAAATTTTTTAATTGCGAAAAATTTAATTTCATCATATGGTCAAACGGTTTCTTTCTGTATAATCTATCATCATCATTATACTTTATCATGTCACTTTACATAAAAAATTATTCACTCTTAGTTAGAAATGCAATCGTTTATAGTAAAATCTGCAGAGATTTCCAATATGTATTGTTGAATAAATTAATTAAATTGGTGAACCGAACCTCATTTTTCGATTAAGTGGTCCGGTTCGGGTTCTGGTTCGAGGAGTCAAAAATATAGAGCGCCTGGTTCATGGTCCGGGTCGCTAACCTCAAAAAACCCGAACCGAACCGGTTCTCAGGGGTTTGTTAAAAAGTAATAAGAATTTCGGATACGTTTTCCCTTACCTTCCTTCTTTCTTCCATCTTGGAACGATCGGTCGGAAAATGTGGTTCTAGTGAGAAAAACTGTTTTATTTGCAATGGTAACGTCTTTTTACTTTCCAATTATGAATATTATCAGTTTTCACACAATTTTGGGAAGTTTGGTAAAAATCGGATGAATATATCGTATATAGCTGCCATACAACAAACTGGCAAGCAAATGGTCAAATTAATGGCGCCATCTATAGCCGAGTTTGGGAAATAACTCAGCTAAGAATGTTCGACGCAAATCATTTAAAACCTTAATTTTATAAATTATACAACCTACAAGGGTATATAAACTTTTTCTTTCTTAATTCTGGTCGCACTACTCTCACGTTCCACGGTGACGAAACATATGACGAAGTTAGCTAAATTACGAACGTCGGATGTCCGTATGGGGCTTTACTCCCTTCCTTCCTTCTCCCTTTCTCTTCCTTTTTAATTCTTCCTTCTTTCATCCTTCCTGTCTCCTTTATCCTTCTAAATTTCCTTTTCCTTTCTTCCTGCTTCTCCCTCCTGTTGCAAAAGCAACCTCCTTCTTTCTTCGCCAATCTGCTTGGCTATTGCATTGTAGTTTCCATGTTTTGTTTTTGGTCATTCTCTCTTTGAATTGCACGTTAGCCAGATGAAGGGAGATTGACTTGCTCTACGCTGCATTTATTTATGAAATTACCTAGCGCACAGGAAAGCGTGAAATCGCACGTACGTGGTTGATATAGTACATAGGCAGAGGGAACAGGTCCGAACAACTGTTTTTAGTTGTTTGTTGCTTTTGTATTGTTTACCATTTGAAAAAGTTGTGCGTGCTTTGTTGTAGAATTTTGTCAATGGCTTTTCGCTTTCCCTTGAGTACAAAAGTGACGCCTTTAATGTGACGGCTATTCGTTCCGTTAATCAAGGTATAAACGGATGAATAGCCATTCTGCTTTGGGCAGGAAGGTCAATAAAAAGACCTTGAAATGACAATCTTTTTTCACATCGATCAAGTATTTCAATGTGGTCACCGTTGAACTTGGTCATATTTTGCGGCGTTAACCACATTTTTTGTTGTTTTACGACCAGCTAACAAAAAGCCAAAGTTTCAGTGACCTCCTTCCTGGTTCTTCCTCAACAATTATATGGCATATGTGTGCAAAAATCTTTAGAGTTTTAGTGCTGTACCACCGCAACATTGTTGTGGCGCATAATCTAACATTTACCCATTGGCTCCGGCCCAGGCAAAGCAAAGACGGTATATGGCCATCATCATAAACGTTTATTACGCCCATAAATAGGTGAGAAAGTACGATTTGTTTGCCAGAAACCTTCAGCCTTCCATCCATCTAGGGTTGCAATTTTGTTGCCCTCATTTCATGTTGGCAGAAGTTTGCTTCTTTATTATATTTCTTGCGGTTTCTTTGCCACGTCAAAGGTGAGATACTTAAAAATGTTTTACCAGCATTGAAATAGTTGAGAGCATCCGCAACATTGTGGCAGAAATTTCGCTTTTTTTGTTGCTGTTGTTGAGGTGGAATAATTGAATTTGTATGCCTAAAAAGTCACCTGAAGAAAATGTATTAAAGTGCGTGCGTACATTTTGCTGCAAGCATAGATTTTTCACACTACCCTCAGGATGAGGAGAGGGACGAGGGAGGAGGCGAAACAGTGTAGGCGTGGCAAGTTGACAAATGAGCGGTAATTTGTTGCGACGTAAATTTGAATGGAAGCGCCTTGATTGCCACTCGAGACATTTGTGCGGCGGCAACAGCTGCCAACGAAAGGGATTCTTGTCTGCCAGAGAGGTGGGGGATACTCAATTTCTCTAACAAACGCCGGAAATGCAAATTATAATGATATATTGGCTGTGAAATATACGCGCGACAGCAGCTTCCTTTAGAAAAAAAAAAATGGGAAAAAAAGAAGAGGCGAATATTTTCAAAGCAAGTTGCCAGAATAGATGGATATGTTGGGTATATAGGCTCAGAGAGCAAATATGACAGCAGGCAGTCAGATGTTACTTAAGCTTAGGGTTACTTTAAACTAGCTGGTGAAGGTGACCGGTTGAGTACAAGTTATATGTTTAAGAATATTTTGCTGTTTCGAATTGATCTTATGATAGTTTTTTGTTTTAGAAAAATCTCACTTATATTTGTATCGATTAAGTTTGTATTCCTTTCATTCAAATGTGTTCCCCCAGTCCAAGCAATCAATCATAAAAAATCTCGATTGAAGTCTACAAAATGTTTTCTTTAAGTTTCCTTTGAAGTATTTCGCATTGTTTTCTAGGGTACATCTCCAGTCCAATCCCTCTGCCCTGCCTTCACTTGTTTCATCTTGCTTTTTTGTTTTTACGTCGTTGTCGTGGCTTAGGATTACCGCGCGCTAACGGTAATAAATAGACCTGCCACGCGTGTGTAATTTAGACGACGAGGCGGCAGCATCAACATCAACATTGTGCGGCCTCAACCGGCCGTTGACAGTAATGAAATTATGACATTGCTAATAACAGAGCGTCTTAAATATTCTTCACCAAAAGTTTTTTTTTTGTTTCGCTTTTGCCTTGAAATATGATTAGCTGGGCATTTACCTGGGCCCCCAATGTGAAAACCCTTTTAGCATCCAACATTTTTCAGGCAGTTTCGCTGTAATTTATTTTAATTAAAATTTACGCTGATGAAATGCTGTTGATTAGACTTGAAAGACGTGGCCCCAGAATGGGCAGGTCGTCTAAATTGAACAATAGAAAATTTCCCAAAACAGAATATTTCAATATGCAATCCAGCAGCTGCCTACCGCCTGGCCAGGCGCAATCAATAAAACTCCTACTAAAATATTAGCCATAACTTTAAGTTGGCGTTGCCAAAACTTTTGCCTCGATGGTATTAAAGGCTGGAGCAAGCACTAATACTTACTTTTTGCAGTCAGCCAGATTTTTTGGCTGAGTTGGCAAATGGCAAAAAAGTGCCAAGAAAAGTTTTGCATATGGCGTTTGTCTTATGCAAAGTGGAAGCAGTCTGCAACCAAAAATAACATTAATTCTGGCTGCGAGTAAAAAGTCACAATACGCCAGGATATGAACTAGACAAAAAGTAAGTCATAAGAATATACGGCCCATTTGCACAGTGGGCGAAAAGGACGTGCTAGCGCAGCGAATTTGAATTTGTTAAGTTTGAAAAAGATGTTTATTTTGTTAACTAATTGATTTCCAATAGTTTGATTAGTTTATTGAAGTTTCTCTCAAAGCATTCCGATATATATTTGAACAGCTGTGAGCTATCAAACACAACATAGCTTTGATTTAGCAAGTGCTTTTTAATAAATTCCCGCATTTTTGCAGTTTTTGTTAATTTTGCTGTGAAATATAAAGTTCTCATCGTTTTAATTAAAAGCTTGATTTAATATTCATATAAAGGTATTAAAGTATTAAACAAAAAATCAATATACAGTGACCCGTTCATATATGTATTACTTGAAAAAAGTAGTGAAAGTTACGCGTTACCTACACAGCCATTGTACGTCCCACACTGCTCTATGGAGTTCTAGTATGGTGGCCAGCACTCGAGAAACCGTCAGTACTGAGCACTTTACACAAGGTACAGAGAAGTGCTGAAATATGTATGAGTGGCGCCCTCCGAACCACCCCAATGGCGACAAAAAAAACATATACAAAACACATCATGTTTTAACCAAGGAAACAAAATTAGTAGATCGATGATTCTGCAGAGAAAACCATTCGACATTACTGTACGGATTTTGTGATTGAACTAGTCAATCAGCTAAAGAAGAGGTAAGCTATTTAATATTATATACTATTTTAGCACTACAAATAATTTTTTATATTTTAGGTTGCCGGACAATTATGCAATTTAAAAAAAAAAACGCATTCTTCAATCAAAATAGGACACAATCCTGCCGATTTTGGAGCTGTTTGAAAAAAGCAGCGACAAAAGAAGCAAAATATCTGCAGAATACGCTACCGTCCACCAATTAAAATGGGAAAATGTTGAAAATACTTTGAGTTTTTGGTCCGAGGTAAACAAATATCGAGACAGCGCAGGTAACAGCCTCTTTTCAGACCTGGTAGCTTTTGCCCTGACTCTGCTTTCGTTGCCATGGTCGAATGCGGAAGTAGAGAGGGTATTTAGCCCAGCTTATTTGGTTAAAACCAAAACTAGAAATCGGCTGCAAGTGGAGACGTTGACAGTCAGACAATTTTGACAGTCTGGTAATTATATATATATAATTTTTTTTTATTTAAATCAGTTGTACATATATTTACATGTATTTTATCTTTAGATTCGGATTGCGTCGGCTTAAGGTGTTTTGCCATACCTACAATTTGCCTGATAAATATTTATCATTAATTGGATCCATGGCGGCGTACGAGGAAAGAGATATGGCCGATGAAGATGTTATTGAAGAAGCCTTACAATTATTGAGCAAATAAATAAATATAAATAAATCTTTTTGTCCTCTTTTCCGCCTTTTTTTTTTTTAGTTTTCCAGCCTTTTTTTCCTGTTTTTTTTTTTTCAATCTGTCTTTTTTTTCGAAAAAATATTGGCATCACTGATTTGAACTCGGGACTGTTTGCTTCTCAGTCGAATGCTCTAGCTCAGACCCGGCCAACTATAGCTACCAAGAGCCGAAGTCAGTCGTGTTTTTACGCAAACGCGAGCCGAACTTATGATTGTGTGTATCGGTGAACATTGAATTGCAAGTAAAACGGCTGTAGTCTGGAGAGAGCTCTCTTGCACATCAACACAAGCACACGTTTTTGTGCTCTCCATTTGGCCGGCACTGCTCTAGCTCAACGCCAGTGCTGCTAAGATCAGAATGCGAACTAAATGAGTTAAATATTTTTGAAATATTTTAAGAAGTTCCTAATTAAATATTTCTTACCCTTAAACAAATTGAGTTATCTTTTCATTTATTCGTAACGGGAAGATTTCGCGTTCGCATTTTAAAAACGAGAGCGTAAGTTAAAGTCGGCTCTAACCGACTTCGATATACCCGTTACTCATGGAAACAAATGTTTATTATCCTTCCTGTATGCCTGAGGTGGGTCAGCCGAAAAGTATGCAATATTTTTTAACTCGGCTATTTATTATCCGCCAGATATTAATAGACATTTGTCAATTACTAAATGCAACATAAATGACTCCAAATTCATCACGATAAACAGATCAGACAACAAAACTTTTGAAAACGTCATCAAGCCCGACTATAACATACTCTGCACCCTTAATGTCGCAGCTCGAATTTGGTCACGAGTCAAACGGCCAGGTAACACACAACGCACAACGCAGTGCGCTCTCTAAGTCGTCTCTCTCTCTCTCTCTCTCTCTCTCTCTCTCACTAAGATTGCTGCTGAACGCAATGCTTAGGTTATGGGTGGGGTGGGTGGTGGGTGTTAACTGACCGTTTTTTGCTCATAACTTGAGTATCGTTCATCTGATCTTTATCATTCCTTCAGCAAATCGATAAATAACTTTGAGTACTAGATATCTCTAGAAAGTACGAACCATCTATCATCAAAACTGTAGGAGATAAGACGTTTTTTCCAAATTGCGGGGGCGGGAGGGGGCGTGGCAAAAATTGGAAATAAACTTGATCTGCGTGCAGACAATAGGAGTCTACATTTCAAATTTGGTTGCTCTAGCTCTTCTAGTCTCTGAGATCTAGGTGTTCATACAGACAGACGGACGGACGGACTGAGGGAAACGAGTCAGCCGACAAACTGGCAAGACAGGGTACTACCATTCAGCTCCTCCCGGAGAAGAGCTTGTTAGGGATGCCCTTAGCCTCATACAAACTAATCACAAGCAATGAAACCTGGCGCCTGGCTACGGAACGATGGAATAACCTTCCGGTTTGCGCTGTAGCTATGGTCACGTGGCCCTCGTTTAACCTAAAGCGAACCAATAGTCTTTTGCACCAAAGTAGGGAAAAAACAACTCACTTCTGGTTGGACACTGCCCCATCGGCAGTCATGCAGCACGCTTGGGTGACAACGCAGTGCGCTCTCTAAGTCTCTCTCTCTCTCTCTCTCTCTCTCTCTCTCACTAAGATTGCTGCTGAACGCAATGCTTAGGTTATGGGTGGGGTGGGTGGTGGGTGTTAACTGACCGTTTTTTGCTCATAACTTGAGTATCGTTCATCCGATCTTTATCATTCCTTCAGCAAATCGATAAATAATTTTGAGTACTAGATATCTCTAGAAAGTACGAACCATCTATCATCAAAACTGTAGGAGATATGACGTTTTTTCCAAATTGCGGGGGCGTGAGGGGGCGTGGCAAAAATTGAAAATAAACTTGATCTGCGTGCAGACAATAGGAGTCTACATTTCAAATTTGGTTGCTCTAGCTCTTCTAGTCTCTGAGATCTAGTTGTTCATACAGACAGACGGACAGACGGACATGGCTATATCGAATCGGCTGTTGATGCTGATCAAGAATATATATACTTTATATGGTCGGAAATGATTCCTTCTGGCTGTTACATACATTTGCACGACTTTAGTATCCCCTTTTACTCTACGAGTAACGGGTATAATAATACTTCGTTTCGACGGCCTGACTCGTCTGCTAATTTGCAGTCTGCTGCGCCCCTAAAAAAAATTTTTTCTTTAAGAACTTTTAAACAACCGGTCTTACATTTTTTATGTCTACACTATGGTATTGCAGTACGCTTCGGGCGGGCTTATGGTTATCCTTAACAGACTACCGGATGATTAACGCAAATGCCCATTCCTCCGATAGTTGACCCAAATCGCCTGGCTGTCGGATAGCTGACATTTCAAGTATAGACTCTGGTAGTGCTGTGCGAATCGGACAGTCCGATGATTACCTCTAGCTGACTGCCGGATGGTTAACAAAAAATGCGCTGTCCGCAGCCTGTCCCGAAATTGCCAGGCGGATGGTTGACGTTTCATGTATAATCTCTGGTATTGTTGTACCGATCGGCCTGTCCGATTGGTTACCCATAACGTGCTGCCAGACGGTTGATGGAGAGAATGGCCTGGCCGATGGCTGTCCGAAAACAGTCTTGTCGGATGGCTGACAATTTGTGAGCGAGCTTCCGGTGTTTCTTTGCTGATCTGCCTAAGCAGACTTGCCTTTGATGGTTGACTATATTTGTATGAGCGTCTGGGAGTACTGCGCCGAACGGGGTCACCGGATGCTTTGCTTTCGCCAGCACTAGACACAAAAAAAACTACATGATATGTATTACTTTTAAAAAGTAATGAAAGTTAAGGTTACCTAGTAGTCTACACCTACACCTGCTTCTAATGGAGCAAAACTAAAAATATCCACAAATATGCAAGTCGCCTTTAACTTCTTTTGTCAGTGTGAGTCCTTGCTGTTTAAAAATTTCCAAAATCACCTGCTAATATGTGCTACACCGTTGCATCTGTTGGACTTTTTAGGCGCAACATCAGTATCAAAACGAGAGCTGATTCTGGTATGGTTTAGGCTTTGGAAAACTATTTTTTGATACAGTTCCAAATTACAAAACCTGTGGTTAGCTGGACCGTATTGCGAATTGGTAAAAAATTGCGAGATTTTACCAATAGGATGTTTAAAACGCCGATATTCTTCCCAGCTGTGATGTATTGCAATCATCAAAGATCAATTCGGTGTTTATCCATAGATTTTCTTGAACAACACCTTATTTTCTTCGAAAAAGTGTGATACTTAAGAGGAATAAATGATAATAGTAATAGGGTTGTATTCTTTAATATTTTTTCAAGATTTTTAAAAAAGAAATTTCGAGCGTTTTCGAGCAAAAAATTCAATTTTTCAAATATTTTGGCTCTTTGTGTTCAAACTTCTTAACCGTACCATACTTCCAATATGGCGTCCGTTCCCAATGACACAAATTGACACAAATGTGAACTTAAGCCTTTTAGACATTCCCCTACCACATGTTAAAAATCTGGCTAGTCAATATTTCATGCATTGAAAATTTCTAATTTGACTGGACTAATTGGTAATTTCGCCCACTGTGCATTGGTTGAAAAAGAGCACATTTTCATAAAATAATTACAGTGTTGTGTGTGCAACTAACTGGGGTCCACTTTCTTTTTGCTTCTGCAATAATCTCAATAAATCTCAAGTCTTGTGTTGGTGTATTGAGAATTGCTCCAATTTATGACTGATTTTAAAACTGTTCTGTCAAAGACACTACATAAAGTCGATGTTGCTTTCCTTAATTTCGATTTAAAGCCTCATAGATTGGGCGGGCGGGCTAAAATGAAAACATCTTAAAATCAAACAAGCCGAACACAACTGCCAATGGATTATTAGCAAAGCTCGCAAATAAGTATCAATACTGAGAACACAGAGTTTCTTACTGAGCCAAACACTTTACCTCACTTCTCTTATATTTTCTGCTGCGTATTTTCGGTTGAGCAAAACAGACGTCTTCTGTTTGGAACCGTCTTCCAATGAGCAATAAGGGTCTGCGAAAAGTGTTTTTATACTCTGTACCAAAGGGACACAGAGTATATTTAGTTTGTGCAAAAGTATGAAACAGGGAGAAGGATTTATTTCGAACCCTATAAAGTATATATATTCTCGATCAGCATCAACAGCCTGTGATGGTTTCACCCTATTGTAGCAGCTCATAGCACACCACGCCCAACTGGTCCCACCAAATACAGAGCATGACCTTGCCACCATGAAATTCGGCTTTGGCGTCGATTTTGGCGATTGGCTGGTCGGCTCGTATGATTTGTTTTGCGCTTGAGGCTATCGAAATGAACCCATTTTTCATCACCAGTCACAATACGATGCTAAAATCTCTAAAATCTCAGAAAAGTAAACTTTCCCGCAAATTGTGTTTTGTTGCCAAGAAAGTTGACATATTCGGAGCACACAAAAACTATGTTGTTTACACTTAAGCGAAACGGCGCATACTGAAAAAGAAAGCCTAAAGATGAGGCTTCAAAATGAAGTTGGTTGCTACATTGTCCGATTCTATTTAATACTTGCAATGCCATCTCTTAAGAATTTCTTGTACAATTCCTCCTTAACTAAAGCAACGGCGATCTGGAATGCTGTTAGCAGCTCCATAGTATTAGCAGATGAAGTTGAGAAAATTTGTAAGCTTAAATTAATAGCTCCTTGTGCCATAAGATGAAACAGTTTTCATTACAGTTTTCAACGCATTTTGGAACTAAAACACAATGCAGTCCATTTTATTGGTACAAATTTGGCCAAATTTTAGAAAAATATTAACCAGGTTCAAGGCCTCAGATTGCACTACATACCAGAATCAGGAGGGACAGCAGAAATAAAAATTGTTTCAAAGAAAAGAAAAATTGAAAAAGAAATTAAATTAATTCGAAGGTCTTTGCTCTACAAGATGACAGCCAACGAATGAGCTGCTGAAACAGCAAACGTTTGTGTTAGGTCAACTCCTGGCCTACTAGGATTCCGTCTAAAATGAAATTTGAAATTTTGTACGTGCTCACGCTCCCAACTCCTAGAAATACCAACTTCAGTAGCTGCTGTTGCCACGTATTGTATACAATATAAATAGCATAAGAGACGAGGATCACGATGCACTTGACAACATATTTGAAAAGGCCCATCTGGTGGGATACGCAACTGCTGCTCGCGCACAGTGGACTTCGTTTCTGTTGCTACTCACAGATTTGCAATGGCAAAATGTGATTGTATTTTGTGCCGACCACTGCACTAGACCATTACTAAGATTCCTTACAATCACAATGTGCATATGTGACCAAAGAAGGTGTTGTAATGTGCATGGGTGTGGATGTTTAGTTTATTTTCCTGTACTAGATGTTATCGACAGGTACTAAGAGTTTTAAAAGATAAAAACGGCTAAGTATAACACTCTATGGCGGAATTTCGAATTGTGCACCTCTAGCTATGCTCTTAGCTAGCTCGCCGGATTGTCGGGGTTCTTCCTACTCTTCCTATAATGCCATACACACACACACATTTATAATGATTTTTAGGTGCACTTTTCTGTAAAGTCCGGAAGGACATTCTAATCAAATTAATCTCATGAAAAGTTTCTTATTGGTTCAACGGTATACCGTCACTACTAGAGTTCATCAGACATAGGGAATTAAGATGTTGTAGTTTCACTTTTCTCGACCCACCGAACCTAGGCAATGCAACCCAAAGTTGTATTAGCCCCTTTTTATGTTTAGACCGTGTTCACTTTACTCTTCATAACTTCTACAGACTCTGTTCAGGACGAATTATGATTCACTTAGAACATGTTTTTTAAGTTCAACAATACGTTTTTAATAATTCAAGATAAACTATCTTCATTTCGATAGATCAGGTCTTTTTTTAACATTAATATAAAAAAAAAAAAATATATATATATATGTATAGCTAGTATTAGGTTTTAGATTTATGGTGTTATAAAGGTAGATGGATATGCATGTGCATATAACACGATATTTATAAGGATAGAAGGAGACTGATATTGGTAAGATGTTGGAAAAACTTTTAATTTCGGTTAGATCGATATATTTATAACTATTCAGAATGATACCCTGATCATTGTTTATAACCAATGTACTCACTCCGTTATCATTGAACTCAATGATGATGAGGTACTGATAACTATGGGAACTAAAATAATTACAAGTCTATACATTGTTTATAGACCAATATGACTCACTTCACGTTATCGCTTGTAGCTTACCAAAATAAGTCCGATCAATGCTTAACAAATTAATTTCTGATTCTAGCTAACTTAGCTCTAATTATATTGATAGATATTCCTAACCTACTTTCATAAAGAAAACTAAATTTCACTCAATTCTAATGAGAATAAACAAACACAGTTTGAGAAGCACTGCTATCCATAGGGTTTGGGACCATGATAATTAGCATGGAGAACAAGAGAGCATAGTATTCAGTGAGTTAAACTTGAACTTGAAATTTTTGTGTCAGCTGTTGAGCTTTCGCACGAAATCCGACTCCAAATGCAGCTTGGCCACTGAGTTCCAAAATATGAGTTAGTTCGAAATTTACTTCTGGTGGACCGCCCAAGTGTTCAGGCACATGCTTGGATGGATGGCTTGTCAACGACACCAAAGTAAAACTATGCCTCGGTTAGTTAAGCATCTGTCACGCTTTCCATATTTGGCACTATCGCTTCTAGTGGAACCTTTAGTTAAGCTGCATGATGAAGTCGATCTTTTTTTGAGGTTGTCTTCCTTCTTACGTCTTTTGGGTTAGAGGTTATGTTGAAGTATTACGTAGTCGAGGAAGCTCCGAGACCTTTCCCAGACACGTACTGGAGTTCTCGTCGCAGAAGGAAAATTACGTAATTTTTACGATTCACTATTTTTTTCATACCGTTTAGCTCAAGTTAAATTCTCAATCCACTAGAAATGTAGATTCCAGACAGAAAACACTACACCACTGAGTGTTTTTATTAACTTGGGCTATTTGGTTCACTGTAAGCCAAGATGTGTAAAGAAACTATGTTAAATATTTTGATATGCCAAAAGAACGTACGTATGTCTGTACTAGCTGGGATCTTAAAAAGCACTGATTTGTGGGAGATCGGGTCTGGGTTAATAAGCCCATCCACGCTATGCAAACTTTCGAGGAGAGCTTAAGTACGCATGGTCTCTTTTCTTCTTGCAGCTAGACATAACCAGTGCATGGGTCGGCGCCAGCGCATAACTACATTCTGGCGTGATCTGAGTCCAAGACCACGTTGCTTTGAGAGAAAGACGATCTACTCAGGGAGAGAGCTTTCTAATAAGGCCTCAGGCTGACTTAGCTTGCGATCATGTAGTTCGTTACTACTTTTGTTTAAAAGTTTGTATTCTTAGTAGTAGAACACAGAAGGCTTTTTGTTAATGCCCTACAAATGGCCACTACAGTGTGTATTCCAAGGTTGCAAACTTTTAAAATTTCGTAGAAGGTTCGTACCTATCAAGAATTCTAAGTCTCGGTCCGTGAACCTGCACCAAAGCTTGTCGAAGGTTTTGCATCTTCCCTTCTTTCCCTTCATTTCGTTTCTTTGCTTTTGTTTCGTCACTGACTACTGAGACTTTCAATGCAGAAGTTTAAGCAGCGCTCAAAACAAAATCAACAAATTGTCGAGGCTTTTAACAAGGGGAACACACACTTGTGCTGTTATTCCTTATGGCCACAAATTTAGTAAAATTTGTAATGAATTGCTTCCTGCTAGCTAGACTTTCTAGTTGGTTATATTTGGCCTTGGTTAGTCTTTAATTTAGGTGATGCTGCTGTGGTGCAGCTGCTGTTATAACTTTGTGCTTTGTGCCAACAGCTAACCAGGAATTTGTCATAAGACAAGCGCGTTTTTTATTAAAAACTTGGCAACTATACCATTCACCTTTCACCTTCCTTCCTCCACACACACACACATCAATTTTTATACCCATTACTCGCAGAGTATAAAGAGTATGCTAAGTTCTTGCAAATGTATGCAACAGGCAGTAGAAAACTTTTTCTACCATCAGCTTCAACAGACATGTCGATATAGCCATGTCCTTATGTCCCTTATGACTTGAAAAGCGAGAGCAACCAAATACAAAATAACTCTTACAGTTTTCAAGATATCGATGTTAAATTGAATAAACTCTCTTTAATATTTGCTATATCTGTGATCACTTTTCGGAACGGTCGTTTAGTTACCGCAATATCAGATTTTGTCTGCTAACATAATGTTAATATTTTAACATTAATGTTAATGCTCTGTTAATTAATGTAAGTTAAGGCTTTCAAATAACTAACGGGTACATCCAAGTCGTACATTGGCCAACTGTCAACTTACGCTCACTTTTCTTGTGTTTTCGTGCTGCTTCCTGTCATATTATGAGCACCTTTGTACTCCTCAACCACATGCAACAAAGTCAAAGTTTTCAATCACATGTCAAACGTCGACTTGACTTGGGTGCGCGGCACGTCTCCTGTTGGCTTTTTCGACAGTTGCCACATATTGCTCATAAATGTATAGGTAAAGAACCTCAAGAGCGGCACTTCCATTGCTTTTCGCCCTTCGTCACTGGCTAACCACAGGCAGCATGCTGAAAACTTCTGGAGCACACACACACACACACACATACTGTGTTCGGTGAGAAGTAATGTGAAAGTGTCGCCATCAACTGGCTAAGGTATATTTGCTTCGAAAATGTTATTAATTGCCTGGGCATTCTTGACAAAACCCAAAACTGACAAAACAGCTGCATAAATAATTAAAATTTGCCCCTAAAATCACACACAAAATCTGTTTTGTTTGCCTTTTCTGTTGGATAATCAAAAAAGGTTGGTCCAACCAGCCATTCAAAGGCATCCTGGGGGTTGGGTGGGGCAAGGGCCAATCATCATTAAAATTTTGCCTAAATTAGAGTTGAAATAAAACAATTTTTGGCCTATTTGCATTTGGCTATGTCGATATTTAGTTTTTTGGGTCATTTTACGGTTCAACGAAATGAAAATAAATGGCATCTAACACAATTTTCTCGTTGTGTTGTTGTTGTATTCCGTTGTTGGTATTATTATTGAAATGAATGTTGCATGTTATTTTTATCATTCTTGTATAATAAAATTACCTATTTGTGGAAATGGACATGGGGGGTGGTAGTTTTACGGTCCTTTGTACCAAATTGTGTTGAAAACCGCAAATACAAAAATTGTGTTTACACACACACACACAGGCAATTGATTAGCATATTCAATTTTAATTAGTGTTCAAACATATTTCAACAGAAATTTCATTTTATTGTTTCTCTTTCGGGTCTTGACCGGGTGAAAAGCAATAAATTATACTTTGGTCTCTGATTGATAAATTTAATTGTTGAAAATGTCTGCTAAGAGAGTGCACGATTCGATTTAGAATCCCTGATTAAGATTTTCTTTCAATTAACAAAGAAATTCGAAATGCAACGATAGCATTGTAGGCAAAGGAATTTTGATTTTTGTGCATTAAAAATTTTAATTTAAATTTAAAATGCATTCGATTAGGACCAGAATGAAATTGTGCTAACTAAATAGAGAACAAATTCCATTAAGGCATCAATATTTTGTATTTGATTTCCAAAACGATTGGGAAATAAGCAATGCAAAGGTTAGGTTAGGTTGCGATGGCTGAGAGCGGCAAGTTGCTCATCCGTTGCGACGCCATATACTCCCTGTTAACCTATTTAGTCCCGAGGGGGGTCAGTACTGAACCATTGTGTGGTTTGAGTTAACTTAAGTAGAGCTGGGATATATAGCTTGGATGTCTCCGAGAGATTGTTTAAGAGGGGGTCGACCCAGAATCCTAAATCTCCTCCTACTCAGAGCGGGACAGTGGCACAGAAAGTGTTGTACCGTTTCCTCCTCTTTCGCATGTTGGCAACTTCTACAAAAATCGTGGTGTGCTACGCCTAGGCGTGCTGCGTGTCTGCTAATAAAACAGTGACCCGTCAGAGCACTTATTACAAACGATATGTGTTCCCTTCTGTAACGCAAAAGTCAAACCCAAGTTTTGCTCTTTTGATGCCAGATGGGTCGTGGGCAAGAACAGCAAAAGAAAGGGCAGAATCCTCCGCAGCTAACCTGTCGGAACGATTCAAACCACTGAACACAGCGAAAGCACACACAATTCAACGCATCAAAGAGTACTTGGAAGTACCTTTGCAACTTGAGCTCCCGACTGCTCCTGTGACATTCCAGGAAGTCACAGAAATCGTCAAAGGCCTGAAAAGCTCCTAAGCCCCTGGTGAGGATTTGCTTGATAACAGGACTCTAAAGATTCTGCCAACCAAGGCGCTGCTTTTTATGGTGCTGCTATATAACGCCATACTGAGAATTGGTAATTTTCCAGAATCATGGAAAAAAGCTCAGATCATCATGATCCACAAGCCTGGAAAGTCCCAAACTAGCCCAGACTCTTACAGACCGATAAGCCTTCTCCCCTCACTGTCCAAAATTTTTGAAAGGTGCATGCTGCGCAGAATTCTGCGGGACGATAGGATTAAAAAAGCAATTCCACCCTTCCAGTTCGGTTTTCGAAGGAGTCATGGAACCCCGGAGCAGCTCAATAGAGTTGTAAACTTCATACTGGAAGGATTTGAAGCAAAGGAATATACAGTTGCTGTGTTTCTTGATGTGAAAAAGGCTTTCGACAGAGTTTGGCCTGATGGGCTGCTGTACAAAATAAAATCGCTGCTCTCACCTCAATTGTACCCGCTTGTTAAGAGCTTTCTGAATGGAAGGACCTTCGCGGTTGTCCAAGAGGGAGTAGCATCAGAGACAAAGCTAATCAGCGCTGTTGTCCCACAAGGAAGTGTCCTAGGCCCAACGCTCTACACCCTTTTCACTCACGATATGCCATCTAACCAAAATCCCCAAATCGTTGACAGAAACGATTTCATGATCGCCACCTTTGCAGACGACACAGCTCTTTTGGCAAGGGATCCCTGCATATATTCCGCTACTGACACCACGCAAGAGTATCTAGTAAGAATCGGAAATTGGTGGTCCAATTGGAATATAGGACTAAACCTTTCAAAGTGTGCCAGTGTTACCTACACGCTGAGAAAAGACCATTGCCCAGGAGTTTTCCTCCAAGGAGAGCTGTTGGATCACCTTGCAGGATACCGATACGTGGGAGTTTTTCTTGACCGAAGGCTTACCTTCAAGTCGCACATAAACGGTCTGGTCAAATCAATACAGCTCAAGGCACAAAAGATGAGCTGGCTGCTGAACGCCAGGAGCAAACTGTCTCTAAAGAACAAGGTACTCATTTATAAAAGCATTCTCGCACCTGCATCGAGGTACGGACTACAGGTGTACGGTATAGCAGCAAAGTCGCACCTAGATCGCATAAGGATCCTGCAGGCCAAAATCCTAAGACGCATAACCGGGGCTCAATGGTACATGAGGACGAGAATAATTGAGGAAAACCTTAAAGTCGCTAAGGTGGGCGATGTTATTAACAAGCAGGCCAGAGACTACACAGAAAGACTGACTGCTCACCCAAACCACCTCGCTAGGAAACTACTGCGACCACGAAGGAAGCAAGGCCGGAAAAAGAAAAGAAGACTAAAAAGATTCCACCCTAAGGATCTTTCTAAAAGGGAAATCTAAATCAAGCTAAAACAACGAATCTCACTAACAAAACAAAACAGTACAAATATTTTGTAAGAAAGCTCAACTCACAAACCGTAATACACAATAACACGAATATCAATATAGAAGATAACTAAAGCAGGACCAAAATGTATAAGCTTTAAATTAGGTTAAGGAGCCAGAAAAAGGTACCAAAAAACTAATGTTAATAATAAATGCTTTCTTAAGATAAAAAAAAAAAAAAAGTAACGCAAAAGTGTGTTAGTACGTTTAAGTTTGTATGCTGGCCACGTAAGTCTTGCTACCGAACACGAGGAAAGGTGTTTCAATCTATCCGTAGCAAGACGCAGTGTTTCGGCTTTTATGTGAAGCTTGTAGGTAGCTTTCTCTGGAAGGAGCTCGATGGTTGTGCCTAGTCTGGCCAGTTGGTCCGCAGACTCATTGCCGTCTATGTTCCGGTGTCCAGGCACCCATATTAGGTGTATACCAGAGAACTGCAATGCGTAGTCATTAATGCGTACTACGCACGTAGTACCCATTTTTTAAAATACGCATATGTCCGCATACGCATTAGAAATAGTAAGCTACGCATACGCACACTACGCATCAGAAAAAAACTGATTATGCGTAGTACGTTGACGCAAAAGTTGAAATACGCATACGTACGCTGCAGCACTATGAAAAGTACGCACTAAATACGTACTCAAACTGAGCAGTAGGCATTTTCAAAATGCTTCATTTTTACTTCATTTATGCGTACTTCGAAATTTCTTTAGGAAATCTAAGTTACTTTGTTAAACTTTTTTTTGGTTTTACTTAGCAATATACTTAATTAGTTAGTTTATCTTATTATGAGTTAATTTTAGCCAAAACTTATCCTTGGTATTTGCGTGAACAGTAATCTCGACAATATTTTATTACTATTATTATTGCTATTAGTTTTATATGGGCAACTTCCGAGTGACGAACGCTACTTTCGTACTCGTTTTTGGATTAAAATATAAACATATTTTTGTTTTTCAAAAATCTACCTTCAACTTATACACAGTGTTTAGTGAGATTGAAGTGTACTTTCGAATGGCATAAAACATAAATTAAAAATAGGTTGCGAAAGGCTCTGTAAAATTCGACCGCGGGAACTTAGACCGCGGTGCATTTTGCATGGCGGTCTAAATTCATTCTGCAAAATAAATTTAGACCGCCATCACAAAATGAAATTACACCGAGCGCTCTCTATGCGTATAAATATGCGTATAAATTTTAAAAAAAAAATTTTGTCTACGGCGGGTGTGGAAATGAGTTTAAAAGTATCTATCCACAGTCCGTTCAAACAACAAACATTGAAGAACTAGACCGCGCGGTCTAATTTCATTTTGTGATGGCGGTCTAAATTCATTATTCAGAATGCAATTAGACCGCCGATCGCGCTCTTAATTCACGCGGTCTAATTTCCATCACCCGTTGCGAAAAAATTGATCACAAAGTTTTGTGACGCACGGTACAAAAAGCGGAAATCACTTTGAAAGTTGAAGTGTGGCGCCACTACTTTGACCATTTGCTTGCCAGTTTTTATATGGCAGCTATACGATATATTCATCAGATTTGGATCAAACTCGACAAAATTGTGTGGAAATCGATAATATTCATAACTGGAAAGTTTAAAGACGCTACCATTGAAAACAAAAAAGTTTTTCTCACTAGTACTATTTTTGAACCGATCGTTCCTATGGCAGCTATATGCTATAGTTATCCGATTTCGATCAAACTTGGCAGAATTGTGTGGTAGCATATAGTATTGATCAAGAAACAAGTTTGAGAGCGATAGCATTGAAAATAAAAAAGGTTTTCCTACTGAGACTTTTTCTATGAACTTACTTTTATATGACAGCTATACTATATAGTTGTCCGATTTTCATCAAACTTGGTGGAATTATGGAAAATCATAGAAAACTGATAAATACGAGGTTTTGGGGCTTTTGCATTGAAAACAAAAAAGTTTTTCTCACTAAAACTAGTTTTTTGACCGATCGTTTCTATGACAGCTATATGCTATAGTCATCCGATCCGGCCGGTTCCGACAAATGTGCAGCGTATTTGTACCAAAAGGCTTCGTGCAAAGTTTGGTTAAGATAGCTTTTAAACTGACGGAGAAGATAGCATAGAAACAGACGGACGGACGGACAGACGGACATGGCTATATGAACTCAACTCGTCATGCTGATCAAGAATATATACCCTTTACAAGGGTGTTAAAATCCGAAATTAGATCTCGACACTCCCACCAAAACGTGATTTACGGTTTTGCAAAAAAAATTTTTGTTAATTTTATAAACAATTTCAAAAATCGTCAAAAACGGAAAAATGGATAAAGAATGGTTTTCTAAAAACTAGATTTCTCAGGTTTGGTTTATCAGACAGGTCTCTAGTTGATATGGCTGAATAGCATTTTGCTGTATTTATCAAAATCCAAATTTAATACATTTTTAAATTATTTAATAATATTAAGTAATTGTTGCTAAAGCTTATATATAATTTTTTCTCAGTGTTAACCTCCATGATGTTGGTTCTTAGAATATACATTTTATTGCCCTAAACATAACTTAAATTATGGTGCATTCAAAAAGATGAAGACTTTTATAGTTTAAAAGATATAAATTATTGAAGTTATAAACAAATAAAAATATGCCCTTAAATAAAGCTTTGCCACTATGTTAGTTGCAAAGCTATGTGACTAAAACTTGGCAATTAAGCTTTATATATACCAAGCTTTTCAAAAATGTCAACTTCAAGCAGATCGGACGTCTATATCATATAGCTGCCATACATTACTGAACTAAAAACCAAAGAAAAAAGGGGCTCGGGCTTCCCTCAACCGAATGTGTTCTGTTATCGCGCTCACTGTTAAGTGGCTGTGATTAACCACACAGCACTGATCGGTCTGAAAGCAACCGAATAACAGTCCCAACTCAGTCAATTGGTCTTAAATTGCGTGCTTCTCGAAGACCAAACTGTCAAAATGTTATTTGAAAAGGTGGCAGACTCAAGAGTTGCGCCAGAGTTTAACATAAGCAGGGAGTGAGAGTCAATGCGAGAGCGCATATAGTTCGTCGCATACATTCATATCGTTAGCCGAGCCTTACACACCGATGCATACATACGACTGAAAAAAGGGTTGAGAGTTATTAACAAGCTATGCTTCTAAATTGAATTGATCAGATATATACAAACTTTGGAGGTGCAGAGTATGTTATAGTCGGGCTTGACCAATTTTCTTGCTTGTTTTCTGCTTTATTTGAGTGTATGGATACCCACATAATACTTGTCCACGTAGACTTCCTCGTTGCGTTTTCAGCACTCAAAGGACGGGAATAACCCATTCAGTCCACTAGCTGGCCACTTTATCAACTCTGGACGGCACCCGTCAACATTCATTGTCTTCTGCTAGCCATTTGTTATGCCCACCCCCCCAGAGAGGAGCAGAGTTCGACGTGGGTCAGTTTGTTGTTTTACATGCTGGCCATCAAATCCATCAAACTCAATGGGCATAATGCAGGCATATTTATAACATTTGGCAGAGTCTTCACCCAACTCACCATTCTCAACTATGTCTCTTCTCTGAGTGAGTGGCAGGCGGTGAAGCCTGTTTGCTAGTGTCACATAAGCAAAACAATCTCATTACCATTACTTTTTAGCTGCTGCAACATTCAATCAATTTCCGTTGCAATATCCGCCAGGAGCACACACACACACACACACACATAAGAAGAAGAGGCAAAGTTGTCGCTGGGAAATCTCAAGCACTCAAGTACTTTTTGTTGTTCCTGGCAGCGATGCCCAAGTAACAGCATTGTTTTGTGCCACGACGCAGCTGATGCTACAGGAATTGCTTGCTTTGAAGTAAACAAGCAATTTTGCAAAGGACCCACCCGATGCCCCCCACACGTACATATGCATAACTTGGAACTTGGCTGGCTCAGCCTCTTTGCTGTCAGCTGTCAATGCACTCGACGCGGCTGCTGCTCCTTTTTTTTTGTTGCCCTCATCCTTGTCCTCGTCTGCGACGCATTGCTGCATTTTTTATGCTGCATTGCACTTTGACTTGCCTCCGCTTTTGTTTGTTCGCTCAATGCTCAATACGTACTTGCCGCTGTGCCTTATCAGTTGTTGCGAAGCTTCGTTTTTGTTTTTTTTTGGTTTCTGTTCTCGTATTTCTTGTCGTGGAACCCACTGACAACCATGTCAGCGACATAATCATCAGTCGCAGGCTCATTTTTTTTTTGGAAAGCCTTTTGAAGTTTGCTTAATTAATGAATATTTGACAACTGCATTCAGACGGGGGACTCTGTTTGTATGACAAATGTTTGGCAATAAATAACATTTATGTCTGCCATAAATATTCTCTTAGTATTACCAACCGCAAGCTGCTAACTAATGATCTATTAGCCAGGCTTTGTGTGTTCTTGTCTCCTCATATCCGTTACTCGTCTTATTAGTTTACAAAAGCGACCACATTCGACTGACCTCGAACTAGTTTTGTGGCATTTATCTTGCTTTAAAGTTTTGGGCAGCAATTTGGGTGTAGAATTTGATTCTAATATAATAAATTTAAATTTATGTACAGACTTCAAGGGTAACTCCTGAGGCTTGCAATTTTTATACAGTTTGAACTAAATTTACATAGTTTAAATTTCTGAACAATTATGGTCGCAATTTTGCATTAATGGGATTCATAAATGGGACGGCGATTGGACCTAGGACCTAGATCAGGGGCCGGCAAAAAACACATTCACATTTTGGTGTTGCGTGTGTGTGTGTGTAGCCACTGACACAAAGTTCATTTTGCTCGGCGGCATTGTTGTCGAAAGCAGCGACAAGCTTATACTGTCGGTTTATCGACTGCGCTGCTACTGAGTACTTTTGTATGCCACAGTAGTTAGCGACGCGCCAAGCCTTGCCCTAGACGCCCCACTTCAGATTCAAAAGCTCAGATGCACTGATTAGATTTAGGCTGCCTTCACACTGTTCGACACTTGAGACATGAAACCTAAGTAATCCTCTTTTTTGTTATGTTTTAAATTTGAATAACTTGTCAAATTCATAGAATTTATGGGGAAATGCAGGCAAATCATCAATTATTATGTGTTTTGGAAATATCTTATTAAACCGAAATTCTGTCAAATATTCAGAATAATGATTCTTACATCGCCCATCTGTGCGGTTTGTAGGAAACACTTTTTTTGTAATTCTCTAAAAAAAAATTGATTGTTTCGCACTCTACTCACGTTATTAGATGGAACTAAAGATTTGCCTCCCGCCCTTGCAGATACTTATTAAGTCATGAACAACAAAAAGTGAAAAATCGGCTTAAGATCCTAAAATTCTTACATCAGTTTATGAACATTCTATAAAATATATTTATAGTCATAAAAAAAGATCTGAAAGTAAACGTAACACAGAAAAGAAGGCAAGCTAAAACCAAGCTCAAAAGAACTGATTTGAACACGACATTTGGATTGAAATTTCAAGAACAAGTCGTACTAGATTCTGCTTGAATCAAGTACGAATAGAATGGAGCAATCCTAAAATGCTTGTATCATTCCGAAAATGCTCATTTCAAGTACACATCCTACTGGAAAATCAAATGATCCTGACTCGAGATTGAAAGAGCGAAAAGAAACCGAGAGCAAGTTCGAGACTGAGAGAGAAAAGCTCTCTCAGGCTAAATGGGTACACACGCGAGCCGAACTCATGATTGTGTGAATCGGTGAATACTGAATTGCAAGTAAAACGGCTGTAGTCTGAAGAGACCTCTCTTGCTCACCAACACAAGCACACTTTTTTGTCCTCTCCTTTTGGCCGGCACTGGTACACACACATACACATATTTTTCTGACAGCTTAGGAGTAATTGGTGGTGTGGGTTTTTTGCACTAACCGTTGCCTTGGAATTCCCTACCAGTTGTAGCACTTTCAGCTTGAGAAGGTAGCTGCTGAGTCTATTGAAGAGATTTCAATAGCGACCAGCCTCCATTGTAAAGTTATTTGTGTCCTGTTTTTACAGTTGTATGCAAACTAATCACCTCGAGCCGGCTAGATATTGCTGGTTTGATAATCAAAAAGTTCGATAAAAGGTCGTGCTCTTTTGGAGTGGAAATGAGTTTAAAGTTTAAACATCGAGTTAAAGTCAATTGCAGTCATTTTTGATGCAATTCTTGTTCGAGTTTAATGTAGTTCGAGTATCGGGTATTCTTGCACCAAGCCGACTTCGAGATAAAATCAAGTACGAATATAGACCTTAAATCAATATCGGGCCTTCTTGATTGGATCCGACTAAGGGATCAAATCGAGTTCGAATTACAGGATAAAATCGATACCGTGTGAGCTAAGTTCACAATCAAGACAAGAATACCGGTATTGGAGTAGTAGTACTCTGTGAAAAAAATCAATCTGAAACCCAGATTATAATCTTGAAACAAGTCGAAATGGTGTCATAATTCGACAGAGACGAGATAAGTCTAAAAATGGTGCTCCATATCGCGGTTTTTTGGCTGTCGACTACCAACTTTTAGGGACATGCAATAGCCCATGATAACATCATAGAAAACGAAAAATGAAATCTACCATGCACTTTGAAAGATATTCAAGAATGAAGGTTTAACTCCTTCTGGAGGTACCCTAACCAATTGCCCGATTGAAGTGAATTTTTTTGTATTGCGTTCCCAATGAGCCTGGTACCGCAGTCCATGCAGACTCGGACTGCGAGTCGCACGGCGGCTCAATAAACTCGGAGGCCGAGGAAAAGCTGCTGCTTTCCCAGTCCAGGCGGGTTCTAGTACCTCAAGTAAGGTAAGGCCCAAAAGGACTAACGAGGGCATGCGAGCGAAGGCCCAATACACGGCGGCGCTTAAGATCAAAGCGCGGCTCGATGGCAGCGGTAAGCTCTCCCCAGAAGAGAGCAAAAAGCTGGCATGGGCCTAGCAAAAGATCAAGGAGGGTCGCAAGCACTTTGCGGAGAGACCGGCGATGAAAGCCACCTCCGCCGCATACGTCAACAGGGTGGAGGAAAGCGTGGTAATGAAGCGGCAGCAGCAATGAGCCTGGCTACATTTGCTGAATTTTCCAGATTTTTATCTTAATCCCTTAAAAACTAAGTTTAAATTGTTGTCGTTGGTGTTGCAAGTACAAAAGTACCCATAAAACGCGATCCGAGGCTTTATTTGAAAAACTGGGTATGAGTTGATGCTTACAGAGGCCAGGTTTTTTAAAAAAAGTTTAATTTTGTCAAATATTTGACATTTAATTTTGGCAGGACCTGACACATGATTGACAAATTACTAAAGGGATTCTGTTAATATTTTAGATCTATATTTTAGAGCTTCCGTGAGCCCAGTATCTCCTAATTTGTTCCGTTCAAAATGTTCAGATACTCTTCCAATTGCAGATCTTGTTTCCCGAAATCTAACAGTCTGTACTCCCGTTGAATTGGACACCTGGCTACTAAATGTTCTGTGTACTCTCTTTCTGTAGGTGTGGACGGTAGTTCAAATGTAGCATTTCTACGCTTGCTTTCAAAATAAGCGATATTTGTGCAATCGCCATGCTATCCTGGAAATATTTGTTTGACTCTAGGTCTCGTATGTCAGTCGGCTGTATGTGGACCTTGTGCGGCTGTGTCGACCTGCGCTTAAAAAAGGATTGCCTGGTAAGAGCTTCGATGCTCGCCAGCATATTTTCATGCTCAACAATCCATCTACTTCGGTTATCTAAGGATATCTCCGTGTTGTATCGTGACGCAAGTTCTACCCAATTCTAAAAGAATTGTCCCTTATGTTGCAGTAAGTAGGTTGCAACCATTTTTGGGTGCCGACTATCGGGCATTCTAAAAACTTTTTTGATATATTCAAAGTGAAGGCGCAGGGTATACAAAGAGAGTGACGGCAATCCAGTTTCGAGATAAATGGCGTAGTTAGGCGTGTTGAAGGGCAGGGATAACATTTTTTTGATAAAGAAAATCAGGCTCCGTTCTACATCCTCGTATTGCTGGCCTCCCCAGACTTGTGCTGCATAGCATGTTATGGCCCTTGCCGTAGCCTGGTACATTCTGTATTTCACGCTCTTGCTAACGTTCTTTCCCTGCATTAAGCTCGATCATGTAGTGTTAATGGCTACTCGAGTATCTTTGAGCTTTTCTTGAAGGTGGGTGTCAAATCTCATATTTGATGTTAGGACTATTCCCAGGTATTTAAATGTCTTGATCACTTTTAACGGATCTCCAGCTAATTTCCACCTTTCATTTGAAAAATCCGTTCTTAAATCAATCCTTCTCGTACTTGTTTTGAGAAAATCCGGGCTTGACCGACTTCTGACATCGTTTGGGATTGATTTTAGCCCTGATATGTCGGATTTTTAGACTCTGTACCAAAGGTACACAGAGTATATTAAGTTTGTGCAAAAGTATGTAACAGGGAGAAGGAATCATTTCCGACCCTATAAAGTATATATATTCTTGATCAGCATCAACAGCAGAGTCGATATAGCCATGTCCGTTTGTCTGTCTGTCTGTCCGTCTGTGTGAACGAACAGATCTCAGAGATGGTAGGAGATAGAGGTTTGATATGTATGGGACATATACTTCTTATACTTGCAGGCAAATAAAGTTTATTTTCAATTTTTGCCACGCCCCCTGCCGCCACAGCAATTTTGAAAAAACTTCACATCTTTCACAGTTTCGTAGATAGATGTTTCTTGCCTGCTATTTGCTGAAGGAATGATAAAGAACGGATGAACGATACTCAAGTTATGAGCAAAAAAGGCCAGTCAACTGTTAAAAAACTCCGCAAAGTTACTTGACATGATTTGATATGATTGATGTACTTGACATATCTGAGCAGAGCCGGGTAGCTCATAGCACAAGTTGGCCGAAGTCACTCGTACTTTTCACACATACGCGAGCCGATGTTTTAGTGCAGAGTTCCCCAGCGATAGCCCCTGGGGCACGAACATACTCGCCAATTCACACCGAATGCTTGACGAAGTCTTAAATCACTGTGTGTTAGAGAGAGACACAGTCACATTTTTGCGCTCTCTGCTTGGGGAACGCTGTTTTAGTGTGGGAATGGGAGAGCGCAGAAAAGCAAGTAAATCGGCTGCAATATATCTTGCTCACATACACAAGCACATACTTCTGTGTTCTCCATTTAGCCGGCCCTGAAAATGAGGCTCATTGCTCCCTAGCAGGTGCGATGGATAAGAGTGGGTCTTTCATCAACATCATACATGCTTTTTTGATGAGAAGGTTCTTTCTTTTAAATTTCTTACTGAAAGGAAATTTGATGGATAGTATTATTTCCAGGGTGGCTAATGAATTTTGTTACAATATAAAGACAGCACTTCCTTGCATAAAAAAACTTCAAAGTGAAATAAAATTAAACAATTACCCACACACAAAAAAAGTTATTATCTTTTTATTGGTGGCAACATTCATCAGCCAGCTCTGCATGTTTAGTATTATATTTCAGTTAAACGGTAGGAAGTGGAACAAAAGATACTTACGTTTCAGTCTTGACAGAAAGTTTGCCAAACTCCGTAGACCAAGTTAAAGTAATTTGCCATCAAAAAACAAACCGGTCATCAAAGCAGTCAACCAAAAAATGATTTCTCCTACTCTCTTTCTCTGTCTTTCTACAGACACACACACACAAACATATTTAATTGAGCGTACATTTCAATTTTTAATTTGGAAATCTGTCGCAGCATCAGAGAAAGAGAGAACAGACACCACCGACATTGTGTGTCCCCCACCCAAAAAAAAAAAAACAAGAGAAGGCGGCCCATAAATTACCACAGCCATCGCATAAAAGTTGCCCAGCCGAACATGGCGTCCAATGTGAGGACTACAAAGTGACATATGAGCAGTCAGAGGAGCAGTCGGAATGTCTCTGTCTCCGCCTCGTTATATAGTATTTGCTGCAATGCTTTTTCATCTACTTCATTTTCAACTTTTTTAATTTCGCCCCAGCGAGACAAAGTAAGGCCCGGCCACAAATCCAAGTGATGTCGCTGCTGTCCCTTTTAGATCTTCGCCTGGCTGCACATGCAAACCTTAGGACACACACATGTGTCCATTTGAGTGCACACTTTGAAAGGGCTACTTGGCTTTTTGAGGAAAGAAAAGAAAAGACTCCGTGTAATTGTACATTGAAATTTTTGTTTGGATTTATTTTTGAGTTTTCCCATTTCTGTTTGTTCAGTTTGTTTTGTGGCGTATTCCTTGTATTCTTTTTTTTTTTGGGGAGTTTTCGAGTGCTTATTGATATAACATACATACATAAGTATTTCATTTATCTGATAAATACATTTAGACTTGTGTAGGTACATATTAAACTAATTGCCATTTCATTTACATTTACTTCATACGCATTAAATGGTAATTTCGCTACGCTTAATCTCATATTTTGGAACACTTACATACATAAATACACAAATATATAATTGTAATAGAGATGATAAGAGAAAATCACTTGAAGTATTTTCGTGTTTAAAATTTGCTTTTGCCGTTTGTGTTTTTTTGTACAATTTAGACTAGAGAAACATTCAAATGACACCAAAAACGTTCAGTTGTAACAATAATTTACAGTGTGCACGAAACATTGAAAGAATTGTTGAACAACATAAATAATATATATTTACATATGAATTAATTATAGTCTTTTGGGCTTGATTTTTGTTATGTTTTTAGCTTTGCAATTGCAACTAATTTACATTGATTTAAAAATTTAAAAATTTGATTTAGTTTTTTTTTGGTGTATGTACATAATAATAATACTACTTAATTACTTAGCATAAACTAATTGCAGCTAATTTGTGTGTGTGTGTGTTTGGTATGTTTGTGTGTTAGATTTACTTATCATTGACTTGAATAAGATTATTTGATTTTCATATAATTGCCAAAAAGTTTGCTTTGTTCTTTGTAATTTTTGTTTTTGTCTTTGCTTTTGCTTGAAGGTGACTTTTTATTAAAAATGTTATTCGGCTAAGTAGATACGAGGGCTGCCATTTGGAATCCAACAAATTTTGATGTTTTCATGATGATTTTGTTATGCCAACAGTGTTCAGTGTGAAAGTAAAACCAAAGAGGAATATAGCTTCACAATTTAAATTAGAACCGACCAGATGTAAGTCCAAACCATTTTAAAACCCTAAACCAGTGGTGTCCAAAATGCCAAAAGCCTATCAAATGGAATAGAAACTCATAGTTCTGCTGGCGTCGCAGCCAAAACACCTATAGAGAGAAAGAGAATACGTGTGTTCTATAAATAGCACGCTCGGCGGCTTACTCTCTTGCTTCTGTTCGTCTTTTTGTTCTCTCACGAGGAATTAGTTCGCTTGCTTTTTCCTCAGGTTGAAATGTCAACATGTTTACTTCGTGTTTCGTTGCTATGCACACAAGCGCAATGCTTGATTGTGTGAGTTTGGACACCACTACCCTAAACAGACAAGTTTCAAGCGAAACCAGCAATTGTTGCTCTCCAAAATGTCACATCTGGACATCTTTCATTATATCTGCGGGTAGACCTAGAAAAATATAACTCAAAGGATTATGGAGCAATCATAGATTGGATTGAAAACATTCGGCAAAACATATGGGCCGAAGCCGAAAGCTTGCTGCACTGCTTAAACGCCATCCGCGCCAAAGTGCAACTGCAAAAATCAGTCACAATTTCTACTGGTGACAAAATAAAAACCAGCGGTGGGCACGAAATTTGAGTTTGGGAGCAGTCCAACAACAAGAACAGAGAAAACCACACTTATCAGCGATTCTCGGTCGCGCACACTGCACTTGTTGCGCCGCGTCTGCATGTGCGTGCTGGCGCCGATGCAAATGGATTTTGTTGTTTTAACTCTATTCGAAGCGAGGCAATTGCAAATGTTCCGACGTCTGCTTGTGCGTGTCGGCGCCTTAGCGAGGCAATTTCTTACGCCAGGTGCTGAAAAATATCCATTGAAGCAAAAGCGTGCCCAACGCATCAAACACACACACTGGCAATGCGCCATATTTTTACATGCCAGTTTTTTCCAGATACGTGTGAACTTTTGCCACAGCACCATTTCACCGTTGACCTTTATGTTCAGAGAAATCTGTTTCAATTCTCATGTATTCTACTCAGTCTGAACAGACTATCAGATAACTGGCAATCTGCCAGTGTAGGTGAACACACCCTAACAAGACATAAGGCATGCTCATTTCTAGCAGAAAGGCCGTAGAAACAATTACCATAATGTTAAGAAGTCACACAATAGAATCCAGTATATACGTCTGCAAGCAAAAAGGTTGTTTCGGCAAGCGTGACGTTAGCTCTCATCATGGTTAACAATCATGGACTCCAGCAAATTAAGAGAAGGCTTAGTGTGGTTACAACGATGCTGCAACCTCCAACAGAGCAGGAGCAGAATCAGCTTATCGCAGCTGCTAACTGGACAAGGGAGAGAGAGCTTATCTCTCTCAGTTTCAAACAGACCCGGCCAGCCATAGCTACCACGAGCCGAAGTCAGTCGTGTTTTTACGCAAACGCGAGCCGAACTCATTATTGTGTGTATCGGTGAACATTGAATTGCAAGTAAAACGGCAAACGGTAGTCTGAAGAGAGCTCTCTTGCACACCAACACAAGCACACTTTTTTGTCCTCTCCATTTGGCCGGCACTGGTTTCAAATTTGCACTCGGTTTCTTTTCGGTCTTTCGCTTTGGCAATGGAATTTCTTACTTACTTCAATCTCGAGTCAGAATCATTTGATTTTCAAGTAGGCTGCGTTCTTGAAATGAGCGTTTTTGGATTGATACAAGCCTTTTAGGATTATACCAATCCTATCGTATTTGATTCAAGTAGAATCTAGAACTATTCTTACTTAAAATTTCAATCCGAAGGTCGAGATGAAATCAATTTTTCTGAGCTGTGTGAGTTAACTGGAGTTTAAGTACTTTGTAATTCTCAATGCCAGCTCGCACAATGCAGAAGAAAGTGGAGGGCATTCATAGCAGAGGCCGAGACTGTCAAGCGGCTGTGATGCAACATCGGGCCAATAAAGCAGATAGAAGAATTCTCAATGAAAGATTCGCTGAATATCGTGAAATTAATATCGCTTCAATGGTGTGCCCAGAGATGCTCAAAATTATCAACCAAAAAAATAGTTTGTAACTCGTCCGACGCTACCCTTTGGAAAGTTTACTGAAAAAGGAACAAACAAAAATATACAAATATTTCTGCATTCCACTTTTATTTAATTAAAGCTTTTAACCCAATTCAGATTAAAGCAAACTTGGCTTCTGAAGTCGTGCGATTGTTTGATATTTGATGATATTTTGGAGTTGAAGGGTCGCACTGGACTTTACGCCACTTTACTGTCGAAAAGTTAAGCTGATGTAAGAACCAGAGATCTGCACGAGTGAACTGCAACTACAAGTGTACTGCATTTGTACTTGATATTTTTCACACTCGAGTGTCTCTAACCAATGCAAAAAATGTATGCAGTCATTATTCCACTCTTGGCATATTTGTGCTTCGCGTAGACAGTGCCAATTATACCCGCCGTCACTCGTGCGGCTCAATGTTTTTACTCATACAAGCAGAGAGTGGGTGTTGATTGAATCACTTTGTATTTGCCTCTCTTTCTCTCTCTTGAGATAACAACCACAATGTAACGGAGTTTACAGTTGCTTTTTCATAGAATAGAGAAGAGAGCGAGAGCAATTAAAGCAGAGTTCCCCAGCGATAGCCCCTGGGGCACGAACATACTCGCCAATTCACACCGAATGCTTGCCGAAGTCATGCAGCACTGTGTGTTAAAGAGAGACACAGTCACATTTTCGCCCTCTCTATTTGGGGAACCCTGAACTAAAGCTATGCAAGCCCATGTTTTACTTGTGTGTGTGCTGTTCGTGTACAAATAACACTCGGAAGACGAAATCAACAAGCGTTGCAGCTCAAATAAGAAACAACCACTTTGACAGACAAGCACACTAGACACTCATTCGCAAAAATAGCAATAACAGATCGAGTGTGTATTTGATTTGACTTCAAATGTAGGGTGTCTGTCACACCGCATACGCTTTTAAATCGAGTATTGAGTCAAGAAACAGGCACTCTTGCAGATCTCTGATGAGAACTAAGCTTAACTGAATTAGCTGTTTGCCAATCGATAGTTTGCTCGATAAGTTTTTCGAGACTTGACTATAAATTTAATATTAAATTGGAACCTTAGGCTCCAATTTAGTTTGTTTGCTCGATTACTCGGTTAAAGTAGTATGAGAAAAACATACTCGAATAAACTGAGGTTAGTTTGGAAAACCGGGCCTTGATGTAAAAATATATTCGAAATTGTCAGGAATTTGTTGACTTTTAAGTAACCGCCAAAAATTGAATCATTTTTACCCGAACCCTTCGTTCAGACGTTCTTGGAAATTGATTTGCGGTTTCCGGAAGGTCCCAGCCATAGCCCCTAGGTGCCGAATACACTCTGAACCTCACACCTTGCTTGCCGAAGACGCATCATAGGAGTGTCAGAGAGAGAGACAAACACATTTCCGTCCTCTCTTCTTGAAAAATCCTGGTCTAAAAACGATAAATTTAACAAGGAAATTTCTCCAAAATAAAACGTAAAGAGTTATAAACCAAGAAGAAATATCGAACTAAAGGATTCCGTCTTGCTTGAATTGTACATCCATAATCGGATATAAATAACAGCCCTCGTAAGTGGAGCTTAATGGCTACAAATGTTTTTTCTCTCTTCTTTTTTCTCTTTTAAGTACATGTACAAACATTTACAAATTGGTTTCAAGTGTTATTTATTTATGTTTATCTGGTTTAGCAAAAAAAAAACTGTTGCTGTTGGAAGGAAGGAACCATTATTATGCTGTCTGCTTGTGATATAACGAAATGCATAAAAAAACTAAATGGTGCCATGACATTAACTCATGGTTCATTTTCAGTTTTCTGAATAATGGAAAATTTAAATTATGAATGAGCATCGCTTTCCAATTTGATTTATATACGTATTGCTACTGTTCGCTTTTCGTTTTCTGATTTATTTTTTAATTATAATTTATCGCTTGGTTTTATTTATGTATTATGCCACCACATTAGTGTCCTTTGGTTTAATTCAATTCATTTTGGCAAACATTTTAGCCTAGACACAAACCACAAAGAGCTCGAGACTTACTTGACTAGCTGTGTATGGGGGGGATAGAGGGGACTTAGACGCAGCTCTCCTGCTGCGAATACATGAGCGGTGTGCGCACGGTGACAATCTCACGCGAATAGGACTTGCCCACGCCCGAGAGGCCCGACAGGGAGCTGCTGGGACTGGCCACTGCAGCCGTGGAGGCCAGACCGCTGCTGTTGCTCGAGACGAGCATTTGGCCATGGGCCAGCTGCTGTTGCTGCTGCTGCTGGTGCTGCTGGTAGGAGGGCGGCATGGGCATATTGCCAATTGGATGATGGTGCAACTGTTGCTGCATCATTTGCATCATGGATGCGGAGTTCTGGGGCCCCGGCTGCTGCTGCTGCTGTTGGTGATTGTGCGGCAGTGTGTGATAGCCACCCGGATGCGAGGGCAGCGTATACATTTGCACCGTACCCGGCGACACGGTAGACGGAGTGCCTTGAGAGCCCGGCGAGGAGTAGCCAGCCCCAGCCACTGAGTCCACCTGCCCTTGTCCGCCACCGCCACCGCCACCGCCTCGTGTCTTGTAGGCATCGATTTGCGCGTATATCGTTGGCTCCTCAAAGTAATCGTAATCGTATGTGGGCGGCGGAGCATGCTGATGCGGATGCTGCATTCCGCCCGCATTTGGCTTGTGCCGCTGCAGCGTGGCCGTGGCCGGAATGCTGGGCAATAGTTTGCGCATGCTGGCGCCATGCGGCAGGGTGCCACCCAAGGGCTGCTGTTGTTGCTGCTGCTGCTGCTGTGTCTGTCCACCACTCGCACTCGCCTGCTGGCCCTTTTTCGAAGTGCCGCTGCTGCTGTTGTTGTTGCTGCTGGCAGGAACATTGTTCAACGAAAGCTCGGCATAGTGCAGTTCATCGTCCTAAAGTCAGGCATTTGCCAGGGGAAGGGAAAGAGCAGAAAGTTGGCATTTATTAAACATTCAATTGGATTGTGCACGAAATTACAATCGAACTGGGGTAGATGGTGCTGCCCTAGTATATATAATTCTTAACCCAATGCAATGAAAGATTGGATATACTTTTTAAGTGCATATGTAGATAATTGAACAACAAAGTCTTGAGAAAAAGTAACTGCAGGCAGTAGCTGTTGATTAAGAGAGAGGTAAAGTTTTTAGAGGGTTTTAGAGAGTTTTTAGAAACAAATGAGTTAAACTAATCTATGCCGAAACTTTGAATGCTGATAGCTCCACTATCATTTATCTAATCTTTACCAAACTTGACTGTTCTATAAATAATGCACATAACGATATATTTTGCTGGAAAGGTCAAAAACTTATATGGTTCGTTTTACAGTACGGTTTGATGGACTCAAAATTATTAGAACCAACACCAAGCCTTCCAAACCTGCGCTTTATTATAAGGGGGATTAAAAAGACGAAGTTAAAGTATAATTTTTGTTAAATCGAACCGATAACTAGGGTGCGACATTAATCAATTAAATTTTCAATCAACTGATTAATCAACTTATAATTTTAATCAATTAATTTAATTGCAGCTAAAATTAATTGCAATTTAAATCTGAGTTGCAGCTTGCAATTAATTTAAATTAATTGTACTATTCAACTAAATCAATTGCAATTGAATTTCTCAGTTGATTTTGAGTGCAGTTAATCTAGATCGTAGATTTGGTCACAAGTTGGAGCTCTACATACAAGATGTTAAAATATTTGCTGGCGGAAAACATCTTCAACATTTGCTCCAGTTTTGCGGCTGCAGATAGCGACTTTCTGCTGCACCGGAAAGTATGGTACACAGTTCGCGAAATTGCACAAATTATGCACAAATATGCACAAATTTCGTCGGTTGCTGATCAATCACTGTTTAATGATGAATGTAGTTCTAATACTAGTTCATCAAAAAGCGTCGACCAAGTTGGGGCATATATGATATTGCAGGAAAGGAAACTTGGTGATAAAAACACTTCAATTGTGCCAATTGTATGTTGTGGAATGTCATTAAGACTTTTCTCGCACTTAAACATGTTCGAAACCATGAAAACATTTCTAAGTGGTTTCCACAATTGTATGTGATATCAAAAGTCATGCTTTCTGTTCCAGCTAAGCAGGTTAGCGTGGAACGGCTATTCTCTGGAGTAAAATTTATAATGAATCTGCTAAGATGTTGTGTGGACTCAACCACAATTGAATTGAATTTTGACTAGTTTTATTACACAGGAATAAAATGGATTAGCTTTATCTCAGAATTTAATTTTTCAATATTAAAAACGAGAGCGTAAGATAAAGTCGGCTCTAACCGACTTCGATATACCCGCTACTGATGAAAAGAAATGTCTAATAGCCTTCCTGTGTCCCCCTGGGTGGGAAGGGGGGTGTTTTGGGGGGGGGTGCAGCCGAAAAGTATGCAACATTTTTTAACTCTGCTATTTATCATCCGATCTTTATCTGATCTTTTGAAATAAACTTGATCTGCGTGCAGACAATAGGAGTCTACATTTCCAATTTGTTTGCTCTAGCTCTTCTAGTCTCTGAGATCTAGGTGTTCATAGAGACGGACGGAAAGAAGGTCAGACGGATAGCTTTAAGGAGGCGCTTAATCAGAGGGCAGGATCAATGGTGCTGAATGATGGCACTATAGCAGATGAGAAATGAAGCGAAGTCAAGGAAATTTACCTAGATGTTGGCGACAGCATAATTGGTAAAGTCCTTAGAGGTCACCGCCCTTGGATGAGCGAATGGACATGGGCCCTGATAAGGCAACGTGCGGAATTTAGGCAGAAACTGCAGAATCAGAACCCACTACAACAACTTACGGCTATGAAAGAAGAATACCGCGCCAAGAGAACCGCGAGATCAAAAGAAACGTGCGCCGGGACAAAAACAGCCACATCAACAATCTCGCTGAAAAAGCGGAAAATGCAGCAGCATACAGCGATCTGAAAACGGTGTATATGGCGACCACAGAAATAGCAGATAAAAAGATTAAGGACACAGATGGAAAGTACCTAACGACTGGAAAGGATCAATTGATCAGATGGAGATCCCACTTTGCAGCCGTCCTTAACTGTGAGGTATCTACTGCCGCATCTCGACTTTTTACCGAGCTGCCACAGATTTCCAGCGTCCACAGGGTAAGGACTTTAGCACCCACAAAACTCGAAATCCTTACGGCCATCCAATCGCTGCCCGACAACAAAGCAGCCGGGGTGGATTTACTGTACCCGATAATTAAACGGGCGTGGGAAACTGAGGAGCTTCCCTCGGAAGGGTTTGAGGGTATCCTGGTGAAAATCCCCAAAAAGGGCGACCTGCGCGAATGCAACAACTGGCGTGGAATCTGTGTGCTGCCAACCATCTCGAAGCTCATAGCCAAAATAGTTCAGAATCGCCTGAAAGACACCGTTATGGACACCATAGGCGAAGAGCAAGCAGAATTTAGAAAGGGCTAGTCGTGCACGGACCCCATAAACACTGTGAGCATCTTGATTGAGCAATGCACCGAGAACAGATCAGACCTGCACATGGCCTTTGTGGACTTCGCCAAGGCCTTCGACAGCGTAAGCAGGGAGTGCATATGGCACGGGTTGCGAAGGAGATGGATACCGGAAAAACTTATTTCCCTCATCAGAGCGACATACGACAGCGCCCAGTGTAGAGTTCTTCACGGTGGAATGCTCTCGCAGCCTTTTACAGTCCTGAGTGGCCCATTCTGTTTATAATGGTGGCTGCAACGTGTTCGCTACAATGCGACCTGCTCCCAACAACAGCGGCATAAAGTGGTCAATGACTACAACACTGCGTCATCTGGACTATGCAGACGATATATGCATCCCGGCAAATAAGCTAAGCGACCTGGCAAACACATTCGTCGACTTGGACACCTCAGCTAAAGCGGCAGGCCTCAAAATCAACAAGGCTAAGGCGAAAGCGGTCAGCATCCGTTCCGGACAATCCCAGGCTGTGGTTTTGGACGAACAGCCAATTGAGCAAGTTCAGCAATTCAGCTAGGTAGCTGGGTAGCGTAGTCGCTGTTGATGGAGGGACGGAACTGGATGTGGATTCGCGCCAGCAAAAGGCTAAAAGTGCCTTTGGGATGCTGTCAGCTGTTTGGCGATGCTCGTCATATCTACGCTGGCTCAAAGTCAGGCTCTTCAAGTCCAACGTAATGCCAGTGCTCCTATACAGTATCGATCTCCAAACATTTGTGAACCGTTGCCTGCGCCGCATATTCTGGATTTTCTGGCCTGACAGAATTCGGAATTCCGAGCTACTCAGGCGAGCGAATATGGAAAGTGTCGACACAATAATACGCAGAATGAAATGGAACTGGATAGGAGACACATTGAAGACAATGGAGTGGAACCCGATGGACGGAGTCGGACACCAGGGGACACCAGGCAGACCCAAAGAAACTTGGAGGATGACTGTCGGTAAAGAGACGGAACGCATCGGGAAAAATTGGGGAGAACTCAAAGCTACAGCTAGCAACAGAGTTCGCTGGAGAGGAGTAGTTGATGCCCTATGTCCCACTCGGGATTGGAACTAGTAGAAAAAGAAGAGGAGTTAGTCATTAAAATATACAAGTTCTAAAGAATTTAAAATGGAGATAATAAAGGCTTGGTTGAAACCCATTTGCCTGACGTTCTCCAGTGTTTCATGCTCGAGTATTCGGCTAAGCTCTCCTCTGCCTCACACAGCTTCCCCGTTCTTTCCGAGATACTGCATCGTTCCTTAAGGCAGAGGACCACCCTGTTGCCGCATGTCTTCGCAATGTAAAATAAAGCCTAGAGATGAGACTTTAAAATAAAGTTGGTTGCAACTTTGTCGATTCGATTTAACCCTAGTGACCCCATCACTTAAAAATCCTTTAAAACTTTTTTTTACATGTAATATATTTTTTATATTTTTAGTTGTGACTAGTTAAAGTGTGACCAGATTCGTTTGAACACTTTTATTAAAAAGTTTGACATTTCCTGGCACAATCTTACTCAGTTCACTTTAATGTACGGTCATATTCAATTCTTGGGTTCATTTTGGGATTTAAAGAATCCAAAATGCATTATCTTCATAGTCAAAACATTTAGATTCCCAACTTTTAAGAAAACATTCTTTAATTTATTAACAAAAAAAAAGTTGCCAACTTTGTGATTAAATTTCTAAACTGCATTTTCCTTCTGTTATATTTTGTTTGGCCACATCTTCAACTTAAAGCCTCAAAGTTTCGCTGGCCAAATGACAGCAATTATTTAAAGATTAACACAATTAGATCATCAACATCAAAGCATTTTGTTTTGTTATGTTCCCTGATTTCTTCGCCAACAAGTTCGTCATAGAGTTGTTCGACTGTAATTAAAACTTTTCACCAAACTTTTGATGACAGTGTTTGGCCTGTCGACTTACCTTGCTGCTCTGATAGGTGCCGCTGTCTGTGGAGTTGCTGGGTCCAGCCGCGGCGCCGGGTACGGCGCCAGCTGTGGAGCCTGGCTTGCAGCTGATTTCCACCTCGCTGGTTGTTGAAAGATGTCCCGATGGCGTTTGTGTTGCTGATTTTTGTTTATATTCACCATCAACTGCGAGGAGGAAGAAAACGCTCACTTAGTAAGTTGGAAAAGTTTCGGCTCGCAAGAGTTGTTGCTGTTGTTAAGTAGCCAGGCAAAAGTTTCTGGCCGCCCTCAAATCTTTTCGGTGATTTTCGGCAGCAACTTTTCTTCTTTCAGAAACGTTCAATTTTCTTGGCTTTTGGCTGGAAATTGCTTTACGTTAGGAAAATTGATTAAATTGCTATGCTGCTGCTGCTGCTGCTGCTGCCGCTGGAGTTGAAGCTGCTGGATTTCTTGATTGCCATTAATCAACCCGGCACGTGCAGTGAGCGAAACTCTGCCACCCCTTTAAATGCTTTGGCAGGACTCGCCTCAAGGCGGTACTCAACTGCAGACACATGAGCAAACAGGCAAACAGCAGCTAGCTGGGGGACGCAAGGATAGCAAGTGGCAACCTGACAGCAATTAGCTGTCATTTAAATATTTCAACACTGGCACAAAAATGCAGTTGGCAGGAAGCTCCTAACTGCCTGCCAGTCAAATTCATTTGCATAAAGGCCGCCGTAAGCCAATGGACATAAATTGCAAACAGAGGCGGAGGCAGACAACATTCATCTTGAGACTTACCCTCACTGTATGGCACCACATCGGGATTCTTCTCATCGTACATCTCCTCGGAGTGACTCAATGGCAATGAGATTTTATCCTTAATTTGTAAATTGCCTGGACGTGAGAATTTTGCATTCGGATGTACGAACTTCTGTTGCTGCTGATGCTTGTGCGAGCGCAGTTTCAATGCGGCAATTGTGCCAATGCCAATGCAGACGATGGCCACCAAAATGCCCACAAAGATGCCAATCGAGAGGATGGGTGTCAGTTCAAAATTGTTGGGACTCTGGGCGCTGCCCTTGTAGGAGGTTAATGCGACTAGAAAGAAGATAAAGAGGATATTTTGAGATACAAAAAAACAAATTAACTGCTTAGCTTTTAACCACAAATTTATGAATAGTTGGTGAAGCCAATGTAAAGGAAATATGTTCAAGTTTGTTTAAGTCAGAACCCTGATGTGTGTGTGATGTTGCTAGAAATCCCATCTTTATATTTACTATATCAATTTTATATAAATCTACTCAAAAACAAGAAAGAAAGTCGGTCAAGCCCGAATATAACATACTCTGTACCCTTACCCTCGCAATTGCTCACGAGTCATTCGCGTTGTGCACGGTTATACACTCATCTCTAAGTTGGAAATCGGCGAAATACTACTGGCAAAGAATACAGGGAATTTATTCATTCCAGTCTCCCTCAAAGTAGTCTCAGTCGGATGCAATACACTCGTGCCAAAGCTTTTCCCATTTTCAAAAACTGCTGCAAGTCCTCTTCCGGTACAACCCTCAATTCCTTCTACGTTTTGGTTTCTATCTTTTCCATAGATTCAAAACTATGTCCACGAAGCGGTCTCTTGAGTTTTAGCGAAAAGCCAGAAGTCACATGGTGCTAAGTCAGGCGAATAAGGTGGTTGCGGAACAATAGTTTTTGTCGAAATGATCACGAATTACAGTTTCTGTTTTTCCTTGAAATAGAACGCTTTTGGCACCAATCGAGATTTGACTTTTCTGAGAATTCGGGCCTCCTTATCCGTCCGATGTTCTTACAAGGCCACTAGAGTCTTGGACTGTCAATCGACGATTTCAGAGCCCCAATTCTTTGATTTTGTTAAGGTGTAGTTCATCAGTTGATGTTGATGGTCGTCCTGGCAGTGAGTCGATTTCAACGTTTTCTCGACCCAGTCTTTGATTATTTTTTACCACTCATAAGCTCTTGTTTACGATAGAGCTTGCTCACCGAAGGCCTTCTACAACATTTTCAACACAAGATTTAAGAGAACTGCGTTGTTGAATATTTTCAGACATTAGAAAAAATGAAAAATTCTAAAATGACGTGTAATTTTGCACAGATGTCAGTGACAGAGTGGCCAACTTAAAAAAAAGAAGGTGTGAGTGACGCTAACACTCACGAGGCTTTGATATGAAACATGATGCTACATTTAAGGGCTTAATTTCTAAATCACAATCTCTTTCAATGGTACATATATAAGTCAGCAATGCCAATCTTTCAAAAGATAAAAACTAACAGGGAATAGAAATACCAACAACAAGATCAGTTGGCAATTGTCGCAATGGAAAAACAGGCCGAAATAATAAATGCAATCTTGAAATAGCAAAATATAGGTTAGGTTAGGTTGCGATGTCTGAGAACGACAAGTCGTTCTCCCACTTAGGCCACTTTGGGCCCATTGCGATGCCATGTTTATTCCCTGTTAACCCTTTTTAAGACTGAGGTGGGTCCTCGGTACTGAACCATTGTGTGGACATAATACATTTTATTAGAGCTGGGATCTCTAGCCCGGGTATCTCCGAGAGATTGAGTAGAAGCGGTTGACCAAGTGTCCTAAGTCTCCTTCCACTTAAAGCGGAGCAGTGGCAGAGAAGGTGTTGAACTGTTTCCTCCTCTTCTTCATATCTGCAACTTCTACAGAAGTTATGGTACGTGACGCCTAGGCGTGCTGCGTGTCTGCCAATAAGACAGTGACCCGTGGGGTCATCAGAAGAGAAATGTGTTCCCTTCTGTGACGTAAAAGTGTGTTTGTACGTTTAAGGTTGAATGTAGGCCACGTAAGTCTCGATACAGTACAGGAGGAAAGGTTTTTCCAGCGATCCGTAGCGAGACGGAGTGTTTAAGCTTTTGTGTGAAGCTTATATGTTGCCATAGGCATCCCTATCATACTCTTCCCTGAAAGGAGTTCGAGGGTGGTACCGATTCTGGCCAGATTGTCCGCAGACTCGTTTCCTTCTATGTTGCTGTGTCCAGGCACCATGGACTTTCGACCCTCGATACCCAAACGCTTGTGTTACATTTCACTTACGTGAGAAAGATTTTTCAAATGCCGGAAACCCGCTTAGCTTCTGACGCCAAATCACTGCTATTGAGCCCAGTGCTTTGAATCATGGAGAACTCTTACAGTACAATATATGTAAATTTGAAGTTAAATAAACCGAATACGTGGATCAACTAATTTTGAAAGAAACTGTTCAAAAATCTCACTCTGATTGTATGCAGCAAGTTAGGAGTAGCTCGACAAGAATACTGTAAAGATAACTAAGCTACGCATTGGGGGAAAATCACTTTTTTCAAGACAAAAACAGTTGCAGCAACGATATTATCATTTGTATTCAAAGCTAGATGTGAAATGCTGAGCGTACGTTCCCGCCCATATGTCAACGTTACGGCAGTCATCTGCACCCACTGCAATTTAAACTCCAAAGAAGAATCGTTTCACTTTGCGCAATTTTACAAGAAATTAGAAAGGTTTATTGGCAGCAAGGAGAATTAAGCCATCAACGAACCATTGAAATTATAAACGCAGAAAATTGGAGTAGTCTTTTCAAATTTCTAGTTGAAGCAACAACATATAGGAATCGTATGTCAGAAAATTTTTAGTATATTAGCAACAGCTGACGGCTTATCGACCTGTGTAACCCTACCAGTGTTGCCAACGCATCTACACAATAAAAGGACGGTTGAACCCAGAAAAAAAGACAGAAAAAGGATAGATTTTTTTTTAAACGGATAAAAAAACAGGACAAACAATGTTTCCTTATTAATATAATAAGGCTTAAATGAATATCAGAATTATTGTTGGCGATCATTTTAAATTGTAGAAATTTGAGTTTAGCCGGCTTGAGGTCAAATGAAACAAACAGATGTAAATGCTGTTTTTACGATATATTTCGGTTGCTCTTCAGGGACAATTATTTTACACGTCTGTGCCGTCTGACGTGGAGTTTCAAATATATTTATTTTCGTTTAATTCATATCGATCATATTATCAGCATTGATTTCGTGTGCATATGATGCCTTCGTTCCAATTAACCGAAGGCAACTATCAGGAATTTTGTTTTGGCAAGCATGTTGGGCACAAAAAATTGCTAGTGCCGCCTTCTGAAGACAATCTGCTGATGTTGAAAGTGGCGGAAACGTAATTTTGTTTACCAATCTTTGGATTTAAACTGCAATTGCAGTATGTCTCCGGATCGTGATCCTTGGCATCTCGGCATATCCAATTCTTTCAGGTTTTCTTAATCAAGATTCCTGAAATTTTTGTTTGTAGACGCCTTTGGGCATGCGAAATCCTTTTTTTTAATATGGAGTTTTTGATTTCGCGAGTATTTCGCAGGTATCTCCGTACCAAGCTCAACCAACAATTCGCTATGACAATGAGCATGGACTTGCCAATTCGTATTTTGGAAAAGGGCTGATAAATTGTCGAAGGGGGTCTTGAAATCATGAAACTTGTTTGATAATTGTCAGAAGTGAACCGATTTTCGATACGTCTGATTTCGATTACACACAAATAAAACAGGGCTCCATCGCTTAAAAAAATGCTTATCGAATGCGGAAAATCAATATAAAAGCGATGCCACATAGTTAAAATTGATACACTGCATTAGAACCATTAAAAAAGGATGACTAAAGGATAAAATATAATAAAAACGGCATTTTTCCGGATAGGGGACGTTTCAAAAATTTTCCGGAAATCGCAGTTTCAGAACGGACAGATATTTCCGCAAAATGGACAAATTGGCAACACTGAACCCTACCGTAGTCACAACCTCAGATCGATTTGGGCTCTCGCGATGAGCGGGAAATCCGGGTGTAGTATGAGTGCGTGGCTATAGGGATTTTAGGTTTCCTACTATGTACATTTTGAAACCAAATTATATGAATAAAATAAACTAATACTACTAATACTGTAAGTTGGGCGTATTTGGTTTTAGTAAGCGTCCTTGGTTGACTATGAAGTTCGGAAGTACAGACTTCAATGGGATAGTTTATTTTAAAGTTAAGCAGCAGTACTTTCCGATAACATCAAAGATAGTCAAAACAAAAGTAAAGGTTCATTACAAAACGCTTCTAAAAAGGGTGAAAATAGGAATTTTTTGCATCATTTAGCTCGAATTACTAAATATCTCGACTTGATGGACAATTTCTGAAACAGATTCGTCTTCAGCACACAAAAATCATCTAGAATCACCAACAACCCTTTAATATACTGGAAAAAGTCAAAATTCTTTATAATTAGTTTTTGCTGTTAAGCCGCTATGGAATTCCCAATCGGTTAAAGCATCGCTGGCATGAGGAGTCAACTGCTAACTTGTAGTAGACTGGCAAAGACTGCTGATGATGGAACCGGGAGGATCATGAAATAGCTTTGAGGTCTACCTGCCTCCTTTGTGGTGTGTTGTGTTCCTGTTTTAAAGTTTTGTGCAAACATAACATGACCTAGAGCCTGATAAAAATTGCTCCTTACAACAGTTACAATTCATTTTCAAACGAACCTACTCTTGGTATTAGTAAAGACTCTAGAACTCACAAAGATAAATAACGGACATACAGACCTAATATAACTTTTTGTCCATAAATTCAGCAAGGTATTCAGCAGAATCAATGCAGAACCATAGCCAGTACTTTCTCGCTACCGAAACACAGTGTTTTTAACAGTACAAGAGTAAAATGCAATTGAAGACCTCAGCCTGTGGGGGAAGGAAACAATTACTTACACAATAGATTTGGGTCAGTGATGATATCAAAGTCTCAACTAGTGACCGCATCATCGGAATAACGAAATCGTGTGGAATTTATGCAATTTGCAAGAATGTTAGAATATTGAAACTGTTGTATTTCTGCATGCGTCAATGAATCTAAAATTCTACCATTTGTATACTTCTTCAACAGATCTTAAATGGTTTAAGTGTAACAGAGATGAAGCAGCTGATTCATGCTGTTATAGTTCATAGAGCGAGTCCCAAGGGTATTAAACAGAACAATCAATTACAGGTACTAGTTAATAAATTTAGTTACATTTTTTTTGCACATTTCTTCTTTCATTTAAACGTTTAAAAATTATACAAATTACCTTCAGCGAAGCGTCTAAGCTTTGACTTGGCCAAGACAAATTCCACATAAATCTTTTTGTTTCATTTTACTTTGTCTTGTTTGCTTTGCACTTTTGCATTGTAGCCGTTTGCTTGACTTTATGAAAAATTAAAATGTCGGCTCAAGTTGTTTACACAAAATTTCTCGGCTGTGCTGCCACCCACCCACCCACACACAGTGGAAAACTCTTCTCGACTTTACTTTACGGCATTTTGCTTTGGCTAATTAGTATTACAATTTACTTTGCGCGTCATTTTCGTTGCGCTGGGAAGCCTCCAGACGGGGATGTATCCACAGCGCACCCACAATTCATTAATGCTAATCATTTCGGAATTTTTTGCGCTACTTTGGGTCCTGCATAATTTCCATTTTATTTCCTTTTTTTTTTGGTATTTTTGGCAAAGTTTCTGTGCCGCGGCATTTACAATTCATTGAGCAGTTTAGCGCAATTAAACCGCGAGGTGACGTTGATAATAATAAGAATAAGAATCTAGCTGAAGTGAATACTAATGCGTTGTGCAGTGTGCGCTGCGCTGCATTGACAAGAGACATTAAAAATGCATAACGCTTTAGCATATTTCACTTACCAGTTTGCTTTTCGGCCGCTTTGAGGGTATAGCCATCCACGGCCACCGCATCGCTGCGTCCACGTCCATTAACCGCATAGATGTAGATGCGAAACAGTCGACCCGCATCCAGACCCGTCACACTGAGCACTGCAAACTTGGCACTGATGTTGGCCTGAAGTATCCCGCTGTGCTGATCAAAGATTTCCATGAGGAACCATTGACGCATGCCGCCATCAAAACCTGCAACCGGAAGGGATGGACCGAAATGATTATATAGCTTGGCATGTGTATAATACTGGGCCATTAATATTAATGTGACAACTGAGTTAGTTGGCAATTGCAAAGATTTGTTGATGGCTTATGAATATTGATTTGAAAGTGGGGGGCCCTTTGGAGATATCATTTGGCGGCACCGCAGCAGGAGGAGGCAAAGTGGATTTTCTTAGTTTAAAAGTTTGAGATGTTGTAATCCAATGCCGAGTGGAAGTTCTTAAGAACTTGATAATTTGTTTATTTCGAGTTTGAAGGGGAAAGATTTTGTGTATGAGAGATTAAACCAAGGCAGGTGAATAGCCTTGACTGGCAAAAGTCTACAAAATTAAGCAAAGAAATATTATTTTACATCAAATATATAGGAAATTTGAATAAGTTTACGTTGAATGGAATTAGGTGTCTAAATTGATAGCACTCAAAAAAGGACAAACATATTTTAACCGCAGATTGACCGCAGATGTATGTATGTATTTCACAACGGTGCGAAACTTTTCAGCATGCCGACAGGGCTGTTGGTCCATTGGACGTTAAATTGTTATTAACCGCGCCTGCAGTTCAATCGACTCCAACTCACTCACTATCCTCATCGACTCTTCAACTACATGTATCAGATCTCACTTTGGTCAAGCATCCGACCAAATTTTTAGATCTTACATTGTACGCAGTCTGCCAGACGATCGATCATACTGGTGGAAGTACGCCGCGCAGCTGAGTTCGGATCTTCATCGCATCTTTCATCGCCCGTTGTATAGCAAACCGATCCGCATACCTAATCGACCACAAGCGACTCGAGACGCTCTTTGTTTGGCAATTGAGGCCAGCCTGAGTCTACCTACAAGTTCTCGATCTCATCACGAAAGTCCTTAACGATAGGCACAACAAAAGTCCTCAACGCGTGGCAATCGAAAGTCTCTACTCGGGGTATAATACCCAGTACTATTGACTCCGCAACTTCAACTCTGATCGAACGAACTTGCTTAACGACCTAAAATCGAAGCAACGATCTCAACGCGAATCACCTCAAAAGTCCTCGACGCGAGGCAACCTCAACTAAGCTTGGGCGAACTTGCTTATCGACCCCCACTCGAAGAAAACAGCCTCAACGCGAGGTTATAATCGACGCAACTTCTCCAATCTGTACTCGGTGCACATGCGCAGTACTATGGATACACCAGTTTCTATACTTAACGGAAACAATCCAACGACTCAACTACGACACAATCATCTTAGCGAGAATTATACGCAAGGTTTCCTCGACATTGGGACTTCCTGTAGATGCTCACCCCAGACATACATACATCCCAGCTATACTCAAAATTTGAAAATCATTCGTTCCCACATGGTCTCTCGAGGGGGAGTACTGTGGCAATACTCACAAAGATAAGCACCAATACCAATAATGAAGTTGTTGTCGGTCAGTTTGCTTGCGCTCGTAAACACCAATCAAAGAAGAGAACAAAATTAGTTTTTGTTCTACGCGCCGCATACACACGATATCGTTAGCATGTGTGTCGTTTTGTACGCCTCGCGCCCTGTATGTATACGATCATTGATTTCCTATGTTTGGTGCAATTACAATAACAAAACGTACCCAAAGAGCATACGGCTGGGACTCGCTGTTATATTCAATAAAATCAATTACTTATCAATCCTCGTATCTAAACGCTACCATGGAAAACAAAAAAGTTTTTCCTACTAAGACTCTTTTCCATACATATCTTTTGTATGGCAGCTATACTATATAGTTGTCCGATTTTGATAGAATTTGGTGGAATTATGTAAAAGCATAGAAAACTTAGAAATACATTGATTAAGGACTTTTGCGTTGAAAACAAAAAAGTTTTTCTCACTAAAACTAGTTTTTTTACGGATAGTTCCTATGGCAGCTACACCCAGCGCCACAAAAAAAGCCGCAGTCTAAATATTCACATACTTGTATGTTTTCTTGCTTGGGGTTTCTATAAATGTTTTCCGAATTGCCCAATTATTTTTTTTACTGATTAATGGAATATTTTTAAATAAAAGTGCATAGCAATTTTTATTTTATGAATGTTAGTTTTTTAGAAAAAGGTTTTTTTCCAGACCCATATTAATTTTGGTGACTTTTCATAATTATGAAAACTTTAAGAAAACAAATAATAATTATAATAGTGCATATACTCAACAAATAATGATTTTTTTCCAAAAGTATACTTAATTGGCTATAATCTAATATATATTTTGTATCAAATTAATGTTAAATTTTTTTTTTTTAATTTAAATTAGTACTTTGTAGTACCTCCTTTTGCTTTAATTACACATTTTACCCTATTGGGCATCGAATTGTACAAAGCGCTTAAATATTCCTCAGTGATATCCTCGAACCATACTCTTTCTATCACATCCTTCAATTCTACCATCGATTTAGGCTTCCAGACATTCTCTATTGGGTTCAGGTCAGGGCTGTTTCCGGTCCAATTTAGCTACTTAATGCCCAATTCTTCTTTCAAAATTGTTATCTTCGTTAAGAAGAAGGTCAAAATTAATTGATTAAGTTGTTTTAATAACAAAAGCTCACTGAATTACTTACAGATCGAGCCCGATGGCAAGGTGCAGAATCATCTTGAAAAATAGGATCTTTTTCTTTCTCACTTATTGCCTCAATGCTAGGCACAACTCCACTTAAAATTATATCTTTATATTTTTCCGCGTTCACCATACATAATCATTTAAAATTGATTCAGTTTTATATTTAGGTATGCATCCCCATATCATAATGTATGGTGAATGCTTAACAGTTCCCACACAGCAATTTTAAAAATATCGTTCGCCCTTTCTACGGCGCACCTTGCAAGAGGCATCGGGTCCAATGAGATTGAATTTGGACTCATCCGAAAATAGGACTCGTGACCATTCGGAATCACTCCAATTTTTTTTCCTTGGCCCAGTTTAGCCGATTTTCCTTCATTCTTTCATTTAGGAGTGGCTTTTTTTCAGGTGTCCTTGCCATTAAACCCACTTCATTTAAACGACGTTGAATTGTTCGGGTCGAAACATCCTTTGCAAATTGTGGCCGTACCTCAGATGCTATCTCAGCTGCATTTTTAAAGCGATCCTGCAGGCTCGTTTTCATGATAATACGATCTTCTCGTGCTGTGGTGCATTTTTTCATTCCCGATACTTGCTTCCTTTCCACTTCACCTGTCTCACGATATTTTTTTAAAAATCGACGCACTGAACTTTCATTACAACCTGTCTGAGCTGCTATTTGACGATTTGGTACATTTTGTTCAGATAATAAAATAATTCTCTCCTTCTCTCGAATACTGAACTGCTTTCCTTTAGGCATACTTTTAAAGGTGTCTTCAAAAATAAAAATCTAGAAAAAGCTATTTTGACAACTGAGCTCTTGAAATGACGAATCCATGTGAAGAATATTTAAGGGAACGCCCCAAAAAAAAAATATGAAGATTGAACGGCATTTAGGGAAATCCCCGCATAGTGATGGCAAAAATTCATAAGTTTTCGAGGTGCGGCTTTTTTTGTGGCGCTGGGTGTATACTATATAGTTGTCCAATTTTCATAGAACTTGGTGGAATTATGTAAAAGCATAGAAAACTACTAAAGTCACTAAAGTTAGTTTTTCGACGGATAGTTCCTATGGCAGCTATATGCTATAGTCATCCGATTTGGATCAAACTTGGCGGAATTGTGTGGTAGCATATAATATTGATCAGAAACAAGTTTGGGAGCGATAGCATTGTAAACAAACAAGTTTTTCCTACCAAGACTTTTTTTCAGACCTATCTTTTGTACGGCAGCTATACTATATAGTTGTCCGATTTTCATAGAACTTGGTGGAATTATGTAAACGCATAGAAAAGCTAGAAATACGTGGATTGAGGACGTTTGCATTGAAAACAAAAAAGTTTTCCTCACTAGAACTACTTTTACGACCGATAGTTCCTATGGCAGCTATATGCTATAGTCATCCGATCCGGCCGGTTCTGACAAATGTGCAGCGAATTTGTACCACAAGACTTCGTGCAAAGTTTGGTTGCGATATCTTTAAAACTGAGGGAATATAAGCACAGAAACAGACGGGCATAGCTATATCAACTCAGCTCGTCATGCTGATTAAGAATATATATATACTTTATGTGATCGGAGATGCTTTTTTTATGCGTTACAAACATCTGGACAAAAAAACAAATTTCAATCGGAATTTCCGGAATTTCACAGAAAAATTTGTTCGGGCTTGACTGGGAATTGAACCCGGTACCTTCTGCACTTAACGTATGGATTGACGCGGCAGCACATTCAGCCGTTGCACACTTTTGCAGATTCACATCTAGAGAGCTACTTATGCTTGGCTGAGCTGACAAGAGCTTGAGTTGAAAAAAACAAGAGAGAGATCAAAAAAAGAGCCAACTCGCTCTCTCTCTCTCTCTGTCGAAAACCGGTTTTGGTGGTTTAAAAAGCAAATATTATGCGATTGAGAACATCTTTACTCAATAAAGGAACATTAGTTGTCAAGAATTTTGAAAACCTCTTGTTCTTATTTTAAGTTGAAGTGTAGAATTGCTATGTTCCTTGTGGTTTCTCCCAAGGTGTAGATCAATTGCGCTCTTCCTTTCTCGTCAATTTAGATAGTAAGCTCACTATCCTTAGGAAGTATTAAGCATTCAGTCCGTTCTTTCTGGAAATAACATTTTTAAATTGTCCTTCCATTTCTGAGCGACTAAACATTAGGTTGTTGCCGTGACCTGCAGACTGCAGTAGATGTTTTGTAAAGTTGCCTAAGCTTCTTGGTGCTGCAAAATTGCTGCATAGAGAACGGCTTCGTTCGATAGCAAAACCTGCTATACTGGTTTTGCGCTCAACGGATCAAAACGGCATACCAACACATGTTCGCTGCTGATTTTTATTCAATCATACCTCGTTGGCGCTCTGATTATAATCATGATTATCTTCATTCCAATCAGCTCATACAAAACAGGATCGGCCAAATGGAGAGTACAGAAATAGGTGCATATGTTGGTGAGCAAGAGAGACCGCAGCCAATTTAATTGCTTTTCGGAGCTACCGATTCACATAATCATAAGTTCGGCTCGCGTCTGTGTGAAACACACGAAAAGGAAAGGAAAAAAGAGAGAGAGAGAGAGAGCTTGTCTGGCATTTTAAGCAGGGTCAGCAAAATGGAGAGAACAGGAAATTGTGCGTGCATTGGTGATCATGAAAGCCGATTTACTTGCAAACATGTTCAATCAGCCGACTCTCGCTCGATGCGTTTGCCGGTATGACGCTGAGTTTATTCAATGCTGAGTTTTGTTGATTGATTGTTGACTTGTTCAGTCTGCTTACATGCAGGCATAAACCTAATTTAATCTAAAGCCTTAATTCCCAAAGGAAAATACAGACACACAAACGGATTTACAAATGTCTACTCAGCACTTCATGCTGATCAAGAATATATACGTACGTATACTTTATGTTAATTACAAAATTAAGCTGCCGCCCTCACCTTTAATTTGAGCACGTTTCATCTCAACCCACTGCTTAAGTGAACTTAACAAAAATACTTAAGGCAATCTAAAGTTTAAATGCCATTTAATAATACCACAAAAGAACTGGCCGCCCACTTACCTACCCTTTTGCATTTAAGGGTGGGATTGCGTTGCCCAAAAACTAAGCAGCTTGTGCCTCATCTTGGCTTTGCCGCTCAAATGGTACTTCATTCTAGACACAAAAGCCGGCTTAAAACACTTGCAAGAAAAATGTTGAAATATTTTGTAATAAAGGCGGAGGCTGAATAGGTTTTTTTTTTTTTTTGGGCGTGGGCACAACTTGAGCCCAGCCCTGGAGGAGAAATTGTTGGGTAAAATGTTTTATATGTTGCTATGAATTTAGTTGATGTTGTTGTTGTTATTGTTGGTCGGTCGGTCGGTCGGTTGCTTGGTCTCAAAGGAAGGCCACGAAAATAGAGTGAAAAGAATGTGCTTGGCCTTTGCTTCAAAGGGCCTTTGTGTGGGCCCATTGTTTTGGAGCCAGTCCTTCCTCGTCCTTGTCCTGGTCCTTGCCGTCGTCCGCTCTTTAAAACGTTTAGCTAATGAAATTTGCGGCGGCACAGAAAAACTTCATTGTAATGGGTTAATTTTATTTACTTGGCTCCGGCAACAATGGAGTAAAAAATAATAAAGCAACACAGCAGCGGCGTGCAAAATGTTATAAACTGAAATTTTATTATATTAAACCGACGCTTGATGAGTTTGGTTAGCAGTGGAAGCAAAAAAACGCGCTCCAAACTTGCCCCCAAGTTGTCTTCGGCAAGTTGCCCGCCAGCAGCGCACATTGAATTCAATTCGAGCGGAGCGGAGCAGAGCAGAGTCGACGGCCACGTCGAGTTGAGTTGGCCAACTTGCGTGCTGGCTTATTAAAGTCGAAACGTGCAGCGACCGCAGCTAAAGTTGAGTTATTATAAAAACAACGATCAAGCGCTGCCGGAGCTTAGGATGGGTGGTGGGTGCAGGGGGCAGGGGGGGGGGAGTGGCATTTCACCAGTCGTTTGCCTTAATGTAAAGTGCAATATAAAAAGTATCGCATTGTGTTCCTTTTTGCTGCTGCTGTTTTTTGTTGTACTTAAACAAGTTGCCTTAAAGTTTTAATGATGCTGATGACTCTGATAATAATGTGCAGCCACTAAATTAGCAGGAGCGCCAGCACTGAAGGAGCAGCACCAACAATGGGGGGAAAAAACACAAGGGGGTAGACGTTGGATAAGAGAAGAGCTTTAAGCATTGACAGCCAAATGCAGTGCATACGTAATGAGAGCTAAAGTTGGTCCATGAATATATTTTGAACAAAAAAGGGTTTAGTTTTTATTTTTTTAATGATTAAACTAATTTAAAATGCATTAAAATACTTATTAACAAAGCCAATTAAAATTGTAAGAAACAAATAAAACGAGAAGAACACCTACAAATATCTTAACAATCGCTTAGCATAGCAATGAAAATATATCCCTGGCTTGGGTTAAATTAAGGTGAGGAAAAAGTACCAAACTGAAGAGTTTTCAGAATTCAGGGAATCTCGAACGCATGAATAATTAGAAAAGAGACGATGGCACCCAGCTGTAGCCCGACAGACCTATGTCCCTTATGAGGTAGTAAGAAAAACTCTACAACGCAAATTTTTCTATGCAAAGGGACAAATTTAAAAGACTCGCTCTCTCTCTCAACAGAATACTTTATTTAGTTTTTCTCGTGATTTCTGTTTCTTAGTTCTCCAGGAGCGAAACAAACGAAGGTGTCCTACGATAACAGCTTTATTGCAGGGTTCCCCAAGCAGAGAGCGCGAAAATGTGACTGTGTCTCTCTCTAACACACAGTGATGCATGACTTTGGCAAGCATTCGGTGCGAATTTGCGAATTGGCGAGTATGTTCAGGGGCTATCGCTGGGGAACTCTGCTTTATGGGCATAATTTCGTTCAGCTCGAGCGTTCAGCAACGAGCCAAGTGTCAGTGCAAAGTGTCTTTTTTGTTTTGTGGTTGCGCTAAGTTTTTATTGTTGAGAAAGGGGGACAAAATAGCACACAAGCACGCAAACACACTTGCAGTTAACTGAGGCAGCACGCACACATGCACAAAAGACACTTTCGGCAGATTCCGCACAGCAAAGTAGCTCAAGAGAGCGAAAAAAACACTCTTTGTTTGCCTCTGTACAAAGCTGAAATCTCATTTCGTTTCCCTTTTTCATTGTATCCGAGGGCGACTATTTTTTGTTTTTTCTGATAGCCTGTAAAAAGGAACCAATTTATACGAGCCCTCATCTATACTAAGAAAATCGAAAAACGAATACAAGCCAACTTGGAGAGAAAAGCGTTGAACACGCTCTCACAGTTTCGTTTTTCATGGGAGAGGCGTGTGTGCAGAAACTACTGAGAGGAGACCGCAATCGGTTATTGAAAGCAGAAAGCACAGTCGTTGTCAGATGTGAGCGGTCGGCCGTTAATTCATTTAATGTTAAATATTTTGAGTGTGAAGAAGTAATTAATAAAATTATTGTATAAAATAAAAACACATTTTCTAAGCGAATGTCTTGTCCACTCGACCACGGCCTTTGTTGATCGCTAAGCAGCGAACTAACAAGTGCTTTGACTTTTAACTATGATTTAGCCGCCAGGTCCCGCCTATGCCTGGTAAGCGAGTGAGCTAAAGCGCTGTCGTCTGTGTGTGTTCACAGTAAAGTAGAAAGCAAAGCTAACTTCGTCAGTGCCGAAGTTTAAAGCGTTAGGTTAGGTTGCGATGGCAGAAGCGGTGAAGCTTCTTCACTTAGGCCAAAAAAGGCCCGTTGTGATACCATATAACACCTAAATTTTTTTACTCTTAGACAGTAAAGGGTGGGTCTTCCCTTTTGAACCACTTAGAAAGTAGCACAAACTTGAGTAGAAAAGCAATCTCTATTTCAGAGACGGCTGAAATGTTAGGTAGAAAATGCTGACCAAGGGTGGCGAGTCGCCCACTTAAGAGTGGGCCAAGTTAGCCTAGAAATTTCACAAGTTTTTAGGGTACGGTATTCGATTTTTTTTATTTGCTTCAAAGTTCTATAAGGGTCTTAACAACATCAAATAAATCTTTTAAGCAGAATTGACACATTGAGCGCGATCACCAGCACAAATCGATGACAAACAAGAAAGAAAGTCGGTCAAGCCCGACTATAACATACTCTGTACCCTTCCAATCGCATTTGCTCAGAACGGCCAGTTAACACCCCGCGCACAACGCGGTGCGCTCTCTAAGTTTCTCTCTCTCTCTCTCTCTTTCTCTCTCGCACTAAGATTGCCTGTGTTGAACGGTTAGGGTATGTTGCTGGGGTTGTTGGTGGGGGGGAGGTGGTGTTAACTGGCCGTTTTTTGCCCATAACATGAGTATCTCTAGAAGGAACGAACGATCTATCTCCAAAACTGTAGGAGATATGAAGTTTTTTCCAAATTGCGGGGGCGGGAGGGGGCGTGGCAAAAATTGAAAATAAACTTGATCTGCCTGCAAGTATAAGAAATATATGTCCCATACATGTCAGACCTCTATCTCTTACCATCTCTGAGATCTCTTCGTTCATACGGACGGACGGACAGACGGACGGACGGACAGACAGACAGACGGACATGGCTATATCGACTCGGATGTTGATGCTGATCAAGAATATATATACTTTATAGGGTCGGAAACGATTCCTTCTCCCTGTTACATACTTTTGCACAAACTTAATATACTCTATGTACCTTCGGTACAGAGTATAAAAATTAACATTTGCAGACATTTCTTTGCGTGGCCCTGGATGAACTTATTGCCAACGTCACTCTTAATAACAACCAGGGTTATGTAATTTGGCTGCTGGCAAACACGAGTTCTTCTCATTAGTAAAAGACGGTTACGATATGGGAAAAAGATCCGGCCATAAGATGTTCGAGTTTGTTGTGTACATTCTCGCCGGGCTTACAAGAAACATTAAGTGGCTAACAAAGTTTTGAGGAAAATTCAAAGAGATTCCAGGAGCAGTTGGTGCTAAAGACGACGGTCATATAAATTTATTATTTTAATCTGTTCTTAATTTTATTTAGCTATTGTTGTCAAAAATACAAAACTTCATAACTTTGTTGCCTTAAAACTCTATCAAACACGTTCACCAGAAGCCAAACACTTTTTTGTTGATTGTTGATTCATGTTAGATGATTGGTGTGTGCTGGTGAACGCGCACAATGTTTTACAAAAAAAAAAAAAAAATAAAACAAAAAGAATTTTTGTTGCCGACCCTCGAATATGAAAAAATTTTCATCGACCCTTGAATTTTTGAAAATAACATGTTTTTTTTTATACCCTTGGGTATTTGCCCAGAAGTTTGCTTATATATTCCTGATAAGGACGACGAGCTGAGTCGATTGAGCTTTGTCCGTCCGTCCGTCTGTCTGTCTGTCCGTCTGCCTGTTTCAATACAAACTAGTCTCTCAGTTTTAAAGCAATCCAGTTAAAACTTTGCGCAGAGTCTGCCTTTTACTGCACGCTGCTAATATGTCGGAACCGGCCACTATTAATATTATATGCTTTTAAACAGATTTGTAACTTTTGGTCAAAATCGAATGACCATATCTAATAGGACCGATCGGTCGGAAAATGGGTCTTAGTGAAAAAAACCTTTTTGTTTTAAAGTAAATCGATCTTTCGATATTTAACGCTTTCAAACTAATTTGAAAAAGTTGACCGACATCGGGTGAATATATCTTTTGGTTGCCATAGAACCAATTGGTCGAAAATAGTTCTAAGTAAAAAATTTTTTTTTTATGTTAATGTTAGCGTCCTTAAGCTCGCTGATTACTTATTTTACAGCTTTCAAATAGATTCGCGAAATTTGGTCGAAATCAGATGTTTATCTGTCGGAAAATGGGTTTTAGTTACAAAAATTTTGGATTTTTATGTAAGCGTTCTTAAACTCTGACATTTCAAAAACAGCATTTTCAAGGGTATAAAAACTTCGGCACAGACGAAGTTTGCTTGGCCTTCTCGTTTTTTAATCAAAAAAAGTTGCAAAATGTTTGTAATTTTCTAAAAAGGAAAAAAAATTTACTTGAAAATGTTTGGAGATTCTTTTTTTAAATTTTTGCAACCAGGGGACTATGTTTTAAATGTTCCAATTGGCCAAGCAACGGAATAACCTAAAGACATACAAAACACAAAAAAATTTCTTAAAAATTCATCGATAGCTAGATGTTGGAAAGTAAAGAGATCGAAAGCTTTATAATACCCACAGCCTGCGAATATTTTGCGAATATTTTTTTAAAGTTTTAATGCAGAATTTTTGCATTCTATTTGATTTTGATTACTATCTCTC
>JBAMBO010002348.1:0-26360 GCA_037044535.1 Lordiphosa magnipectinata | reverse complement strand
ATTTTAAATCTTTGCTTAAAATTAACCCTCCTTATACCTAATTTGAAGTATGAAATACTTGATTTGTTGTCTAGCAGGAACTATGTTGCAGAGTGCAATAAATACATACACATAGAAGTAACATATTTGTTGATTATTGCGCTGACACCTTCCCTGTGGAATGTCCGTCCATATGCTAGAAAGTAGAGACCGCAGTCTCAGTCTCGGTCTGTTTGTATGCTTATCAGTTGCATTACCTGTTCACCTGGTTACCATTTGGTTTACCTTTACCTGATGTACAACAAGTGTGAAAGTCAGTTTATCAGTTGGGAAAGGCATGTTTCATAGGTTGTAGGTAGGCGATAAGGTAGGTATATATTTTGTTATTGTTGGCTTCACTGATAGTGCAACAACCAAACAAATGAGACATAAACATAAATTTAATATTTTCATTGAAAAGAAAAACAAGTTTACCCCAAGGACTTAAGAATTGTTGTTAAGAATAAAAGTCGACTTGATGCTGGCTCAAAGTTCCTTTGCATTCAAGCAACACACAAAATCAGTTAATAGAACTGTTAACTCAAGCGGCACTTAACAGTCCTAAGTTGCAGCGCCCTCGCTTGCAGCATGTGTGAACCTGTTTGATTCGAACATCGAACCACAGATAACAGTGGCTGTTAGTGCTGCTGTCGCATTCGCTAGCGAAGTTTCATGTCGTGCGGTACACCCACGCGGGTGAATTTCGTGTTTTAAATATTTCGTATGGAAAAATATTTTTGTGAATGATTTCCAAAAAACGAGAATACGTAAAATTCAAAGTGGAAGTAGTGTTAAAAGTGCCATAGAAGACATCATAACATTTGAGCTTCCAAATAATCAAATATTTTGATGTAAGAGAATAAACTCGAAATATTAAATAAATCAAAAATATTTTGTTAATGTAAACAAAAGTTGAACAAGTGAAATCTAAATCAAACTATTTGAAAGTATAGCAAATTTTGAACTTAATAAACATTTGACAGAAAAATTAAAATAAAAATAATTGGAAAATCTTTTCAAAAACGTGAGATATTTCGAAAATATAACGTGAAAAATTTAAAAGTTGATAAAAAGTGAATTTGTTTAAATATTTGAAAAATTGAACATAACCTAAACTTTTGGAATAAGAAGTAAAAATTTCCAAATTTTAGGAATTTAGTCCTCAATAAAGTTAAATAAGTTTTAAAAGTTTTGGATAGTGTTAACATAGAATAAAGTTCAACTTTTGAATATTTGAACAATACACATTTAAGTGAATTTTGTATTCAAAAAGTTAATTACAAAATACGTAAAAGTACTCAATAAAGTGAAAAAGAATTCAACAATAATTGATATAATTGAAAAGTGTGAAATCAAAATTTAAACAATTTTCAAAAATATTAAAAATAAGAAAAACTTTTTGAAAAAGTTTAAAAGTGTCAAAAAATTCAAATTAAATTAATTGAATCAGACTTAACTTTATATCCAAATCTTTCAAATACTTCCCGCACCAAAAGTGAACAAATTTTACAAAATTCATACAAAATGTTTGGCGCAAATCTCCAGTTCTAGACTTTAGAATCAAATCAGCTCTTATCCCTTCTTCAATCGATTAAACACGCTACAAAAATCTAAAGCCATGGAGGACGAGCTACGTTGTCCCACCTGTAAGCAGTTGTATGCCAATCCCGTGCTATTACCCTGTTTCCATGCCCTGTGCCTGGGTTGTGCTTTGGATATACAAACACCCTATACACCGGGAGCACCTATTGCAGGTTTAGCTGGTGGTGCGGGTTCACAACCATCAAATGGACACAATGGCTTACATGCCTCAGTCAATGGCTCAACAGTGGGAGCAGCTGCTGCAGCAGCCGGAGTTGGAGGAGTCACTGCCAGCAATGGTGCCGCAGCTCCACCCGGCACACGACACAGCTCTCATAGCTCAGCAGCCAGCACGGCCAGCTCGAATACCGGCAGCGAGAGTGTCACTTCGGATCAAGATCAATCGGACAAGATGAGCATCTTTAGTGAGGCGGATTCGGGTGTGGTCTGTTGTTCCAATACCTCACGACCCGTTTCCTATGCCGGCTCTGGTCTAGGCGCTGTGGTGGCTCCGCCCGGTGCCGCCTATTGTCTCACTTGTCCCCTGTGCCGTAAATTGGTTTTCTTTGATGATGGAGGCGTACGAAATTTACCCACCTATCGCGCCATGGAGGCAATTGTGGATCGTTTTTGTGCACGGGAGGCTTTGCGTTGCCAAATGTGCGAAACTGATCCGAAAGTGGCTTCGCTTATATGCGAACAGTGCGAGATACGTTATTGCGATCCCTGTCGGGAATTGTGCCATCCCGCCAGGGGACCCTTGGCCAAACATACTTTGGTTAAGCCACGTGGAGCTGCCCAGCAGAGGGAGTCGGTGTGTGGAGAGCATGAGGAGACACTTTCGCAGTATTGTTTGAATTGCAAGATGCCGGCATGTGGTCAGTGCATTGGAGAGCAACGTCATTTAACACACGAGGTGCAGTCCATCAATGTGACTTGCAAGGCACAAAAGGTAAGTTAGGTGGATATTTTGTATTACTTTAACTTCTACGACGGTCTGAGTGAATTTACAGTGCGAATTTATGTGTAGTTCTGCGATTATCAGGTTCAAATAGATAATTCTTAAAGGAAATACAGTTTACAGTTGATAAAGTTGATAATTTGTTTGTGTATAAACGGGGAATGAGATCGCTTAAACATTATTTGACTCTGTTGTCGGTGAATTACAACAAATTGGTAAAAAATAGGACTTGCTAAACTGAGACGAAAAGGACCAATCGACCAAACTGTCATCCATTCGATGTACTGAACCAAACCAAAACCCGTAAATACAAAGAAACGGTTAAAAGGCATCAAGCGCCTAAATCTAGGTATTAAATCCATAACATTACAATTAATACTGAAAAATTATATAAAGTTTTAAAAGACACGAAAACTTTTTTCAAATAGTGGGAGTCCAGTTTGGTTTCAAACTCGGGAACTCATAGATAAAGAAGATTCGGATTAAGGGATCCAAGAACACAAACCGAATCAGTTCTGTAAGCTACATAAAATGTGGAAATCAAACAAGATAAAAATCAACATTTTGACATAGCAAAATCCGTATCGACAATAGTCTAATCCAAAAAATTAGTAACACACAAAAAGTGAACTTTATTCTGAAAACAAGTAAGGTGTCCACCAACCAGGTTTTGTGCGTCACTTTAAAAAGAGGGAGACGAAAACACTTTCAGTTCTGTTTCTGAGACAAAATCACTTTCAGCTCTATTTTTGAGAAAGTAAAAAGTACATTTTTGACTTCAAACTTTTTCAAGGAAGATTCGGTTCTGAAATAAGAACACTTTCAGTTCTGTTTCTGAGACAAAATCACTTTCTGTTTTGTTCCTGAGTCAAAAACACTTTCAGTTCTGTTTCTAAGCCCAAAAACAGTTTCAGTTCTGTTTCTGAGACACAGAAACTTTCAGTTCTATTTTTGAGACGATAACATTTTCTGTTCTGTTTCTGAGACAAAAACACTTTCAGCTCTGTTTCGAAGGCAAAAACACTTTCAGTTCTGTTTCTGAGACAAAAACCCTTTCAGTTCGGTTTCTAAAACATTAACAATTTCAGTTGTTTCTAAAACAGAACCACTTTTAGTTCTTTTGCTGACATAAAAACACTTTCAGTTTTCTTTAAGACAATTATTTTCAGTTGTTTCTAATTCTCCATTGCCCATACCAGTTTTTTATCGTTTTGTTTATCCACATTCTATTTCCCGACCAATTCTTAATGCGCGGATTTTAAAAGTGTCTTTTGTAATGCGTGTGCGCCTCAGTCCACTGAAACCATAATAATATAACACGACTTTTTATTTATGCTACACCACAGCAATGAAAAAACCCTGTACGCCTTCCATTTCATGCATTCCGTTTTTGCTTAGTTTTTTTCTGTCTTTAAACTGTGCTGTCTTAAGTGAAAATATGTTTAGATGATAATTGACGTTTTTTCTGCTTTTAGTTGATGACAGTACACCCACAGTTAAAGTTGAATAATACAAATCGTTTAAAGTTGCTCAGCAACTCTACAATATTTCTTAAGTATTTTTGGTCAACTTTCGTCACTCTTCTTCACAATTTGTTTTTTCCAACTCCCTTTTACAGCCACTTCCTGCTCCCAAACCGCTCAGGCAACTGTGAAATATTTCGCATTCATTTCTCTAAAAAAAATTCCGCTTATTTCATTCCTTTCTTTCTATGCAATCTACTTCTCCTTGACCTGTCTCGACAGTTGACTGTCATTCTGCTTTCTTTTATTGTTGTGTAGTTGTTGTTGTTGTTGTTGTTTTAGCAGCCGCTGCAATTTGTCACTTTTCACACTTTTGTCTTGTCCTTGTGCCATCTTTTGTTGTCCTTGTCAGAGATGTTGCAGCACTTGAAACTTTTGGCATATTAAAAAAATTTGTGTATTTTGTTGTGATTGGGGACAAGGCAAACGAAGGAATTTCACGAAAAAAAAAATGCAGGTGTAACAAAATGTGCACATAAATTAAAATTAGCGTGTCAAAGTTAGAAGAATTTGACATTAAGTGAAACAATTTTAGAATTTTAGCTAAGATAAGTTCAAATTAATGCTGCTGGTTGATTCGTTTATTTGATAGATTTGAAATTATTCTAAAGTCACGGTCGCCAAAATGAGTATAAGGGTGCTATAGGTGCTCTGTCCGTCAGTATGAACACACAGATCTCAGAGATGATAAGAGATAGAGGCTTGACATGTAGGGGACATAAACTTCTTATACTTGCAGGCAGATCAAGTTTATTTTCAATTTTCGAAACGCCCTCTTCCGGCCCCGCAATTTGGAAAAAACGTCATATCTCCCACAGTTTTGTGTATAGATGGTTCGGACTTTCTAGAGATATTTAGTAATTAAAATTATTTATCGATTTGCTGAAGAAATGATAAAGATCAGATGAACGATACTCAAGCTATGAAGAAAAGAATGTTACTTCCCCCGTCCCGGCAGTAGTGGCGTCATCTATTGGTCACTTTTGAAAATCCCTCATTGTTCAATGCAAGTAGTGGCGCAATTTATTGTTCAGCTGCGACTCCACGTACAGAGTATAAAATTTCTCTACGTCTATTACACTGCTACAATAAAGAAGTAACAATAAAATCCATTTATAAGTTTTGAGATTTTTGGGATTTTTAGAGCGAAAATCAGAGTCAAATTTCTGCTTACAAATGCTGCTGTGTTGCTGCTGCCTTGGCTAGGAAGTGTTTTATAGAGCGAGAGAGGAAAAAGAGATTCTGCTTACAAAATGGTGTACAGTGCATTTTCAACGAAAATTTGCTGCTGCTTGATTTAGATAGCTTAGTACAGAGATGTGACATCCCTTCTCAGACGATGCCTTATTTCACTTATTAGGGTAATATACCTCACTTTTCCATTCATCACGGACACGAATGCTGTTGTGTTGCACTTGCCTCGTTTAGGCAGGGGACAATAGCGATTTCCAAAACTTTCTAGCATTGACTGCAAAAGGTAAGCTCTATTTACGCACGGTTTTCTATTCACACACGGTATTTTATTTACAATGTAAATACGAGTTGTCTCTGCACGTTTTGTCGATACAAGTTTTGCTTTCTGTCTGTCTGTTATTTTATTTACAGAGTCTGTCTTTGTGCATATTCTACTATCTACTGCAGGGTTCCCCAAGCAGACAGCGCAAAAATGTGACTGTCTCCCTGTAACACACAGTGGTGCATGACTTTCGGCGGGCATTCGGCGTGAATTAACGAGCCTGTTCGGCCCCCAGGGGCTATGGCTGGATAACTCTGATCTAACGCGTTCTCCTCTCGGTCTTGTCATCTTCTGTTATCTATAGAGTGTGACCATTATTCGATTTCTTAACACTAAAATATTGAAACATCTTGATAACAAAATATTTTTCATTATCTATTAAGCTTTTCACTTCAATATAATAAATTGATTCACAAGGGAAACATTTACTAAAACTCATTTCTTGCTTTTGGGGGGCTTTCTTCTCAACTGTTTTAGCCACGCGTTTTTTGTTCTTCAGAATTTTGTTCCTGATTTGGCCCACTTTGGCTGCCGGAGGTGATTTTTTAGCACGCTTGACTTTAGACTATTTTTTTAATACATTCCAATATTCATTTATATTGTATTTTTCCCTTTATTTATTTCTCAATTCAATCGTATCTGCATTCCAAATTTTATTTATCTGTTCATTCCTTCATTCATTTTTGAATCCATTTCTCTGGTTATTCGTTTATTATACCCGTTACTCGTAGAGTAAAAGGGTATACTAAAGTCGTGCAAATGTATGTAACAGCCAGAAGGAATCATTTCCGACCATATAAAGTATATATATTCTTGATCAGCATCAACAGCCGATTCGATATAGCCATGTCCGTCTGTCCGTCTGTCCGTCTGTCCGTCCGTCCGTCCGTCCGTCTGTCTGTATGAACACCTAGATCTCAGAGACTAGAAGAGCTAGAGCAACCAAATTTGAAATGTAGACTCCTATTGTCTGCACGCAGATCAAGTTTATTTTCAATTTTTGCCACGCCCCCTCACGCCCCCGCAATTTGGATAAAACGTCATATCTCCTACAGTTTTGATGATAGATGGTTTGTACTTTCTAGTGATATCTAGTACTCAAAATTATTTATCGATTTGCTGAAGGAATGATAAAGATCGGATGAACGATACTCAAGTTATGAGCAAAAAACGGTCAGTTAACGCCCACCACCCACCCCACCCATAACCTAAGCATTGCGTTCAGCAGCAATCTTAGTGAGAGAGAGAGAGAGAGAGAGAGAGAGAGAGACTTAGAGAGCGCACCGCGTTGTTGTGCGTTGTGTGTTAACTGGCCGTTTGACTCGTGACCAAATGCGAGCTGCGACATTAAGGTTCAGGGTCTGTGATAGTCGCCCGACGTTTTCAAAAGTTTTGTTGTCTGATCTGTTTATCGTGATGAATTTGGAGTCATTTATGTTGGATTTAGTAATTGACAAATGTCTATTAATATCTGGCGGATAATAAATAGCCGAGTTAAAAAATGTTGCATACTTTTCGGCTGACCCTCCTCAGGCATACAGGAAGGCTAATAAACATTTGTTTCCATGAGTAACGGGTATATCGAAGTCGGTTAGAGCCGACTTTAACTTACGCTCTCGTTTTCTTTTCTGTTCATTCATCTACTCATTATCCATTCATTCCTGAGTTCATTCCCGAATTCATTTACATTTTTATTTATCTATTCATTTCAAAATCAATTCATTTCATTTCTATTCTGTATTCTGTACTTATTTCTCTTTTCATTTTTCTTTTCATTCCTTTACTTATACCTTCATTCATTCGCATTTATTTCTCTATTCAATCCTCTATACATTCACCTATTCATTTTTGAATCCATTCATATTTTTTTGAATCCATTCTTATACCTATTCATCTATTCAGTTCATTCCTTTGTTCATTCCTGCATTCATTCATCTATTTATTTATATTCATTAATCTAATCATTTCAAAATTCATTCCAATCCACATTTACCCCCTTACCCTTTCTGCTGTATTTTCTCTATTCATTTCTCTGTTCATTAATCTATTCATCCCATTCATCAATTAGTATTCTATTTACTTCTCAATTCATTCCTTCAATAATTCTCTGTACATTTATCGATTCATTCCTCAATTTATTTAACTATTCATTTATATTTTGCATTTTTTAATCAATACCAATCCATTCCTCATACATTCAATTCATTTCAACATTCATGCCTCTTTTCATTTCACTTTCCATTCCTCTAGTTATTTCTATTATCAATTTCTTTTTCAATTTATTTATCTATTCATTCCATTCTTCATGTATCTATTTATAAATTCCTCTTTTCATTTGCCTCTTCATTCTTCCATTAGAAAAAATATTGTGGAAACTTTCTATACTATACTATATATAATCTCACATACATTTAATTTGACTTTCTTCGCAATTCCGTAAAAGTTCACATCGATTTGAAAAAGATTGCCAATCAAAAATTATTTCCGGCCTGACTCATCTTTAAGCACATTTGCCAGCTCCTTTTTTTCCATTTCTGCATTCATCCTCGAATTTTATCCCAAAACAATTGACGACCGAAAAAAAATCTCTGAGCCAGCAGCTGACTCAAATATAAGTATAAAAGGAGCAGCTGCTCATCACATAATGGCACATGCCAGGTGAGTTCTTCTGCCTCCACCCCCATAGTCCCTGTGTGTATGGTATGTGTGTCATTCCCTCAATCAACTCAATTTTCGTTGCCCGCACCCGATGAAAATGTGACACGAAATGTATGTTGATAAGATAAAAAGCGGGTTCCTACCAAGCAGCGTAGGAGTCATCCAAAAGGCCAAAGACTCATTAGTTTGTTGTTGGCTTGTTGCGAATTTTTTGACATTTTTCACACCAAAATTTACTACCTGCTTCTAATATCAGGTAAAAGTTTTCCAACTTGTTTCTCATCCTTCGCTTATCCTACTTGTGTTTCTCCTTTCTGTTTTTTTGCCCTCGCTAGATTTATGACACCATCAAATTGCAGTTTTTAGTCCAACGAAACAACATTTTTCAAATATTTTGCAACATGTTTCATGTTGTACCCACCCCGCTCTCTGGCGTTGACCCACCCCTCTCTAGCCATTAGAACGTTCTGCCACATGATTGCACTGCATTTGTTCCATTTAATGTGGTAGCATTTATTTTTTTGTTGTTGTACCTTTCGTTTTGTTCTTCGTTTCCTCCCCTTACCCTGGAGACATGCAATAATGTTCTGTGCTGATAGATGTGTGTCGAATCTGGCCGCGGCTATATATAGAAACAAGAGCTAGAGTTCAGGTTACAGTGTTTCAATTTTTTTGTTTGGGATTCTTGGGAATGCATTTTTTTATAAGGTAAATGAACGCAACTGAAAAACTAAACGAGTAAGTAATGTCAGTGTAAGAATTTCAAGAAATGCGCAGATCTACTACAACTATACTTTTGGGTTCTGTCAATGTCTGCACTTAGCCATTATTCTGTAGAAATTATGAAATTAGTTGATTAATAAGCCATGTGTGTCATGAGCAATCATAAAACTTGGAAGACAGCATAATCTGCAAAACCCACAACCTGTAAGCTGAACCGATTGATCTAAAGCCGGCAAACAAACAAATGTTGTGTATGAACTTTATAAATAGCAAGTTATTTCAGTTACTCTTTTATTTACTAGCTAAATAATTTAGCCAAATATATTTAAGTTATCATTGAATACTAGCAAATATAAAAAATCAAACTTAATTCAATACCCAAATATTCGCTTTAAATATATCTTTAGTTTTTCTCTGAGATACCATCAGTCTTAGCAGTCTCGGAATTTTTATAGGCACACGAAAGAAGTTTATGGAGAATGTCTCCTGATGTTGACTTTTCATCAACGTTCTTCTCTTCTACCGAATGAAATCGCTTTCCAAATGTGCTGTGCAATTCATTAAATTGTAGCAAAATCAGGCCCAACTTGAGTACTTTCGCCTTTGGGGTCGATAGCTGAACGGAATAAGTCTTTGTTAGGTGATAGGGGCTAAGTCACCCCCCGGTTGGCCAGGCATGCAGAGCGATATAGAGAGAAGCAGAAGGTACTCAGCCACTTAGAAGTGGGAGTCTGCTAAGTAATCAGTTGAAAGTTCAGACAATTCTTTATAAGCTCATGTGCTTTGCTTGCCAGAAAAACTAGAGAAAGTCAATCGTCATCGCCCGTCATGTAACGATCACACATACGTGACACTACCCTCAGTATCATTTGCGGTTCCAGGGATCTAATTCAAGCAGTCGGAGACCAAATACTATATATTTGGGTAACTAATGAATCTTGCTACATTAAGAAACTAAAATATTGTAAGCTTTGATATTATTTGGAAATAGCCTCCAATTGTACATATATATCGATAAGTATTTTAAGACAAAGACGATGGTCACACTGATCGAGAAGAGTAGACAGTAGTAAATGCACGCCGAACCAGAAAGACGTGAGGAGATGAGAGACCGAGACAAACGAGGAAAGACGTAGTATATAAAATACACAGAAGAAAACCCGTATTGACAACGTAAATAGTAAACCGTGTGTATAAAGTAACCCATGTTAATAACGTGCAAATTGAAGCTCGAAAGCCCGAGAAAAACACTCATTACAATATCTACAATACAATATCTCTAATTCAAATTCATTTAGTGCCGATTTCTCTTCTCTCAGATAGCTGCTATTTGTCAGATAAACCTTAAATTTACTCTATTAACTATATTTATCGGGAGTGCCACAGAAATCACTAGAGATTTTCGTATAATCGATTGTATTTCAAATTTAAACTGCTTGAATTAATATGTGAAGTGTCACCAAAATGCTCTGTTGCTAGATCATATGGCGAAAGTACAGCGGATTGCAAATGACTGTTCAAAGCCAAGTATATTTGAGCAGTCGTTCCCAAATCGCTCAAATTCACCATCTGATCTAGCAACCGTAGATATACTTTTCACTTTACATATAAATTTAAGTAATTCAAATTTGAAATGTAAGCGTTTATACCAAAATCTCTAGTGATTTCTGTGGCACCCCCCTATATTTTTATCGAAAAATGTTTTTGACCATGAATGCCCCTGCATATCTCTATATCGTGGTGTTTTATACATTTTTTCTGAGAAGGACCTTCACGAAACTCGTTTTGAAGCGAAATCCGTCTACGCATAAAAGGTTGTAACTCTATCTCAAAATTTGTGAAAAAGAGGTTAATGAAAATCTGCTTAGCCCTTCGGTTTGTAGATGACGAAAAAATTTGAAAAATTACACATGAATTGATGGAAAAGTCTTTCTAATTGCCAATTTGGATACTATAGGGCAGGTGTGCCCACAGCCAGCTTACGGCCGCCTATACACCAACAGAAATGTATAAAATATTTCAGCATATCCCAATCGGACTTGAATGCATGCCAGAAGTACAGATTTTATGTCTACTTTTTACGTGAGAAGGCATAAAAAATCCTGAGTGTACCGCTTAATCTCTTTTTAAGCAACGGCGTAAAACTCAGGGGTTGTTGTTGTAACCTTTACCTGTTTGTGTGACCGCATGCGGCAGCCTTCGGGTTCCGCTTTCCTCCCTACGAACTCAGTACTTCAGATGTACTTACTAACTTTGCATATTGTAGATAGGAAGACATGAGCTGTTCGCTGACGAACCCCTGCCTTTTGGGGGCTCTTTGGATGAGATGTCACCCCATAATTAATGGGAGGAGGGTGTTACCTGTCCTTTTTTTTCTCCTAACTTGAGTATCGTTCATCCGATCCTTATCATTCCTTCAGCAAATCGATATAATATTGATTACTAGATATCTTTAGAAGGTATGAAACATCTATATACGAAATTTTGGAAGATATGAGATTTTTTTTCAAATTGCGGGGGCGGCAGGGGGCGTGACTAAAATTGGAAATAAACTTGATCTGTCTGCAAGTATAAGAAGTATATGTCCCATATATGTCAAACCTCAATCTCTTACCATCTCTGAGATCAGTGCGTTCATACACGGACAGACATGGCTATATCAACTCGGCTGTTGATGCTGATCAAGAATATATACTTTATATGGTAGGAAACGATTCCTTCTCCCTGTTACATACTTACAAATACAAACTTAATATACTCTGTGTACCTTTGGTACAGAGTATACAAATTTATTAATAGAATTATTGATATATTAATAAAAATAATAATATATAAATGATTTATGTAATGATTTGAAAACTTTCTTTTTTGATATGCCAATAGCCTTATGAATAGCTGAGAAAATAGCGTGTCTGTTTTTCATGCTGACAAAAGGACTTATTTCATGCAACAAAAATTATGTAGTGACCATTTTCGGGAAATTTCTTGTGTGTGACTCTCTGATGCACACGAAATTATTTGTCGCCAAAAACGAAGTCAGCGCTAATCACGACGCTGCTGCGTTCGATTGTATACGTGGATTAGAAGAGAAAAAGGAGAGAGAAAACATACACAATTGTCTTTGCAATACACTTTGGCTTGTGCTATGCATAAGTAAGCGCCAGAACGCGCGGCTATCGCTATGCAGAAAACCACAACGAATGCTCCGCATTCTGTGCGCATTGACTGTAGGCACCTCTGCTTTAGGAATTGCTGATGTTGGTTTAGCATTAGCTTCACAAACCCAGAAATTTGTAGTCCAGATAAAAATTTTTCATCTATTTAAAGAAAACGCTAAAAGAGCCAATACCGATACCATTTTTGGTATCAGCTCACAAAACTGGACTATTCAAGAGTGGACCTTACAAAGATGTTAATTTTCTTGGCCTTTGCAATCAGCATGCAAAAATGCTCAAAGATTTTAATTTTAAATCTGTGTCAGCAAAACCAAAATAAAAAATTCGTTTTGAGTAAGCTCTTGCCTCAATTTACAAAGCAACTTTTATCGCCCACCTGGTAGGTTAATTTTTTTATTTCTCAAAATACAAAAGAAACTCTCTCCGTTACAAATTCGTTGATGACTTTAGTTAAAAAAAAAATCAATAAGTCCACCAGTCTAACCTTTGCTCGTTCAAAACTATCTAGATCTAGGAATATCAATTAACCCCCAAGTCTTATCTCCACATCATCACATAAAAATAAACGACAAATGCGTGCCAATTAAATTGCTGACGAAAATGATGATGGACCCCTTCCCTCAACCTACATGAATACTACTCAAGTACCCCAGGGACACTGATAGTTCGACTTGGACACGTGACTCCCTAATAATGCATACATATGTCTGAAAGTCTGGCAAACATTAACTGGACATTTGAAAAAATAAACGAAGTAGCTAGCCTCTAAGGGCCCCCAAACACACGTCCCAAACACGCCCAAAAAAGAAAAGAAAATAAACAGAATTTAACATTTGAAAAATGCCTGAAAATTAGGCTCTGGGGATAAATGTGAAAACAACAGCGGAAAAAAGGCACAGACAGGTAAATTATAAGGCTTAAATAAAATGGGGTGCAGCTTTTGGTTTATGAAAATTTAGGCCTCTTTTCTTTTTGTTGCGCAGCACTTAACTCGATATGCTGCCTTCCCATTTTCCGGCTGTTGTGAGCTTTAATAATTCCTCCCCAGCTTTCGCTTCCTTTTAGCTTGCTTTTCTGTGTTACTTAATTAGTCTAGCGTTGAGTCTTGTTTATTAATTATGTAATTCATTTTTCTGCTTAATTATATTGGTTAGAGACCTGCCAACACCAGAATTTCGGTTTATACATTTGTGTATTCATCTAGTATATAAAAAAACGTACTGTAATTGGACTGTAATTAGGTTGGTGAAGAACTGGGAAGGGGAGGGAAGTTTATGTGTAAATGAATGAAAGTGATGTGGGGCATGGATGAGTTTGTCCAGCTTTAAGGTTCTTCAAAAGTTGGTAGACTTTTGTTTCAGGTTTTATTCAAAACAGAATTTTCAAATTTATTGTATCTCAGTGAAGTAAGTATGTATATGTGCATAGATGACGGAATAGCATGTATTTGAATATATTTTTAATAAATAAAAGACAAAAAACTAATAACAATTCAATTTGTTAAAACTTCAAAGCATATTAACTTAAATAAAAGAAGTCTATAGGAAATAAGTATATGTGCATTTTCAATTCGTCTGTTTTATTATTCTTATGTTTACACTTGGATTACAAATTAGTAGTTAATGCTCTTTCCTTTTGCCGTTATAACCTTATTAAGGCGATCAGGCATAGAATCCACCAGTTTTTGCAGTGTATATTGCTGATATGTTCCCACTCTGCAACAAAAATCAACTTTTGACCTTCCTTCCTTAAAACCCTGGCAGACTGGATTCCCCAGAGGTCCTCAAGCGGCTTTAAGTCCGGGCCAATAGCCTGCGAATCCAAAATCGGAATATTTCTGGATGAAAGAAGAGCCTATGTTGTGAATTGCGGTGTTTTCTTGTTGAAATTTCCAATAATCTTAGTAATCTTCCCAAAGGAAGATTTTCTGTATCTTCGATGTCTCCTATGGCAAATTAAAAAGCAACAACAGTGTTGCTTATGCGTAGTGGCCGAACGATTTTCGCTATTCACAGCGGCACACAAACAAAAATTGGGTTTCTCTTTCTTTTTCTTGTTGTTGTTATTGCATAAGACATATTTTGTGCATTTGTATTTGTTTTCACACGGCCGTAAGCTAATTCTAAGCACTCCTGGTCTAAATTAAACTTTTTCTCAATGGAGAAAGCCACATTGTGGAACTCAGTTTACCCAAATTTCTGTCTTTCAGCAAATACCAGACGAACCTTCAGGTGAGGTGGAAGTATGTTTAGAACAGGCACTGGGAAAGTATATGAAGGGTTATTGTTTTCAATAAGAACTTGATGAACACGTCTTCTAGTTACATTAGGGTCTTAATGACACTTCATCTCGTTACAAGAAATATCTTTCTGACATGTGTCAGGGTACACAAAATTTTTTAGCTGAAAACTTGAACTTGAATCAATCATGAAGTTTATATACATAGTTTATAATAGGGGTGTTCCTTTTGGTGTGACCAGATAATCTGCAGAAAATGATAAAAATACTGTCACACAAAATCAAAATCAAATCACTTTTCAGCTTGGTGGAATAAAAAAATAAAATAAAATGTAATTTAATAAACACCAGAAAACGATAAACCCAAAACTTCAAATGAAACCGGTTCTATTCGGTTCATTTCATCAAAAATGTTAGTAAATTTAGGAAAATATAGTGGAAAATTCAGCTATGCGAAAAGACTTTCATCGTTCCAGCGATGAAGAGTTTTTTCAACTTGCTCTTAAAGGACAGCAATCAGTCTGCTTGCTATCAAGTCCACAACATTGGATTTGGTCCATCTCCTGCGACTGATGTCTCTTCAAAATACATCTGCCCTCATGCTGCTGCAGAATGAATTCTGATTACTGTTTTTAAAGGTATTTTAACGGACTCTTCTCAGATTTGAAATTCCCTTTCGTAAAAGCCCTGGTGTCGGCAAGTTACCATAAACTTACAATTTTAAAATTTTTTTACATTTTTAATGTCGCGAATAAAAGCTTAATTCCAAAATGTCCAAATGGAGGCGCAAAACTTTACAGAAACCCAATGAATCAAACCCAAACTGCGCTTTGACTTGCCTCAAAAAACCATGTTGGAGACCAAATCGGTGGCTTAAACCTTAATAAACCACTGAATAAAACCAGTCATAATGCACAATCAGTTTGCATCCCGGCTATTTTTTAATTATATCTTTTTTTTATTAAACAAATTTTTTAAACATTAACCATTGATCTTAGACTATTGCATATTTTGTTTTGATTAGTTTTTAATATCCATTGGCTTTAATTTCCACTTGACTCATGCCACACATAGACCATAAGTTCCTTAAGCAGCCTTATAAAAATTTCAAATGGGAAATTCTTATTCCTTATTCATCATAGAAGGCTAAATTTTTAAAATACAGCTTAACAGCTTTACAGACATCGGGTGATTTTCTCTGGAGATCGCTATGAGTTAAAAATTACCGTATTTTCTCGGGAGACATGTTGGCCGCTTCTTTCGTAATACAATCCAAGGGGTGCTAAGGCATATTAAACGTAGAGTGGTAATGGCTGGACAGCAGCAGTTGATATGTATGTCAAAATTTCAATGACTCCCTCTTCCCTGCATTTTGTGCAGATGTGTACAGTAATCTAATACAGTTCAGGAATATTACTAAAAGATGATTTTATAAAATATCCCACAAAACATGTCTTAAATCAACTAACCAAAAATTTCGACATAATGTAGCATTTTCCAAAAGATTTTCGTGTTTAGCATTATCAAAGCAAGCATTTAAACTGGATCATGCAGCCTAGTATTATTTAACATATTTTTTGTTATACCAACCCAGGTTTTTGTATATACATACTAAAAAAACGCAGTTGGTAATTGTGGAACATATTACCTTAAAACCAGGCATGCAAATCGCTTGAGAATATATATATGTTCTGGCAAGTTCCCTTTTCCCAATTTTCTAACCTTCTAATAGCCTTTCCTAAATACTAAATAATATAAGTTTGGAATTTAAAAACACTGCCAAGTACCTGGGCGTCGTACTGGACAGAAAACTACTCTGGCACGACAACAAATCTGAGCGTGTAAAGAAGGCATCCATTGTCCTATTTTCATGTATGCAGGCGATAGGCCGTAAATGGGGATTTTCCCCAGCAATATTTCACTGGCTATACACAGCCATTGTACGTCCCATACTGCTCTATGGAGTTCTAGTATGGTGGCCAGCACTCGAGAAACCGTCAGTACTGACCACTTTAAACAGGGTACAGAGAAGTGCTGAAATATATGGCGCCCTCCGAACCACCCCAACGGAAGCACTAAACACCATATTTCATCTTCTTTCTCTAGACTAGAAGTCTAAACAGCTAGCGGGCATTACAGCCTTGAGATTAAAAGAGTCTGAAGCCTGGAACGCGGGTACCTCAGGACACTCAACTATACTAACTAGTCAAAACGCGGTTCCCGCCATTACAGACTACTGTATTCACACAACGTCATTCCAGAAACTTTATGACGTTAATATCCCTATTAGACGTGACTGGGATAACTAGCCCCAAAGTAGAGCAAATGCCATCAATATCTACACAGATGGATCTAAGCTCAATGACAAAGTAGGAGGGGGAGTTTTCTTTACCGACCTCAAAATGGAAATCTCATTCCGGCTCCCTGATCATTGCAGTGTGTACCAAGCGAAATTGGTGGCCATCCGGGAGACCGCCGATTACCTTAGCACACTCATGATCGAAGAAGGTAAAATATACATTTACTCAGATAGTCAAGCAGCACTAAGGGCTCTTGACTTGTACACCACTAACGCCAAGACGCTCAGGGAATTCCTTAGATCCTAAAATGCGATAGCTCAGCATCTCCGTATTCACCTCATCTGGGTGCCTGGCCACCGCAACATTGACAAACTGGCAAGACTATGCTTCAGCTCCTCCCGGATAAGAGCTCGATATGGTTGCCCTAGGCCTCATACATATTAGTCACAAGGAACGAAAACTGGAGCCTGGATACGGAATGATGGACTTACCTTCCCGTTTGCACTATATCTAGTGTCACGTGGCCCTCGTTTAACCTGAACCGAACCAATAGTCTTTTGCTTAATGCTTCTCTGCGGGAGCTAGGAATTGATTTTAGACACTTATACACCTGATCATATTAATAGGTACACACATCAACTCTGACTTTAAGGTAACAGAAAACAGTTTTATTCATTGTTTCAAACTTAAAATTTGTTCTCATTGGTTCTTAAACTATTTGTTTTTAATAAAATAAACTTAATTGTATCCTCTATTTTTGGCCACTACTGCTATTCTTTTTGGCCTTCTTTTAATAATAGCCTTGCAGGTCTCTACTGGTGTCTCATACCACAGTTTTTGTACACCTTCCCATAATCGGTCGGGGGATTGGCTTGGCCACTTCAGAACGTCAACTTTTTGGTCCTCGAAAAATTTAGACAACAGCCTTGAAGTGTATTTAGGATCATTATCTTGCTGAAATACCCAACGGAATGGCATATGTTCCTCAGCATACGGTACCATAACTGTTTCCAATATGGATTTGTACTCTTCAGCATTCATTTTGTTCGTAGTCTGATAAATTGGACCTACGCCGTACCAGGAGAAGCAACCCCATACCATTATATTGCCACCTCCATGTTTGACTGTTTTTTTTGTAAACCGTGGATGGAATTCCTTTCCATTAGGGCGTCGAACATTCCTTTCCCAGTCATTCCCAAACAAATTAATCTTGGTTTCATCGCTCCATAATATGTTTCTCCATTTTTTCTCCCCGGTGCATCCTACCCAGTCTTTGTGGTCCCTTGCAAAAGTTTGCCTCATGGTAATATTTTTTTGCGCATAAGTGGGACTTTTCTGGCAATTCTTCCTGGTAGGTTGTAGTCGTCTTCGGATAGTTGGAGCACTAACTGAATTCGCAATTTCGGCTGCAATAGCCTTCGATGACTTAAATGGATCCTTTTTGCTCATAGTTACTATGTAGTGGTCAAGGGTTTCTGTTGTTTTTTCTTTGTTTTCTTTCTAATTCATTTTTAACAAAATTATGAGACCTGTTCATTAATTTGGCGATGGCTCGTAAAGATTTGCCTTCTTTTCTCAGACTAAGAACCAATCGAGCTTCTTCTTTAGTACAATGAGAATTTCGACCCATTTTTTCTGAAAAAATAATTATTTAATTCTCTGTATTGAAAGGAGCTATACTTAATTTATCTTTAGTTACCAAAAGATCACTGATTACAAAATTATTTACTTGATACTTGTGAGAAACGGAGACTGTACCTATTATTATGATCAGGCGAAATGTGCTAAATGTGCGGGGCAGCCCCTCTTTCAACTCTTTGTCACAGTGTGGCCAGACATTGACAACAACAAAAAACCAAAAATTATAAAGTTGTCAACACTAAAAGTACGAAAAAACCATCTATAATTAAAAAATTCCGTTGTGTACCTATTAATATGATCAGGTGTGTAGTTTCATGGTAAAATTTTCTTAGAATTCTTCGTAGATTCCGATTCTGGTGGACGCTTTTTGCGAAAAAAAAATTGACCCGCCCTAATGCACATATACTTATTTCACTGAGGTATGAAATGTACTGTCTATGCATGCAACTGTCATATCCTTAGTTGCCATCTCTTTTGATTTGTGTTTCTGATTTTCCTTGATTTTATTATTTTTGGTATTTTCCCTTTACTCTCAATTTAAAATTTAATTCTTGAATTGATACACACAAAGCCAAAACTAAATGAATTCCAGTTTCGTAAATTTCAATTTCTGTCAACCAAAAAAAAAAAACACTTTAAAATAATTTGAAATATATTTTTCTATGGCATTTCAAAGGCCATAAAGCAATCAAGACACAACTGACACAAAACCACAAAACAATAAAAATTGATTTTAAAAATGTGTACAAAAATTGAGAGCAAAAGTCTATAAAATTGTAATAACTTTCTCAAGGGTCAGTGGGTGAGTCAGTCTGTCCAGAATAGTACAAACGGCAAAAACTAATTAAATTAAATCAATAATAGGGGCGTTGGGCATGCCCTCACAATTTCACATCCGTTTGAGATGGGGCAGGGGGGTAGGGGAGGTGCAAACAAAAAGTGATTATAATGCCAAAACATTTACAAAAAACCTTGACAATTGCGTTGGGTCATGCAAAGTGCGCATAAATTACATAAAAAAGGAAAACGAAAATTGTGGTAATTTCGCATTTAGCGTTAAAAAGGAGCGCGAAAAAGTAATTTTCCTAATAATCTCGGGTGAGCGTAAATAATTAAATGTTCTTACCAAGAAAACTTGTTTTACAATTATTTAAACTATTCAATGTATCTGGCACATTAGCAAAATGCAAATATTTTGTTACAAAGTGCCAACATATTGCCCACTTGTCAAGTTCCCATAAATAAATCTGATAACACAACAAAAAAAAAAAAAAAATAACAAACCAAACTCCCAACCACCTAACACCAAGCCACCGCCTTTAATTTATGTAAATTCCATTTGTTCGCTCTTATAAACATACACAATTTTTAATGCGAAATAAAAATTATTACCTTTTGTCTATTTATTTTAGCGCAAATTTAAATGGTAAATAAATAAATTATGCCATCCAAAGTGTTGGAATTTGTATTTATTTATTTAGATAGTTGAAGTATTTTTATTATGTGCTTAAATAAATTATTGTCTGAACAAGGTTTAAACATATTTTTGTAGTTTTTACGCATTTAATGTGGGAATATTTCATTTTGATAGGTGAATAAGAGACTGATATAATATTTATTAAAATAGAAATTATTTATGAATAAATCTGAACTCAGCTTAAAGTGCTGTAGAACAGACAAAGGCACTAAGATGATTTACTTAAAACATTTATACTTGAAATTCCTCACAATTTTTTGTATTTAAAATAATTTCAATTTTATTCTTTTTTTGGTTTTGCAAGTCAAGTGTTATCATTAAACAATTAGCCAGTGCAAAGACAATATCAATTGGTTTGCTTTACTTATCTCTTTTAGTTCCACTGATAAGTTTGCCTTGTCTGCCTCTTACTGTAGCTTGTCCATGTCAATGCCTTTCCAATTGATTATTGCTTTTCTGTTTGAATTTCTTGAGGTAGGGATTCATATGGTTGATTGATTTCATGCTTTGGCTTTAAATGCAATTACAATTTAATTAAGTAAAGAAGACAAATAGAAATTATTGAGCAATAATATGTAATACCAATAGCTACCTTAATTTACTTTTAAATTTTATTTTGATTTACAATTCAATTAACAGATTTTTTGCTTTAAAAAAAATCACGAAAAAATCCTTTACAAAGAATTTACAACTGATTTAATAGTGAAATTGTTCAACAATATGCAAATTAATGGAAATAATTTTCAAACAATTTGCAGACATTTATGCCTGTGGTAGCCTGAGTAAAACTGAAATTGGTTTTTAATTATGCGTATGATTGCAATAAAAAATAAAAATCAATTCAACACAATTGTCGCATCATGCGGATTTTACAGCTAAATGAAACGTATAAAATTTTAAAATAAAGAAGAGCTTCATTTTCTATACCATATAAATATTTATAAAAAAAATATATTAAAAGAAAAATGGAATAAAAATTAAAATGATAAAGCAAGGGGTAAATTTAAGCAGAACAAAAGTATATTGGACTCTTTAAGGTTTATATATTCTCTGTGGAGGAATGTATCAATCTTTATATTTCAAGCCTACACACCATATTAAGCGTTCATAGCTTGAATGTTTTCCTAGAGCCGCTTTTTAATCTTTGCACTGTCAACCTATAAACCAAATTTTCAAAGACCAAATAATTTCACAGATAAGGCTTTGAACCAGCATCGAGTTGGTCATGAATAAGTAAAATGTCTTATATTGCTTCCTCACTGAAGCAATATAAGACATTTTACTTTATTCATGACCAACTCGATGCTGGTTCAAAGCCTTATCTGTGAAATTATTTGGTCTTTGAAAATTTGGTTTATAGGTTGACAGTGCAAAGATTAAAAAGCGGCTCTAGGAAAACATTCAAGCTATGAACGCTTAATATGGGTGTGTAGGCTTGAAATATAAAGATTGATACATTCCTCCGCAGAGAATATGTAAACCTTAAAGAGTCCGAATATACTTTTTGTTCTGCTTAAATTTACCCCTTGCTTTATCATTTTAATTTTTATTCCATTTTTCTTTTAATATATTTTTTTTATAAATATTTATATGGTATAGAAAATGAAGCTCTTCTTTATTTTAAAATTTTATACGTTTCATTTAGCTGTAAAATCCGCATGATGCGACAATTGTGTTGAATTGATTTTTATTTTTTATTGCAATCATACGCATAATTAAAAACCAATTTCAGTTTTACTCAGGCTACCACAGGCATAAATGTCTGCAAATTGTTTGAAAATTATTTCCATTAATTTGCATATTGTTGAACAATTTCACTATTAAATCAGTTGTAAATTCTTTGTAAAGGATTTTTTCGTGATTTTTTTTAAAGCAAAAAATCTGTTAATTGAATTGTAAATCAAAATAAAATTTAAAAGTAAATTAAGGTAGCTATTGGTATTACATATTATTGCTCAATAATTTCTATTTGTCTTCTTTACTTAATTAAATTGTAATTGCATTTAAAGCCAAAGCATGAAATCAATCAACCATATGAATCCCTACCTCAAGAAATTCAAACAGAAAAGCAATAATCAATTGGAAAGGCATTGACATGGACAAGCTACAGTAAGAGGCAGACAAGGCAAACTTATCAGTGGAACTAAAAGAGATAAGTAAAGCAAACCAATTGATATTGTCTTTGCACTGGCTAATTGTTTAATGATAACACTTGACTTGCAAAACCAAAAAAAGAATAAAATTGAAATTATTTTAAATACAAAAAATTGTGAGGAATTTCAAGTATAAATGTTTTAAGTAAATCATCTTAGTGCCTTTGTCTGTTCTACAGCACTTTAAGCTGAGTTCAGATTTATTCATAAATAATTTCTATTTTAATAAATATTATATCAGTCTCTTATTCACCTATCAAAATGAAATATTCCCACATTAAATGCGTAAAAACTACAAAAATATGTTTAAACCTTGTTCAGACAATAATTTATTTAAGCACATAATAAAAATACTTCAACTATCTAAATAAATAAATACAAATTCCAACACTTTGGATGGCATAATTTATTTATTTACCATTTAAATTTGCGCTAAAATAAATAGACAAAAGGTAATAATTTTTATTTCGCATTAAAAATTGTGTATGTTTATAAGAGCGAACAAATGGAATTTACATAAATTAAAGGCGGTGGCTTGGTGTTAGGTGGTTGGGAGTTTGGTTTGTTATTTTTTTTTTTTTTTTTGTTGTGTTATCAGATTTATTTATGGGAACTTGACAAGTGGGCAATATGTTGGCACTTTGTAACAAAATATTTGCATTTTGCTAATGTGCCAGATACATTGAATAGTTTAAATAATTGTAAAACAAGTTTTCTTGGTAAGAACATTTAATTATTTACGCTCACCCGAGATTATTAGGAAAATTACTTTTTCGCGCTCCTTTTTAACGCTAAATGCGAAATTACCACAATTTTCGTTTTCCTTTTTTATGTAATTTATGCGCACTTTGCATGACCCAACGCAATTGTCAAGGTTTTTTGTAAATGTTTTGGCATTATAATCACTTTTTGTTTGCACCTCCCCTACCCCCCTGCCCCATCTCAAACGGATGTGAAATTGTGAGGGCATGCCCAACGCCCCTATTATTGATTTAATTTAATTAGTTTTTGCCGTTTGTACTATTCTGGACAGACTGACTCACCCACTGACCCTTGAGAAAGTTATTACAATTTTATAGACTTTTGCTCTCAATTTTTGTACACATTTTTAAAATCAATTTTTATTGTTTTGTGGTTTTGTGTCAGTTGTGTCTTGATTGCTTTATGGCCTTTGAAATGCCATAGAAAAATATATTTCAAATTATTTTAAAGTGTTTTTTTTTTTTGGTTGACAGAAATTGAAATTTACGAAACTGGAATTCATTTAGTTTTGGCTTTGTGTGTATCAATTCAAGAATTAAATTTTAAATTGAGAGTAAAGGGAAAATACCAAAAATAATAAAATCAAGGAAAATCAGAAACACAAATCAAAAGAGATGGCAACTAAGGATATGACATTCACATGGTCCAGACAGTCATTTCATACCTCAGTGAAATAAGTATATGCATTAGGGCGAGTACAATTTTTTTTTTCGCAAAAAGCGTCCACCAGAATCGGAATCTACAAAAATCTCAGAAAACCAGTGAAACTACACACCTGATTAATAGGTACACAACGGAATTTTTTAATTATAGATGGTTTTTTCGTACTTTTAGTGTTAACAAGTTATAATTTTAGGTTTTTGTTGTTGTGAATTTTTTTTTTACACTGTGACAAAGAGTTGAAAAGAGGGGCTGCCCCACAAAATTAGGCCTGATATAATAATAGGTACAGTCTCCGGTTTTCCTCACAAATTCTGAAAATTAAAATAATTTTATAATCATAATCTTTTTAGTGGTTTAAAAATCATTAATTATTTCTACCTTCAAATCTCAAAAAATTAAATAATCATTTTTTCAGAAAAAATGAGAATTTCTCATTGTACTAGAAGAAAAGACTTTCGATTGGTTCTTAGTATAAAAGAAGGCGAATCTTTACGAGCCATCGCCAAATTAATGAACAGGTCTCATAATTTTGTTAAAAATGCATTAGAAAGAAAACCAAGACAAGAAAGCATGGGAAGGCCAACAAAAACAACAGAAACCCTTGAGCCACTACATAGTAACTATGAGCAAAAAGGATCCATTTAAAGGACCCATTCAAGTCGAAGAGCTACTGCTAGCCGAAATTGCGAATTCAGTCTAGTGCTTCCAACTATCCGAAGACCTACCAGAAAGAATTGCCAGAAAAGTCCCGCTTATGCGCCAAAAAAATATCACCATGAGGCAAACTTTTGCAAGCTGGACCACAAACGACTGAGGTAGGATGCGCCGGGGAGAAACTTGGAGAAACATATTATGGAGCGATGAAACCAAGATTAATTTGTTGGGAATGACTGGGAAGGGAATCGATCGAGCACCCCCTAATGGAAAGGAATTCCATCCACGGCTTACAGAAAAAAACAGTCAATACATGGAGGTGGCAATATAATGGTATGGGGTTGCTTCTCCTGGATTAGGCGTAGGTCCAATTTATCAGACTACGAACAAAAATGTGGAAAGAAAGTACAAATCCATATTGGAAACAGTGTTATGAGCTGCGTATGCTGAGGAACGTGCCTCGTTTTTTTTTTTTTTTTTAAATACACTTCAAGGCTGCTGTCTGAGAACTTCGAGGACCAAAAAAGTTGACGTTCTGTTTTTTAGCAAGCCAATCCCCCGACTTTTTTTTTTTTTGTACAAAAACTGTGGTATGAGACACCAGTAGAGACCTGCAAGGCTATATTAAAAGAAGGCCAAAAGAATAGCAGTAGTGGCCAAAAATAGAGGATACAATTAAGTTTATTTTATTAAAAACAAATAGTTTAAGAACCAATGAGAACAAATTTTAAGTTTGAAACAATGAATAAAAGTATTATCTACTACCTTAAAGTCAGAGTTGATGTGTGTACCTATTCTGATTTTTTTTTTTTTTTTTTTTTTTTTTTTTTTTCTAGCTCCCGCAGAGAAGCATTAAGCAAAAGACTATTGGTTCGGTTCAGGTTAAACGAGGGCCACGTGACACTAGATATAGTGCAAACGGGAAGGTAAGTCCATCATTCCGTATCCAGGCTCCAGTTTTCGTTCCTTGTGACTAATATGTATGAGGCCTAGGGCAACCATATCGAGCTCTTATCCGGGAGGAGCTGAAGCATAGTCTTGCCAGTTTGTCAATGTTGCGGTGGCCAGGCACCCAGATGAGGTGAATACGGAGATGCTGAGCTATCGCATTTTAGGATCTAAGGAATTCCCTGAGCGTCTTGGCGTTAGTGGTGTACAAGTCAAGAGCCCTTAGTGCTGCTTGACTATCTGAGTAAATGTATATTTTACCTTCTTCGATCATGAGTGTGCTAAGGTAATCGGCGGTCTCCCGGATGGCCACCAATTTCGCTTGGTACACACTGCAATGATCAGGGAGCCGGAATGAGATTTCCATTTTGAGGTCGGTAAAGAAAACTCCCCCTCCTACTTTGTCATTGAGCTTAGATCCATCTGTGTAGATATTGATGGCATTTGCTCTACTTTGGGGCTAGTTATCCCAGTCACGTCTAATAGGGATATTAACGTCATAAAGTTTCTGGAATGACGTTGTGTGAATACAGTAGTCTGTAATGGCGGGAACCGCGTTTTGACTAGTTAGTATAGTTGAGTGTCCTGAGGTACCCGCGTTCCAGGCTTCAGACTCTTTTAATCTCAAGGCTGTAATGCCCGCTAGCTGTTTAGACTTCTAGTCTAGAGAAAGAAGATGAAATATGGTGTTTAGTGCTTCCGTTGGGGTGGTTCGGAGGGCGCCATATATTTCAGCACTTCTCTGTACCCTGTTTAAAGTGGTCAGTACTGACGGTTTCTCGAGTGCTGGCCACCATACTAGAACTCCATAGAGCAGTATGGAACATGCAATGGCTGTGTATAGCCAGTGAAATATTGCTGGGGAAAATCCCCATTTACGGCCTATCGCCTGCATACATGAAAATAGGACAATGGATGCCTTCTTTACACGCTCAGATTTGTTGTCGTGCCAGAGTAGTTTTCTGTCCAGTACGACGCCCAGGTACTTGGCAGTGTTTTTAAATTCCAAACTTATATTATTTAGTATTTAGGAAAGGCTATTAGAAGGTTAGAAAATTGGGAAAAGGGAACTTGCCAGAACATATATATATTCTCAAGCGATTTGCATGCCTGGTTTTAAGGTAATATGTTCCACAATTACCAACTGCGTTTTTTTAGTATGTATATACAAAAACCTGGGTTGGTATAACAAAAAATATGTTAAATAATACTAGGCTGCATGATCCAGTTTAAATGCTTGCTTTGATAATGCTAAACACGAAAATCTTTTGGAAAATGCTACATTATGTCGAAATTTTTGGTTAGTTGATTTAAGACATGTTTTGTGGGATATTTTATAAAATCATCTTTTAGTAATATTCCTGAACT
>JBAMBO010002347.1:0-253733 GCA_037044535.1 Lordiphosa magnipectinata | reverse complement strand
TTTTAAATCTTTGCATAAAATTAACACTTCTTATACCTAATTTGAAGTATGAAATACTTGATTTGTTTTCTAGAAGAAACTATGTTGCAGAGTGCAATAAATACATACATATAGAAGTAACATATTTGTTGATTATTGCGCTGACACCTTCCCTGTGGAATGTCCGTCCATATGCTAGAAAGTAGAGACCGCAGTCTCAGTCTCGGTCTGTTTGTATGCTTATCAGTTGCATTACCTGTTCACCTGGTTACCATTTGGTTTACCTTTACCTGATGTACAACAAGTGTGAAAGTCAGTTTATCAGTTGGGAAAGGCATGTTTCATAGGTTGTAGGTAGGCGATAAGGTAGGTATATATTTTGTTATTGTTCGCTTCACTGATAGTGCAACAACCAAACAAATGAGACATAAACATAAATTTAATATTTTCATTGAAAAGAAAAACAAGTTTATCCCAAGGACTTAAGAATTGTTGTTAAAAATAAAAGTCGACTTGATGCTGGCTCAAAGTTCCTTTGCATTCAAGCAACACACAAAATCAGTTAATAGAACTGTTAACTCAAGCGGCACTTAACAGACGTAAGTTGCAGCGCCCTCGCTTGCAGCATGTGTGAACCTGTTTGATTCGAACATCGAACCACAGATAACAGCGGCTGTTAGTGCTGCTGTCGCATTCGCTAGCGAAGTTTCATGTCGTGCGGTACACCCACGCGGGTGAATTTCGTGTTTTAAATATTTCGTATGGAAAAATATTTTTGTGAATGATTTCTAAAAACGAGAATACGTAAAATTCAAAGTGGAAGTTGTGTAAAAAGTGCCATAGAAGACATCATAACATTTGAGCTTCCAAATAATCAAATATTTTGATTAAAGAGAATGAACTCAAAATATTGAATAAATCAAAAATATTTTGTTAATGTAAACAAAAGTTGAACAAGTGAAATCTAAATCAAACTATTTGAAAGTAAATCAAATTTTGAACTTAATAAACATTTGACAGAAAAATTTAAATAAAAATAACTGGAAAATCTTTTCAAAAACGTGAGACATTTCAAAAATATAACCAAATATAGAGCGTGAAAAATTTAAAAGTTAAAAAAAAGTGAATTTGTTTAAATAATTGAAAATTTAAACATAAACTAAACTTTTGGAATAAGGAATAAAAATTTCCAAATTTTAAGAAATTTAGTTCTCAATAAAGTGAAATAAGTTTTGGATAGTGTGAACATAGAATAAAGTTCAACTTTTGAATATTTGAACCATACACATTTAAGTGAATTTTGTATTCAAAAAGTTAATTACAAAATACGTAAAAGTATTCAATAAAGTGGAAAAGAATTCAACAATAATTAATACAATTGGAAAACAAAAAAAAAAATTTCAAAAAATAACTCAAATATTTTTGAAATACTTGAAAAGTGTCAAAAAATCCAAATTAAATTAATCAATCAGATTTAACTTTATATCCAAATCTTACAAATACTTCCCGCTCAAAAGTGAAAAAATTTTAAAAAATTTATACAAAATGTTTGTCGCAAATCTCCAGTTCTAGACTTTAGAATCAAATCAGCTCTTACCCCTTCTTCAATCGATTAAACACGCTACAAAAATCTTAAGCCATGGAGGACGAGCTACGTTGTCCCACTTGCAAGCAGTTGTATGCCAATCCCGTGCTATTACCCTGTTTCCATGCCCTGTGCCTGGGTTGTGCTTTGGATATACAAACACCCTATACACCGGGAGCACCTATTGCAGGTTTAGCTGGTGGTGCCGGTTCACAACCATCAAATGGACACAATGGCTTACATGCCTCAGTCAATGGCTCAACAGTAGGAGCAGCTGCTGCAGCAGCCGGAGTTGGAGGAGTCACTGCCAGCAATGGTGCCGCAGCTCCACCCGGCACACGACACAGCTCTCATAGCTCAGCAGCCAGCACTGCCAGCTCGAATACCGGCAGCGAGAGTGTCACTTCGGATCAAGATCAATCCGACAAGATGAGTATCTTTAGTGAGGCGGATTCGGGTGTGGTCTGTTGTTCCAATACCTCACGACCCGTTTCCTATGCCGGCTCTGGTCTAGGCGCTGTGGTGGCTCCACCCGGTGCCGCCTATTGTCTCACTTGTCCCCTGTGCCGTAAATTGGTTTTCTTTGACGATGGAGGCGTACGAAATTTACCCACCTATCGCGCCATGGAGGCAATTGTGGATCGTTTTTGTGCACGGGAGGCTTTGCGTTGTCAAATGTGCGAAACTGATCCGAAAGTGGCTTCGCTTATATGCGAACAGTGCGAGATACGTTATTGCGATCCCTGTCGGGAATTATGTCATCCCGCCAGGGGACCCTTGGCCAAACATACTTTGGTTAAGCCACGTGGAGCTGCCCAGCAGAGGGAGTCGGTGTGTGGAGAGCATGAGGAGACACTTTCGCAGTATTGTTTGAATTGCAAGATGCCGGCATGTGGTCAGTGCATTGGAGAGCAACGTCATTTAACACACGAGGTGCAGTCCATCAATGTGACTTGCAAGGCACAAAAGGTAAGTGAGGTGGATATTTTGTATTACTTTAACTTCTACGACAGTCTAAGTGAATTTACAGTGCGAATTTATGTATAATTCTGCGATTATCAGGTTCAAATAGATAATTCTTAAAGGAAATAAAGTTTACAGTTGATAAAGTTGATAATTTGTTTGTGTATAAACAGGGAATGAGAATTGAACTGAGGCGAAAAGGACCAATCGATCCATTCGATGTACTGAACAGAACCAAAACCCGTAAATACAAAGAAACGGTAAAAAGGCATCAAGTGCCTAAATCTAGGTATTCGATCCATAACATTACAATAAATACTGAAAAATTATATAAAGTCTTAAAACATATTCCTTGACACGAAACTTTTTTCAAATAGTGGGAGTCCAGCTTAGGTTCAAACTCGGGAGCTCATAGATTAAGAAGATTCGGTTTAAGGAATCCAAGAACACGAACCGAATCAGTTCTGTAAGCTACATAAAATGTGGAGAACAAACAAGATAAAAATCAATATTTTGACATAGCAAAATCCTTATCGAAAATAGTCTATTCCAAAAAATTATTAAGACAGAAAAAGTGAGCTTAATTCTCAAAACAAGTAAGGTGTCATTTGATTAGCTTCCAGGTTGTCTGAAAAAAACCGTGTTTTGAGCGTCACTTTAAAAAGAGGTTGACGAAAACCCTTTCAGTTCTGTTTCTGAGACAAAATCACTTTCAGCTCTATTTTTGAGAAAGTAAAAAGTGAATTTTTGACTTCAAACTTTTTCAAGAAAGATTCGGTTCTGAAATAAGAACAATTTCAGTTCTGTTTCTGAGACAAAAACACTTTCAGTTCTGTTTCTGAGACAAAATCACTTTCTGTTTTGTTCCTGAGTCAAAAACACTTTCAGTTCTGTTTCTAAGCCGAAAACACTTTCAGTTCTGTTTCTGAGACACAGTTCTACTTCAGTTCTACTATTGAGACGATAACACTTTCTGTTCTGTTTCTGAGACAAAAACACTTTCAGCTCTATTTTTGAGAAAGTAAATAGTTAATTTTTGACTTCAAACTTTTTCAAGGAAGATTCGGTTCTGAAATAAGAACAATTTCAGTTCTGCTTCTGAGACAAAAACACTTTCTGTTCTGTTTCTGAGACAAAAACTCTTTCAGCTCTGTTTCGAAGACAAAAACTCTTTCAGCTCTGTTTCGAAGACAAAAAAACTTTCAGTTCTGTTTCTGAGAACAAAACACTTTCAGTTCTGTTTCTAAGACATAAACAATTTCAGTTCTGTTTCTAAAACAAAGTTTTAGTTTATTTGCTGACACAAAAACACTTTCAGTTTTCTGTAAGAAAATCATTTTAATCATTTTTGCCCAGACCAGTTTTTTATCGTTTTGTTTATCCACATTTAATTTCCCGAACAATTCTTAAAGCGTGGATTTTAAAAGTGTCTTTTTGATGGGTGTGCGCCTCAGTCCACTGAAACCATTATAATATAACATGACTTTCTATTTAGGCTACACCACAGCAATAAAAAAAAACCCTGAACGCCTTCCACTTCATGCATTTTGCTATTTGAAAAGTACACACCGTTTTTGATTAGTTTTTTTCTGTCTTTAAACTGAGCTGTCTTAAGTGAAAATATGTTTAGATGATAATTGACGTTTTTTCTGCTTTTAGTTGATGACAGTATACCCACAGTTAAAGTTGAATAATACAAATCGTTTAAAGTTGCTCAGCAACTTTACAATATTTCTTAAGTATTTTTGGTCAACTTTCGTCACTCTTCTTCACACTTTTTGTTTTTTCCAACTCCCTTTTACAGCCACTTCCTGCTCCCAAACCGCTCAGGCAACTGTGAAATATTTCGCATTCATTTCTCTAAAAAAAATTCCGCTTATTTCATTCCTTTCTTTCTATGCAATCTACTTCTCCTTGACCTGTCTCGACAGTTGACTGTCATTCTGCCTTCTTTTATTGTTGTGTAGTTGTTGTTGTTGTTGTTGTTTTAGCAGCCGCTGCAATTTGTCACTTTTCACACTTTTGTCTTGTCCTTGTGCTATCTTTTGTTGTCCTTGTCAGAGATGTTGCAGCACTTGAAACTTTTGGCATATTAAAAAAATTTGTGTGTTTTGTTGTGATTGGGGACAAGGCAAACGAAGGAATTTCACGAAAAAAAAAATGCAGGTGTAACAAAATGTGCACATAAATTAAAATTAGCGTGTCAAAGTTAGAAGAATTTGACATTAAGTGAAACAATTTTAGAATTTTAGCTTAGAAGATAAGTTCAAATTAATGCTGCTGGTTGATTCGTTTATTTGATAGATTTGAAATTATTCTAAAGTCACGGTCGCCAAAATAGGTACAAGAGTGCTAAAGGTTGTCTGTCCGTCAGTATGAACGCACCGATCTCAGAGATGGTAAGAGATAAAGGTTTGACATGTATGGGACATAAACTTCTTATGCTTGCAGGCCGATCAAATCTATTTTCAATTTTCGCCACGCCCTCTCCCGGCCCTGCAATTTGGAAAAAGCATCATATCTCCCACAGTTTTGTAGATAGATGGTTCGGACTTTCTAAAGATATTTAGTAACTACAATTATTTATCGATTTTCCGAAGAAATGATAAAGATCAGATGAACGATACTCAAGCTATGAAGAAAAGAATGTTACTTCCCCCGTCCTGGCAGTAGTGGCGTCATACTGTACTGTAATACTACTGGTAACTTTTGAAAATCCCTCATTGTTCAATGCAAGTAGTGGCATCATCTATTGTTCAGCAGCGCTGCTTTCAGCTGCTACTCCACGTACAGAGTATATTACAGTCTGGCTTAATCAACTTTCTTACTTGTTTTTACTTAAATTTAATACAACGTTAGTTTTAGTCTGGAGACGACACCAAAAATTGCTTAAACAAACTTGAGAAAAGCTGGTTTTGAGCACTTCAAACGTCCATGAAATTTTTCTACGTCTAAGTTACACTGCTACAATAAAGAAGTAACAATAAAATCCATTTATAAGTTTTAGGATTTTTTTGAATATTTAGAGCGAAAATCAGAGTCAAATTTCTGCTTATAGATGCTGCTGTGTTGCTGCTGGCTTGGCTAGGAAGTTAATTATAGAGAAAGAGAGGAAAAAGAGATTCTGCTTACAAAATGGTGAACAGTGCATTTTCAACGAAAATTTGCTGCTGCTTGATTTAGATAGCTTAGTACAGAGATGTGACATCCTTTCTCAGATTTTACTCTATTTCACTTAAGCCTAGTACTGAGGGCGTTCGAATTTTCTTCGTCACAGTATTTCATATAAATAGAAACACCTTGGCTTTGCTTTGATGCTCATGTGCTGTTAGAAAGTGTTTCTATGCTTTTTAAAATGAACCGAGGGTTTCCGCCAATTAATTTCTTCACGTAAATTTTTTTCATAATTAGCGGACCAATGAGATTTTTTTTCGAAATTTTTGGGGTGTATGTACCTCTATTCTAAACATTTACCCCCTGCCGATTTTTAGGAGTTTTACAGGCCTGAAATTTATACATTTTCACATCATGACTACAAAATATTTTTTTTTTATTTAAGCTTTTCATTTAAATATTTTAAATTAATTCACAAGCATAATTTTGATACAATTCTAAAACTTTGATAATTAGTCTGAACTTGAATATATTGTTTCTTAAATTGGTTTAGTTAATCATTTTCCAAGTCTCATTTCTTGCTCATGGGTGCTTTCTTTTCAGCTGCCTTCGCCAATCGATTTTTTTTCTTCACAATTTTATTTTTTATTTGTCTTATTTTGGCTGCCGGCGGTGAATTTTTAGGACGTTTGAGTTTAGATTTGTTCACCAGTATTGTTTCCGCACTCGGTGGCATCGGTACCCACATGTTTTTATTTTTCTTCACTGCCTCCATGTACGCCTCGCTCATCATAAGAAACTGATTGGCTGATTGCTTTTGGCCCAGCGTAGAATTTTTGATATCCTATGGTAGCAATACATACCAACCGGGTTTCGATTGCTGAAGGAAACCATGTTTCACCAAGTCTCGTAAGCCATCGCATATATTCTCCGCCGAGTTCAACAAATCCTCATATTTGATGCCACTTCGAATACCAATTTCACGGACAAACTCTTGTTCTTGCACAGGACGTCTATATTTCAGCAGAATGTCCATAATAATGTCACCGGGCTTCATTGCTGATTTGCTCATTGTTAGTAAGAAAAAAACAAAAAACAAATAAATACTTTTAATTTTGCTCAAATGAAAGGTTGTCTCGTTGAGTTATAGAAATATTATGGAATATGCTGGAGAATTTTATGGAATGTGCTGGGAAATTATTATGAAGTTTGAAGCAGTGATAGTTTTTTTGTTTTATTTAGTTTACCTTATTTAGGCCTACTTTATATTAAAGCAAATTTCCGAGAAGCCAATCATTTGACCACATTTATTGGGTGAATTTTTATGGTCCAGTTTCTTATTTAATTCTTATTTCTTAAAAAAATATCAAAAGGGCATCCAACTTCGCCTAAACAATCTTATCTGCTTAAGATCCCATGGACTTTTATTCTCGCTGCTTAATTCTTAATGCATTCCTTAATTAATTTTTCTTTTCTGTTCCTTTTTCATTCCTTTACTCTTCCTTTTTTTAACCCAATATTAAATACTTTTCATTCCTTTATCCATTCCTCAATTAACTCCTCTATTCATATCTCTATTCAGTATTCAAGGCATTCCTTTTATCATTCCCTTATCCATCAATTATTTTATTATTTTTATACCCTTGCAGATGGTATATTAAAATTGTCCAGATGTTTGTAACACATTGATAATCTGTCCATGTCCGTCTGCTTCTTATGCTATCTCCTCCGTCAGTTTTAAAGCTATCTTAACCAAACTTTGCACGAAGTCTTTTGGTACGAAGACGCTGCACATTTGTCGGAACCAGCCGGATAAGATGACTATAGCATGTAGCTGCCATAGGAACGATCGGTCGAAAAGTAGTTTTAGTAAAAAAAACTTTTTTGCTTTCAATGCAATCGCCTCCAAACCTCGTATTGATCAGTTTTCTATGCTTCCACACAATTCCACCAAGTTTGATGAAAATCGGTCAATTATATAGTATAGCTGACATAGAAACGATGGTTCTGAAGAAAAGTTTTAGTAGGAAAAACTTTTTTGTTTTCAATGCTATTGCTGCCAAACTTGTTACTGATCAATATTATATGCTACCATAAAGTTCTGCCAAGTTTTATCCAAATCAGATGACTATAGCATAAAGTTGTCATAGGAACGATCAGTCGAAAAAGAAGTTCTAGTGAGAAAATCATTAATTTTTTCAATGTAAGCGTCTTTATACTTTCTAGTTATGAATGTTATCAGTTTCCACATAATTTTGGGGAGTTTGGTCAAAATCTGATGAATATATCGTATAGCTGCCATATATCAAACAGGCAAGCAAATGGTCAAAGTAGTGGCGCCATCTATTGCTGAGTTTGGGAAACAACTCAGCTAAGAATGTTCTACGAAAATCATTTCATTCCTTAATTTATATAAATTATTCCAGCTGCAAGGGTATATTAACTTCGGTCGAGCCGAAGTTATCTTACCTGAATTTTTTTTAATTCATTCCAATATTAATTTATATTGTATTTTTTCCTTTATTTATTTCTCAATTCAATCGAATCTTCATTCCAGATTTTATTTACCTGTTCATTCCTTCATTCAATTCTGAATCCATTCCTCTGGTTATTCGTTTATTTTTTCTTCGGTTCATTCATCTACTCATTATCCATTCATTCCTGAGTTCATTCCCGAATTCATTTACATTTTTATTTATCTATTCATTTCAAATTCAATTCATTTCATTTCTATTCTGTATACTGTACTTATTTCTCTTTTCATTTTTCTTTTCATTTCTTTATTTATTCCTACATTTATTCGCATTTATTTCTCTATTCAATCCTCTATACATTTACCTATTCATTTTTGAATCCCTTCATTTTTTTTTTGAATTCATTCTTATACCTATTCATCTATTAAGTTCATTCCTTTGTTCATTCCTGCATTCATTCATCTATTTATTTATTTTCATTAATCTAATCATTTTAAAATTCATTCCAATCCACATTTACCCCATTACCCTTTCTGCTGTATTTTCTCTATTCATTTCTCTGTTCATTAAGCTATTCATCCCATTCATCAATTAGTATTCTATTTACTTCTCAATTCATTCCTTTAATAATTCTCGGTACATTTATCTATTTATTCCTAAAATTATTTAACTATTCATTTATATTTTGCTTTTTTTAATCAATACCAATCCATTCCTTATATATTCTATTCATTTCACCTATCATGCCTCTTTTCATTTCACTTTTCATTCCTCTAGTTATTTCTATAATCAATTTCTTTTTCAATTCATTTATCTATTCATTCCATTCTTCATGTATCTATTTATAAATTCCTCTTTTATAAAAAATATTGTGGAAACTTTCTATACTATATATTATACTATATATAATCTCACATACATTTAATTTGACTTTCTTCGCAATTCCGTAAAAGTTCACATCGATTTGAAAAAGATTGCTAATCAAAAATTATTTCCGGCCTGACTCATCCTTAAACACATTTGCCAGTTCTTTTCTGCATTCATCCTCAAATTTTATCCCAAAACAATTGACGACCGAAAAAAAATCTCTGAGCCAGCAGCTGACTCAAATATAAGTATAAAAGGAGCAGCTGCTCATCACATAATGGCACATGCCAGGTGAGTTCTTCTGCCTCCACCCCCATAGTCCCTGTGTATGGTATGTGTGTCATTCCCTCAATCAACTCAATTTTCGTTACCCGCACCCGATGAAAATGTGACACGAAATGTATGTTGATAAGATAAAAAGCGGGCTCCTACGAAGCAGCGTAGGAGTCATCCAAAAGGCCAAAGACTCATTAGTTTGTTGTTGGCTTGTTGCGAATTTTTTGACATTTTTCACACCAAAATTTACTACCTGCTTCTAATATCAGGTAAAACTTTTCCAACTTGTTTCTCATCCTTCGCTTATCCTACTTGTGTTTCTCCTTTCTGTTTTTTTGCCCTCGCTAGATTTATGACACCATCAAATTGCAGTTTTTAGTCCAACGAAACAACATTTTTCAAATATTTTGCAACATGTTTCATGTTGTACCCACCCCGCTCTCTGGCGTTGACCCACCCCTCTCTAGCCATTAGAACGTTCTGCCACATGATTGCACTGCATTTGTTCCATTTAATGTGGTAGCATTTATTTTTTTTGTTGTTGTACCTTTCGTTTTGTTCTTCGTTTCCTCCCCTTACCCTGGAGACATGCAATAATGTTCTGTGCTGATAGATGTGTGTCGAATCTGGCCGCGGCTATATATAGAAACAAGAGCTAGGGTTCAGGTTACAGTGTTTCAATTTTTTTGTTTGGGATTCTTGGGAATGCATTTTTTTATAAGGTAAATGAACGCAACTGAAAAACTAAACGAGTAAGTAATGTCAGTGTAAGAATTTCAACAAATGCGCAGATCTACTACAACTATACTTTTGGGTTCTGTCAATGTCTGCGCTTAGCCATTATTCTGTAGAAATTATGAAATAAGGTAATTATTAAGCCATGTGTGTCATGAGCAATCATAAAACTTGAAAGACAGCATAATCTGCAAATCCGCAACCAGTAAACTGAACCGATTGATCTAAAGCCGGCAAAAAAAAAATGTTGTGTATGAACTTTATAAAAAGCAAGTTATTTCAGTTACTCTTTTATTTACTAGCTAAATAATTTAGCCATATCTATTTAAGTTATCAATGAATACTAGCAAATATCAAAAAATTAAACGTAATCCAATACCCAAATATTCACTTTAAATATATCTTTTGATTTTCTCTGAGTCTTAGCAGTCTCGAAAATTTTTTTATTGGCACACGAAAGAAGTTTATGGAGAATGTCCATTGAGGTTGAATTTATATAAACGTCCTTCTCTTATACTGAATGAAATCGCTTTCCAAAAGAGCTGTGCAATTCATTATATTGTAGCAAAATTTGGCCCAACTTGTGTACTCGTTCGCCTTTGGGGTCGTCAGCTGAACGGAACAAGTCTTTGTTAGCTGATAGGGGCAAAGTCAGCCCCCGGTTAACCAGGCATGTAGAGCAATAGAGAGGGAAGCAGAAGGTACTCAGCCACTTAGTAGTGGGTGTCTTTTAAGTAAACAGTTGAAAGTTCAGACAATTCTTTATAAGCTCATATGCTTTGCTTGCCAGCAAAACTAGAGAGAAACTAGAGCAAGTCAATCGTCAACGCCCGTCATGTAACGATCACACATACGTGACACTGTCCTCAGTATCATTTGCGGTTCCAGGGATCTAGTTCAAGCAGTCGGAGACCAGGTTCGCTACTATATATTTGGGTAACTAATGAATGTTGCCACATTAAGAAACTAAAATATTGTAGGCTTTGATATTATTTCGAAATAGCCTCCAAATGTACATATATATCGATAAGTATATTAGCGTTAAGGTATTATAATATATGCATTTACTATTTACTACTCATCTCCATCATTCTATAAGTAGTCAATATGAGTAGTCTATGAGTAGTCAATAGTAAATGCACGCCGAAACAGAAAGACGTGATTAGATGAGAGGCCGAAACGAACGAGCAAAGACGTTGTATATAAAATAGACAGAAGAAGACCAGTATTGGCAACGTAAAAAATAAACCTTGTGTATAAAGTAACCCGTGTTAATAGCGTGCAAATTAAAGCTTGAAAGCCCGAGAAAAACACCCAATACAATATCTGAAATACCATATCTGTAGTTCAAATTCATTTAGGGCCGATTTCACTTCTCTCAGATAGCTGCTATGTGTTAGATAAAACTTAAATTTACTCTGTGATTTGTTAATTTATGTGACAGATACCTCTATGTAGAATATGTAATATCGTTCCTTATACAATTTTTTACTGATCTATAACTACATTTATATCTTTATCGAAAAATGTTTTTGACCATGAATGCCCCTGCATATCTCTATATCGTGGTCTTTTATACATTTTTTCTGAGAAGGACCTTCACGAAACTCGTTTTGAAGCGAAGTCCGTCCACGCATAAAAGGTTGTAACTCTGTCTCAAAATTTGTGAAAAAAAAGGTTAATGAAAATCTGCTTAGCCCTTCGGTTTGTAGATGACGAAAAAATTTGAAAAACTACACATGAGTTGATGGAAAAGTCTTTTCAATTGCCAACTTGGATTCTATAGGGCAGGTGTGCCCACAGCCAGCTTTCGACCGCCTATACACCAATACAAATGTATAAAATATTTCAACATATCCAAATCGGACTTGAATGCATGCCAGAAAAACAGATTTTATGCCAAGTTTTTACTTGAGAAGGCATAAAAAAACCTGAGTATACCGCTTCATCTCTTTTTAAGCAACGGCGTAAAACTCGGGGGTTGTTGTTACAACCTTTACCCGTTTGTGTGACCTCACGCGGCTGCCTTCGTATTCCGCTTTCCTCCCTACGAACTCAGTACTTCAGATGTACTTACTAACTTTGTATATTGTAGATAGGAAGACATGAGCTGTTCGCTGACGAACCCCTGACTTTTGGAGGATCTTTGTATGTGATGTCACCCCATAATTAATGGGAGGGGGGTGTTAACTGTCCTTTTTGTGCTCATAACTTGAGTATCGTTCATCCGATTCTTATCATTCCTTTAGCAAATCGATACATAATATTGATTACTAGATATCTTTAGAAGGTATGAAACATCTATAAACGAAATTTTGGAAGATATGAGGTTTTTTTCAAATTGCGGGGGCGGCAGGGGGCGTGGCAAAAATTGAAAATAAACTTGATCTGCCTGCAAGTATAAGAAGTATATGTCCCATATATATCAAACCTCTATCTCTTACCATCTCTGAGATCTGTGCGTTCATACAGACAGACGGACATGGCTATATCGACTCGGCTGTTGATGCTGATCAAGAATATATATACTTTATAGGGTCGGAAACGATTCCTTCTCCCTGTTACATACTTAAAAATACAAACTTAATATACTCTGTGTACCTTTGCTTCTGAGTATACAAATTTATTAATAGAATTATTGATAAATTAATGAAAATAATAATACATAAATGATTTATGTAATGAATTGAAAACTTTCCTTTTTGATATGCCAACTTTTAGCCTTACGAATAGCTGAGAAAATAGCGTGTGTGTTTTTCATGCTGACAAAAGGACTTATTTCATGCAACAAAAATTATGTAGTGACTATTTTTTGTGGAAATTTTCTTGTCGCCAAGAACAAAGTCAGCGCTAAACACGACGCTGCTGCGTTCGATTGTACACGTGGATTAGAAGAGAAAAAGGAGAGAGAAAACATACGTAGTTGATGTTGCAATACACTTTGGCTTGTGCTATGCATAAGTCAGCGCCTTAACGCGCGGCTATCGCTATGCGGAAAACCACAACGAATACGGAGCGTGCGCATTGACTGTAGGCAGTGATTGGAAAGGTACTAAGTGTACGGAAAAAGAACAAAAGATTCTCGGAAATCAGTACAGCAAATCTGTGTTCCGAGACCCAAAATTTCTAGAGGGACATACATTTTTTTTGTAGTTTTAAGTCTGAAAAATATATTTTTTATTGTTTTCTTTCCGACTATTTAGGCTAGAATTCCTATTATTTGAATTTTCGACAAAATTTACAATGTATATTTTTAAAAATTAACATATATCATTAAGTTCCACATTTGCGTCAACTTCACAAATGGCTTTATCTACATATTTGATCTTGGTCTTGGCCTAGATACATAGGAAGTAAAGCGATATGGACAAGTTTTTTAAACATCTTAAATAGTAAAATTAGCGACCAAATTATTTAAGCTGATAGCAAAGTCTACTGGTGATAGGGTCCTAGAATATAATTTGGTTTGTTGTGTGTTAAATAAAATGCTGTCATTTATAATCAAATCTGAGTAGCAAACGGATTTTGAAACCATTCAAAAGATAGTTCATGTACCTTATTTCCATGCTAGTTGTGTGATAGCTTTCTTTCTTTACTTGACTTTGAGCGTATTAAGGATCAACACAGTAATTAGCTCAAGACTATGTTATTTTAATAGTCACATCGACAATACAATTGATAGAATTAATAAATTAGATTCGTTTCTCACTCAGGCTATCATTTGAAATTAAATTCTCATTTATATTAAAGTATCTTATACCTTACTTTTTGACAAGGTAATTGAAAATTTGGACCTAGGTAAGGTAAAAGGTAAACAAAATATGTATCTAGGTTTGTATCTAGGTATTTGCACCAAGGTACTTCCTAACACTAACTGTAGGCACTTCTGCTTTAGGGATTGCTGATGCTGGTTGCTCAACTTTTGAAGGTTGCATTTTTTCATTAGTTTCATAAACCCAGAAATTTGTAATCCAGATAAAAATATTTTATCTATTACAAGCAAAAGCTGATAGAGCAACACCGAGACCAGTTTTAGAATCATCTCACAAAACTGGACTATTTAAGAGTGGACCTTACAAAGATGTTCATTTTCTTGGCCTTTGTTATTAGGGTATAAGGGTCTGTAAGCAAAAATAAAAACCTTTTGGGTAAGTTCTTGCTAAAGGGCACTAAATTTTTAAAGAAACACAGTATTCAATTCTCAAAATACAAAAGAAACTCTCTCCCTTACAATTCGTTGATGACTTTAGTTTAAAAAAAAATCAATAAATCCAAAACTTCGTCATCAAGGGATTAACCTAACCTTTGCTCGTTCAAAACTATCTAGATCTAGGAATATCAATTAACCCCCAAGTCTTATCTCCACATCATCACATAAAAATAAACGACAAATGCGTGCCAATTAAAATGCTGACGAAAATGATGATGGACCCCATCCCTCAACCTACATGAATACTACTCAAGTACCCCAGGGACACTGATAGTTCGACTTGGACACGTGACTCCCTAATAATGCATACATATGTCTGAAAGTCTGGCAAACATTAACTGGACATTTGAAAAAATAAACGAAGTAGCTAGCCTCTAAGGGCCCCCAAACACACGTCCCAAACACGCCCAAAAAAAGAAAAGAAAATAAACAGAATTTAACATTTGAAAAATGCCTGAAAATTAGGCTCTGGGGATAAATGTGAAAACAACAGCGGAAAAAAAGGCACAGACAGGTAAATTATAAGGCTTAAATAAAATGGGGTGCAGCTTTTGGTTTATGAAAATTTAGGCCTCTTTTCTTTTTGTTGCGCAGCACTTAACTCGATATGCTGCCTTCCCATTTTCCGGCTGTTGTGAGCTTTAATAATTCCTCCCCTGCTTTCGCTTCCTTTTAGCTTGCTTTTCTGTGTTACTTAATTAGTCTAGCGTTGAGTCTTGTTTATTAATTATGTAATTCATTTTTCTGCTTAATTATATTGGTTAGAGACCTGCCAACACCAGAATTTCGGTTTATACATTTGTGTATTCATCTAGTATATAAAAAAACGTACTGTAATTGGACTGTAATTAGGTTGGTGAATAACTGCGAAGGGGAGGGAAGTTTATGTGTAAATGAATGAAAGTGATGTGGGGCATGGATGAGTTTGCCCAGCTTTAAGGTTCTTCAAAGTTGGTAAAGTCAGGTTTTATTCAAAACAGAATTTTCAAATTTATTGTACTTCAGTGAAGTAAGTATATGTGCATAGATGACGGAATAGAATGCAATTGAATATATTTTTAATAAATAGAAGACAAAAATACTAATAACAATTCTATTTGTTAAAACTTCAAAGCATTTTAACTGAAATAAAAGAAGTCCATAGGAAATAAGTATATGTGCATTTTCAATTCGTCTGTTTTATAATTCTTATGTTTACACTTTGATTACAAATTAGTAGTTAATGTTCTTTCCTTTTGCCTCTATAACCTTATTAAGGCGATACGTGTAATTTGCTCTTTTGTTTCCACTCTGCAACAAAAACAAACTTTCGACCTTCCTTCCTTAAAACCCTGGCAGACTGGATTCCCCAGAGGTCCTCAAGGAACTTTAAGTCCGGGCCAATAGCCTGCAAGTCCAAAACCGGAATATTTCTGGATGAAAGAAGAGCCCATGTTGTGAATTACGGTGTTTTCTTGTTGAAATTTCCAATAATCTTAGTAATCTTCCCAAAGGTTATTTCCAAATTCAGCAAGTTTACTTTCCAACAACTGTACAAACATAATTGGAATAAGACAATTTCGAGACCAGTCCAAATCTTTAGGGAACCGTCACCGTATTGTCGCTTATGCGGGGAGTGCTGTAGTTGCCGTAAATGGCGCCAATATTTATGGAATCCAACTGGACCGTCTAAATCAGGGATGCCCAAGCCTATTCCGCAAGTCACAATCTCGTTGTTGTTTTGCGCAAAGGAATAGTTCACTCGTATACGATCAACGCGTGCTATAAGCCTACATAAAGCAACAACAATTTCATATGTCTGCTCTCCTCTCTTTCTTTCCGAGCTTAGGTACTGTTGTTGATGCGTGCAGACCTGCAACACATCATTTGTGACTCTTTTCTGTCTCTCTATGTCTCCTATGGCAAATTAAAAAGCAACAACAGTGTGGCTTATGCGTAGTGGCCGAACGCTTTTCGCTATTCACAGCGGCACACGCACACACAAACAAAATTGGATTTCACTTTCTATTTCTAGTAATTGTTATTGCATAAGATATATTTTGTGCATTTGTATTTGTTTTCACACGGCCGTAAGCTAATTCTAGGCACTCCTGGTCTAAATTAAACTTTTTCTCAATGGAGAAAGCCACATTGTGGAACTCAGTTGACCCAAATTTGTGTCTTTCAGCAAATGCCACACGAACCTTCAGGTGAGGTGGAAGTAGTTTTGGTACAGGCACTCGGAAAGTATTTGAAGGGTTATTGTTTTCAATAAGAACTTGATGGACACGTCTTTTACTTACATTAGGGTCTAAATAACACTTTAGTTCGTTACAAGAAATATCTGTCTGACTTGCAAGACGACGAATTTCCCGTTTGCAGCGTGCGTCAATGCTGTTTGATCGATCTGCCACAGCGTTTGATCTCAACATTATAATCGAGGTTTTTAGTTAAAAAGTTCGATATCGTGTTCCTATGCCGGTTGACTCGAGCTTCTATATCAGTAGTTTTAGTGCCACTTTTCTTGAGCAAACATTATTAATCCACGCTTTTTAGCTGAGAAATGGATGACTGGACAGGAAACTACTCTGGCACGACAATATTACTGAGCGAGTAAAGAATGCATCCATTGCCCTCTTCTCATGTAAGCAGGCGATTGGCCGTAAATGGGGATTTTCCCCTACAATTGTTAACTGGCTTTACACAGTCATAGCACATCCCATACTGCTCTATGGAGTTCTAGTATGGTGGCCAGCACTCGGGAAACCGTCAGTCCTGAGCATTTTACACCAGGTATAGAGAAGTGCTGAAATACGTATGAGCTGCGCTTTCCGTTCTTTCATGTTCTTTCTCTAGACTTGATGTCTAAACAGTCAGCGGGCATAACAGCCTTGAGATTAAAAGAGTCTGAAGAATCACTCAACTATACTTAATCGTCAAAACCCGGTTCCCGCCATTACAGACTTTTGAATACCCACAACGTCATTCCAGAAACTTTATAACGTCAATATCCCTAGTAGACGCGACTGGGATAACTTGGCTCAAAGTAGAGCAAATGCCATCAATATCTACACGGATGGTTCTAAGCTCGATGAAAAAGTAGGAGGGGGAGTTTTCTCCACCGACTTAAATATGGAAATCTCATTCCGGCTCCCTGATCATTGCAGTGTGTACCAAGCGGAATTGGTGGCCATCCAGGAGGCCGCCGAATGCCTTAGCACACTCATGAGCGAAGAGGGTAACATACATATACATTTACTCAGATAGTCAAGCCGCACTAAGGGCTCTTGACTTGTACAGCAATAACGCCAAGAAGCTCACGGAATGCCGTAGATCCTAAAATGCGATAGCTCAGCATCTCCGTATTCACCTCTTCTGGGTGCCTGGCCACCGCAACATTGACAAACTGGCAAGACAGGGCACTATCCTTCAGCTTCTCCCGGATAAGAGCTCGATAGGGATGCCCTCAGCCTCATACATGTTAGTCACAAGAAACGAAAACTGGAACGAAAACGATGGAATAACCTTCCCGTTTGCACTGTATCTAGTGTCACGTGGCCCTCGTTTAACCTGAAACGAACCAATAGTCTTTTTCTTAATGCTTCTCAGCGGGAGATAGGAATTGATTTAAGACACAGAAATTTTCTTAGAATTCTTCATAGATTCCGATTCTGGTGGACGCTTTTAGCGAAAAAAAATTGACCCGCCCTAATGCACATATACTTATTTCACTGAGGTATGAAATGTACTGTCTATGCATGCAACTTTCAAATTCTTAGTTTCCATCTCTTTTCATTTGTGTTTCAGATTTTTCTTGATTTTATTATTTTTGGTATTTTTCTTTTACTCTCAATTTAAAATTTAATTCTTGAATTGATACGCACAAAGCCAAAACTAAATGAATTCCAGCTTCGTAAATTTCAATTTCTGTCAACCAAAAAAAAAAAAAAACACTTTAAAATAATTTGAAATATATTTTTCTATGGCATTTCAAAGGCCATAAAGCAATCAAGACACAACTGACACAAAACCACAAAACAATAAAAATTGATTTTAAAAATGTGTACAAAAATTGAGAGCAAAAGTCTATAAAATTGTAATAACTTTCTCAAGGGTCAGTGGGTGAGTCAGTCTGTCCAGAATAGTACAAACGGCAAAAACTAATTAAATTAAATCAATAATAGGGGCGTTGGGCATGCCCTCACAATTTCACATCCGTTTGAGATGGGGTAGCGGGGGGTAGGGGAGGTGCAAACAAAAAGTGATTATAATGCCAAAACATTTACAAAAAACCTTGACAATTGCGTTGGGTCATGCAAAGTGCGCATAAATTACATAAAAAAGGAAAACGAAAATTGTGGTAATTTCGCATTTAGCGTTAAAAAGGAGCGCGAAAAAGTAATTTTCCTAATAATCTCGGGTGAGCGTAAATAATTAAATGTTCTTACCAAGAAAACTTGTTTTACAATTATTTAAACTATTCAATGTATCTAGCACATTAGCAAAATGCAAATATTTTGTTACAAAGTGCCAACATATTGCCCACTTGTCAAGTTCCCATAAATAAATCTGATAACACAACAAAAAAAAAAAAAAAATAACAAACCAAACTCCCAACCACCTAACACCAAGCCACCGCCTTTAATTTATGTAAATTCCATTTGTTCGCTCTTATAAACATACACAATTTTTAATGCGAAATAAAAATTATTACCTTTTGTCTATTTATTTTAGCGCAAATTTAAATGGTAAATAAATAAATTATGCCGTCCAAAGTGTTGGAATTTGTATTTATTTATTTAGATAGTTGAAGTATTTTTATTATGTGCTTAAATAAATTATTGTCTGAACAAGGTTTAAACATATTTTTGTAGTTTTTACCCATTTAATGTGTAAATATTTCATTTTGATAGGTGAATAAGAGACTGATATAATATTTATTAAAATAGAAATTATTTATGAATAAATCTGAACTCAGCTTAAAGTGCTGTAGAACAGACAAAGGCACTTAGAAGATTTACTTAAAGCATTTATACTTGAAATTCCTAACAATTTCTTGTATTTAAAATAGTTTCTCTTTTTTTCGTCTTTTGGTTTTGCAAGTCAAGTGTTATCATTAAACAATTAGCCAGTGCAAAGACAATATCAATTGGTTTGCTTTACTTATCACTTTTAGTTCTACTGATAAGTTTGCCTTGTTTGCCTTTTACTGTAGCTTGTCCATGTCAATGCCTTTCCAATTGATTATTGCTTTTCTGTTCGAATTTCTTGAGGTAGGGATTCATATGGTTGATTGATTTCATGCTTTGGCTTTAAATGCAATTACAATTTAATTAAGTCAAGAAGACAAATAGAAATTATTGAGCAATAATATGTAATACCAATAGCTACCTTAATTTACTTTTAAATTTTATTTTGATTTACAATTCAATTAACAGATTTTTTGTTTTAAAAAAAAATCACGAAAAAATCCTTTACAAAGAATTTACAACTGATTTAATAGTGAAATTGTTCAACAATATGCAAATTAATGGAAATAATTTTCAAACAATTTGCAGACATTTATGCCTGTGGTAGCCTGAGTAAAACTGAAATTGGTTTTTAATTATGCGTATGATTGCAATAAAAAATAAAAATCAATTCAACACAATTGTCGCATCATGCGGATTTTACAGCTAAATGAAACGTATAAAATTTTAAAATAAAGAAAAGCTTCATTTTCTATACCATAAAAATATTTATAAAAAAATAGATATTAAAAGAAAAATGGAATACAAATTAAAATGATAAAGCAAGGGGTAAATTTAAGCAGAACAAAAGTATATTGGACTCTTTAAGGTTTATATAATATATTCTCTGTGGTGGAATGTATCAATCTTTATATTTCAAGCCTACACACCATATTACGCGTTCATAGCTTGAATGTTTTCCTAGAGCCGCTTTTTAATCTTTGCACTGCCAACCTATAAACCAAATTTTCAATTAATAGCTCAATTAGTTTCAAAGATAAGGCTTTGAACCACTTTCGAACCAGCTCCGAGATGGTCATGAACAAGTGAAATGTCTTATATGGCTTCCTCACTGAAGCATATTTTCAAAAAAAAAAGGTTATAGCCATCACTGAAAATGCAATTTCCTGTCCTCATTGGCAGCTTCAGCAATTGCATCAAGGAAACATTTGCTCTATGCTGCCAGAAAAGACACATATGAAGTTTTTTAGCTGCTGGACATATAACATCTAATGTTACTAAGTTAACTATTTTTAAACCGGTTCAGCCAACTGGTTCGGAACTGAGAAATTATCTAAGTCGCATCCCAGTTTGAGCCGAATCAAACATCATCCATCAACAAAAGTTGATTGGCGTATACCAGAGATAGACATGCACACATATCGTCACACTTTTCACACGCATACAAGCACAATTTGCGTGCGCCGCATTCGTGTTCTATAAATAGCTTTCAATGCTTATAGCGTACGTGTGATTTTGTGCAGTCGGCCACGGCAGAGGTGCTATGCACACGCAGGCAGTGCGCTGCCTCGTGTGCATTGGAACGTCGCGTCGCGCCCATCTCTGGATTATACTGAACGATTCTAGCTACCTGATTAGCAATGGTTAGTTCAGTTCTTAGATCCATACCGCACCTCTCCATTTGACCACTTACTTTTAATACCTTCGGTTATTCTCTGGTATACCGCTCTACGTAACATCGATAGATTGCGAATTATGAAGAATTTTTGTACATTATATGATGTTTTTTTTTTCTTATGAGCTCGAAATAAAAACAAATTGTTCGAGAGGGGACGTCGGATATGCACCGTTCGCCAGTAATAGGTACTTCAAAATAAGAGATGTGTTTTTCATATAATATTTTATTTATGAAAATATTTGTCATTTTTATATTGTTTAGATAAGTTTTATGGAAGAAAAATGATTTTGTTTTAACGTAGAAGTATCTGCGAATTCCAAAATTTAGTGTGTATCATCGTCAGACACATTTGCGGCGAAATTTTCTGTCCCCACATCGAACAGCAACTTCCTTTTTTCATCGTCAAGATTGATGAGACGACGCACTGTGCATAGATAACAAATTTTAAAATTCAAAATGGACGACCTGTCGAAGTAATTCTCTTTTTTAATTTCATGAGAATAGGCCGGTATACTTCACATTTAACATTTCATTTTTCGATGGATTTGGAGGGCGACAGATTTGCCTTGTGGTGCTTTGAATCTGTAACTCTATCAACAAAGTACAAAATTAAGCTCTCTTCATCTACACAGAAAAACAGGTGATTTGATCTCGACCTTTGGATTGAAATTTCAAAGGATTGTAACAATCCTAAAAGGCTTGTATTAATCTGAAAATACTTATTTCAAGTACGGATCCGACTTGAAAATCCAATGATCCTGACTCGAGAGAGTCAGTTATGTAAGAGTAAAAACGGAATTCTACGGGCAAAGCGAAAGAGCGAAAAGAAACAGAGAGCAAGTTCGAAACTGAGAGAGATACCATACCAGTGTTGCCAATTTGTTCTTTTTGCGGACAGATCTGTTCTTTTTGAAACTGCGATTTTGCGGAAAATTTTTGAAACATCCTTTTATAAATTGTTCTATGGCAGTGCATCAATTTCAACTATGTGGCATCGCTTCCATATTGATTTTCCGCCTTCGATAAGCATTTTTTTAAGCGATGCAGCCCTGTTTTATTTGTGTGTAGTCGAAATCAGACGTATCGAATATCGGTTCAGTGCGTGGTTCAGATGAGTTTACTTTTGGTTTTGTGTTTTTTGAATCCATTTTTATACTCTTTACCGAAGGTACATAGAGTATATTAAGTTGGTGCAAAAGTATGTAACAGGGAGAAGGAATCATTTCCGACCCCATAAAGTATATATATTCTTGATCAGCATCAACAGCCGAGTCGATATAGCCATGTACGTCTGTCCGTCTGTCTGTCTGTCTGTCTGTCTGTCTGTCTGTCTGTCTGTCCGTCCGTCCGTATGAACGAAGAGATCTCAGAGATTGTAAGAGATAGAGGTTTGACATGTATGGGACATATATTTCTTATACTTGCAGGCAGATCAAGTTTATTTTCAATTTTTGCCACTCCCCCTCGCGCCCCCGAAATTTGGAAAAAACGTCAAATCTCCTACAGTTTTGATGATAGATGGTTCGTACTTTCTAGAGATATCTAGTACTCAAAATTATTTATCGATTTGCTGAAGGAATGATAAAGATCGGACGAACGATACTCAAGTTATGAGCAAAAAACGGTCAATTAACACCCCCCATCCGCCCCACCCATAACCTAAGCATTGCGTTCAGCAGAAGCAATCTTAGTGAGAGAGAGAGAGAGAGAGAGAGGGAGAGGGACTTAGAGAGCGCACTGCGTTGTGTGTTAACTGGCCGTTTGACTCGTGACCAAATTCGAGCTGCGACATTAAGGGTACAGAATATGTTAAAGTCGGGCTTGACCGACTTTCTTTCTTGTTTTTATTTATCCATTTTTCCATTATCCATTTATCGTTTGGCACCACCAAAATTGAGATGCAACGCAAACTGGATCTATAATACTCATTCTTCATGGTTGAAATAAGCCTATATCGAGCTAAAGTCACGCTCTCACGATCTAAAGTCGGGATCATTCGAGATTTCAGGGACCTTCTCGTACTTTGTTTGACTTCTGACATCGTTTGTGATTGATCTAAGCCCGAATATCTCGGATTTTTTCTGTGTAGATTACCGTATTATGTTTTTCCTGGTTTAAAGTGTTGAGGTGTGCCATCGACGATTCAATTGCATTTTTGTTTTTCTTCCCATGATTTATATGGACATCCGCTGAGCATAGTTTCTTCCCTAACTCTTTTTTTAACACACTCCTCAGATGCTTCTATTTACGCATTACCGAAAGTTCTCCAACATATACCCTCGAAACACGCTTTATATTTAAGACCTCATTTGGCAAAGACACCATAGTTTTTGTACACTTCTCGTACAACTGATTTGAAGTTCAGCTTCAAGTGTTTAGATATAATTCAATATTAAATTTAAGTTTTAAAACTATTTTTTTTGGATTTTAATATAAAGCGCTCAAATTATGCGGAATCCGAATCATAAAATGTTACCGCTTCCAAAATCTGACTGTGCTCTTCAAACCCCCATTCATCTTTATTCGACCCTCTTGATGGAAAATGGTTTCGGCCGAATTCTTAAATCGATTTTAGAAATTACAACTCTTAGCCATTCCGATCAATTAAATTCGAAAACTCTGAATTAATGTAAGTCCAAAGTAAGCAATGGGTGTTGTTCACAATTTTCATTAAAATTCTATACAAATTACTAGGAGGTTGTACTGTTTTTGCAAGCATAGCTTTGGGCAGTGGACAATTTTGTTATTTTATTATTCAAAATGCTATATCTTAGCTAAAAATAATCGTACTATTCTATGGGATAATTTATTTTAAAGTTAAGAAATAGTAATTTAGTATAATATCACAAAAATATAGGTTCCCCACAAAACGCTTCTAAAAAGGGCCCAAATAGGCATTTTTTGCAACTTCAAGCTCATATTACTAAAAGTCTCGATGTGATGGACCATTTCTTAAAACAGATTCGTATTCAGCAAACGAAAATCATCTAGGATCACAGTGTAATGCCTATTGCAATTCTTCTGAATTTTTGACATTTTGCTGTTCCTAAGGTAAGCTTTTCCTTCTTGCCGTAAGTTTTCTTTCCAAATAATGTGCCATCGTCCCTGGCTCTTCATTGTTTTGCTTTTATCACTATTTTTTTTCATACTTTCAATGCCTTTTGTTATTTAATTTAAGCTCCGATCCGAATGGAGGGTAATTTTTAGGGGTTGGGATGGTGTGTTTGACTTTTTATGACTCTTAAACGTTTGACGCTCGCTCTTCGCCTCATTTAATGGGCAGTAAAAAACCATTCTTCGTTCTGTGCTGTGTTTTTTTTTTCTTTCATTCATTTTTTAATTAGCCACCATACATAAAAAGTCACCCCGCAATGTGGTTGAGGGAGGTGTGCGAGTGAGCGAGAGAGTGAAGGGAGTAGCAGTAGCCAGCATGTCACATGTGGCACGAGGCGCAGTTGTAAGGTGTCGTAAAAAACTACAACATGAACACTTTTTATATGCAATCCCTTATATCATTTTAGTTTTTATGTTTTGTATCCTGCACAGGGCCAACTGTCAACGAGCTTGTTAAAGTTTTACATTTCTTTGAATGGGTATGGAATGTGAAAAAGGATCCTATGCTGAGCTGCCCTTTGGGAAGGCTTGGTCAAGTGTTAATTTCACAGTTGGCAGAAGCATTATAAATACTTAACAATGCAAGTGGAGAAACAGGTTCAGAAATTCTGAATTTATGTCCTGATTACCTACAGTTAAAATCACCTAAGCGTATGAATCTCAATCTCTGCTTCTCCCACCCAGTAGCTCTGCCATCAAATTCTGTTGAAGGCTACTTAAAAATTCAGTGCCATATCAAAGTGCAATTACATGCAGCACGTAGACCATAAAAACTCGCTGACAGATGTTTATCAACAAAGAACTGAAAATTTTATTACTTTTTTCCCTGAAATCACACTATAAAACTGATAACATGCTACAGTTTTTGAAGAGGGCACACATTAAATTGTAACAAGAATCGATAACCAAATTTTATGACCAAATATTGAAATTATTTTGGTCTTGTGGGGAGGAGCGACAGCCAATTATAATTTTTATGTTTTGTGTTTTCGTTTGACAGATTCTCATGTGAAACTATGACAAAATCAATTCACGTAAAGGGTATTCTGTCCCATCATGAATATTAGCCCAAGCCAATGTCAATCAAAGTGTCAATCGATGAGAAATATGCGGGAACAGAGACCAAATGCTCGTAGTACAAGCCGCTTAAGGGCAGGGACAGAGACAACAGTAGCCGCAGTCTAAGCTGGAACAAAAACTTGTTAGTAGTGTTATTTGTCGCCCCTAACAACCCACAAGAATACACTAGGTAGAATAATAATAGCAACAAGGCACAGTGGGACCAAATGTAATTAAAACTTGGAATTTATCAAAAATTTAATATGAAAACTGAAATATTTTTCTGATTTTAAATGCAAAATTAACCAAAAAGAATATACAAAAATTTGAAAAATTTCAAAAATAACGAAAAATGACAAAAAGATGGAAGAAATTGAAAATCATTGCTCTGTAACGATTTCCATTGAAGGTGCTGCCCTCAGCAATGTCGTTTTTAAAAATGTACGTACCAAATAGGAACTTTTTTTTGGTTAGCGTCATCCCCTTAACGTCTATATTGCCTGTTTACATATCAATTCAACCAAAATTTCGACTCTTACTAGAATTCCCATTTATGTCGATTTTTTGAAATTGGAAAATTTTTATCAGTTGGACGTGTTATAGCCTGGCCCGGCTTTCGCAGCAAGCAAATTCCAAAACTTAACTTTACAACTATTTTCCAGGAGTGCCAGGAAATTACAAATTGTCTGTATAGCTGTTTCAAAGTACTCCCGTTTCTTTCATTAAAAATGTGAGAAAAATAAAGTAAAGTTTGAACTTAGAAATATAGTTTGAAGCACATATTTTCATATTTTTGCCTAAAGCTCATAAATGTTTTAGCAAACATTTCAATTATAAATTTTTGCACATTTTCTATGACATTTGTTCTAGTGTGACTGTCAGGTTATCTCTCTGTAGTACAACAAAGTGACAACTTCATGAACTATTCAAAGTGCCGTCGACTGGTGAGTTCTGTTACGTCCCGCTGCCTCAGGTGTGCTGGTCCCTGTTCCTGGCATATCCTGCTGTGTGGTTAAAGCATGAAGTGCTTTGGCTTTGGTTTAGGTTAGCCCTTTCCCCTCCTCTCACACACACACACACTCTGTGGACTGTGGCTTGTCAACTGTCAGCGTTTTGTTGACAGTCACTGGTCATTGGCGAGAGCTGCCACCAAATCCCCATTTCATTTCCATAAATAATTGAATGTATCTAATACAAAATGCAGAAGCAGTTAGATTTATTTACACATAATTTACAAATAATAGCCACATTAAAACTTACCTACAATTTTTGTTCTTCTCATCTTTTGCAGGTATGTTCCTAATCCCATTTCTACTTTGATTCTTCATCTGCACGTAAGTCCTTTTGTTTTGCCCCGCGGTCAATATCAAAGTGCTTTGAGTGTTTGTTGGCCCTTATCAGATTTTCAACACGTGGCCCGAAACACCAAAACGGAAAAACAAGAAATTATAATTTTTATTAATTAAATTTCTTTACGTAAAGCGGCTTAAAATCACATTTTTGTTGGTAAAGTTTTTTATTTCGCCGCATCAAAACATACAAAATGGCAGGCAAAAACTGAAATTGTAGCCGCCGGCATGAGGCTGTCAACAAGTTCCCCTCAGCTGGAAGTCCTTCTCGTGTCTGGGTTTTGTAAATTTTTAATCAATACGCAACCTGAGGGCATTGTGGATAAATATTGTGATGTGTTCCATCCACAAAATATAGAAATGAATATCATTTCGCTTGCCTGGGGGCAAAAACGTAGCTTTTGATGATGAGTTCCATTTTGGTGGGGGATGAAACATTTGGTCATAGTGAGGAAAGTTTAGTACCGAAGAAAATACTAAAAGTTGAATAACAAAAAATTAGAGGAAAGCTAACTTCGCCTCGACCGAAGTTTGTATACCCTTGTAGCTTGTATAAGTTATATAATTTATGGTTTTAAATGATTTTCGTAGAACATTCTTAGCTAAGTTATTTCCCAAACTCAGTTTGCTTGGCAGTTTGTTATATGGCAGCTATACAATATATTCATCAAATTTTGACCAAACTTCCCAAAATTATGTGGAAACTGATAATAATCATAACTGGAAAGTATAAAGTCGCTAACATTGAAAACAAATAAGTTTTGCTCACTAGAACTACTTTTTCGACTGATCATTCCTATGGCAGCTAAATGCTATGGTCATCCGATTTGAATCAAACTTGGCAGAATTGTGTGGTAGCATATAGTATTGATCAATAACAAGTTTGTGAGCGATAGCATTGAAAACAAAAAATTTTTTCCTACTAAGACTTTTCTTCAGACCTAACTTTTGTATCTCAGCTATACTATATAATTGTCCGATTTTCATCAAACTTGGTGGAATTATGTAAAAGCATAGAAAACTTATAAATACAAGTTTTGGGGACATTCGCGTTGAAGACAAAAAAGTTTTTCTAGCTAAAACTACTTTTTGACCGATGGTTCCAATGGCAGCTATATGCTATAGTCATCCGGCCAGGAATGAATAAAGAAGAGAAAAGAAAAATTAATTGAAGAATGCATTAAGGATTAAGCAGCGAGAATAAAATTCCTTAGGATCTTAAGCACTGTTCAGATTGTTCAGGTCTACTTGGATGCCCTTCTGATATTCACGATAAATAAAAAACTTGACCATAAAAACTATCAAATGAATGTCCCTCTAGTACGGCTGGGGTCAGTCACTCTATTTTCGTCAACCCAGCGTTGCTCTTTGTACGGTGATGCGACGTGCCGCCTGTCAAATTGTAACATGGGCCGAACGCTAAGCAGAGAGAGAGAGAGAGGAGACAGAGGGAGAAGGCGCACGCTCTAATTTTTTTCCGTGAGAAAGCGTGTGCAAAGAATAGGAAAGGATTTCAAAAAAAAGGTATATCAATCCTCAAACACCCTTTCAGCAAAATATTTCACAGCATGCCAGTGGAATGCATTATGGCGCTCCATGCACGGCATTGGGTTAAAAGAGCGTCGCTTATGGCGCTCCATGCATGGCTTTAGGGCGAACGAGTGTCGCTAAAGTCGGCCCATACACGGCATTGAGTCAAACGAGAGTCGGTTATGTCGCTTCTCTGCATGGCATTGGGTCGACCTAACGTGCCTGGAGAGCCGTTAACGCATTGAGCGGACATCACCTTGTAAAATACGTCAGTCGAGCCCATTGTGAGGGAAATAAGCGAACGTCAACGACTGTCACAAAATCGTCGACGGAACGTTGATACAGCGTGGGTCGGCTGTACTAGAGGGGTGGTCAAATGATTGGCTTGCTTGAAATTTGCTTTAAGGTAAAGTAGGCCTAAATAAGCTAAACGAAATAAAACAAAAAACTTATCACTGCTTCAAACTTCATAATAATTTCCCAACACATTCCATAAAATTCTCCAACACATTCCATAATATTTCCACAACTCAACGAGACAACATTTCATTTGAGCAAAATTAAAAGTATTTATTTTTCCTTGTCTATTACTTACTAACAATGAGTAAATCAACAATGAAGCCCGGTGACATTATTATGGACATTCTGCTGAAATATAGACGTCCAGTACAAGAACAAGAGTTTGTCCGTGAAATTGGTATTCGTAGTGGCATCAAATATGAGGATTTGTTGAACTCGGCGGAGAATATATGCGATGGCTTACGAGACTTGGTTAAACATGGTTTCCTTCAGCAATCGAAACCCGGTTGGTACGTTTTACTACCACTTAATACCAAAAATTCTACGCTGGGTCAAAAGCAATCAGCCAACAATTTTTTATCCATGTGCGAGGCATACATGGAAGCCAGCAAACAATATAACAACATGTGGATACCGATGCCACCTAGTGGCGAGACAATACTGGTGAAGAAATCTAAACTCAAACGTCCTAAAAAATCACCGCCGGCAGCCAAAGTACGCAATCTCAAGAATATAATAATAAAGAAAAAAAATCGATTGGCGAAGGCAGCTAAAAAAAAAGCACCCACAAGCAAGAAATGAGACTTGGAATCAATTTAAGAAACAATATATTCAAGTACAGACTCATTATCAAAGTATATCTAAAATATTTTAAAAAAAAGTAAAAGTGAAAAAATGTATAAACAAAAAACTATCACAAACCTATTCCTTCATTGCTAGTGTATAAATCTTCAGTCCGCTCTCTAAAAGACTTTGCCATGCCAATTATCGAGCAGTCTAGATGACACAATTGGCTTCGATGGATATCAAACTGAAATAATACAGAATGTTATGCTATATTTATTTGGCAATTCATTTATGGCCATTCAAATGAATCACGAGTACATCGCACGCTTAAAAATGCATATACTATGTATATACATGTTTTGTGTTCATCCCGCAAATGGACGGTCATGATTGCATTCGTACATACAAATATTTAGCTAACCATGTTTGTGTGCTTGAATGTAGATATGTACAGACATATTTTATCCTAACTTGCAGATTCTGCAAAACATTGATTATACTTTCTCGTATGCACTTTAATCAGTCTTTCACTCACAAAATTGAGCATCAATTGGTGTTTATTCGCCACACTTGAAACTTTTTTTCACAATGATTTGATCAAAAATTCCTGTCTTCTTTTGAAGGTGCCGTTTTAAATTAACTGCTTGCACGCCGGTCTTATTTAGTTGGTATTCGTAACATTCTGATTTATCAGTGCTTACATTGTATGTAAATTTCGTAAATATTAAATTTGTCCTCATCGCTTCACACCTTCTCAGTCAAAACTTCTCAAACGAAATGAAATGCGCGTTTTTTTTGTGGTTCTGACTTGTGTGTTTTCTGTCTCTTTCTGTTTCGATTCTTCTTTGCGCTAAATTTTTGACGCGTTGCTAGAGTTGCCAATTTAGCTATTTTTCCCACCAAATATCCACTGTTAACAATGCTTAAACTTAACAGAGATTAATTTAAAATAGCTAAACAATGTCAAATAATTAGCTAGAATTGCAAAATCCGGCAAAACTAAAGATTCCAGCTTTCGAGCTTACAAAATTGCTATATCTGCTGGGGAAGAATAGCTAAATTGGCAACGCTGCGTGTGGCACACTTCTTTGTATGTATGAATGTATGTACTTTTGTTGCTGGACAATTCGGCTGACATGTTTCTGCGGTAGCATGCACCGAGTTGGTTAGATTGGCGCATATGTATATGTATAAGATGAAAAATAAAACGTGCTATACATACAAAAGTACGCTCTGATTCTTCACGTATTTAAATTGTTTTACTTAAGTACAATTTACATACATATATCAATGTTAATAACCATTGGAAGTGCGAAAAGGAGCCGTGTTCCCCCACAAGGGATGGGGGTGTGAACTTAGGGATCTTATATTTCCTATGGCAACATCTTTTGCTTCTGTATAGGAAAGGTGTAACATGTAACATGGTGGATTGGTGCGTTTAACTAGTTCTGGATAATAATATAAGCAGCATCTAATTTTGCTCCGTTTTCTTCATCTTGGCAGCCACATTTACGCGATTCTTCTCTAGCTTAGCAGCTGGTTTCTTGAACGTTTTATTTTCCGCCTTTGGCTCGGGCTTCTTGAGTGGTTTCGGATCTGCCTTCTCCTCTTCCTCTCCCTCCAAGTTTTGCATTTCTTCCATCATTTTTGTAAATGTGATGGGCATCAGCAAGTAGCGATCTATTCACAGGCATTTTAGTAAATGTCAACCTATTCGTCTGGGTACTTACTGTTGAATTTCTGCACATAGCCCATACGGTGTCCCTCTTCCAGAGTCTGTTTGACCGGCTTCTTGAGGTCGGCCTGGCTTAGATTTGTGTTTTTGGCTATGATCAGCACTATTTCACGTAATGTGCTCGGTGTCTTCAACACCTGCAGTGCAGTGCGTGCACAACGATGGCGTTCGGCATATTTAGTGTTTGATATTGTAAATGTAAGTATTGTATGGGTGAAAAATTGTTACTAAAAATTCGATACAAATACACTAATGTGTTACTCTATCAAAATCTGAGTTTATACTGAAATGTTAAACTATCAAAGTTTGGGTTTATACTGAAATGTATTTGACAAAGGGGCAAGTGATTGCTGGGATTTGAAATTTTGGATATTGATAAAAATTTTTGTTTTTTGGTATTTATATAGACTGATATTAACAAATGAGCTGCGAGGTAGAGGGCTAAGCGTTATTCTGCTATTAGTAGTTTGAGCTTAATTTTGAAGATTTTAAATTCACGTTTTGTGGGGAGGAAGCCTGCATTGTTTTTGCACATTTTCGTAGACTTAAAATGAATTATACGGAATTCTTTGAACAATTGTAAGGTATTTTTTTAGCTATCGATAGTTCCACGCCTACGGTCACACCGTGAAGACAAGAGGATATTGTATATACAATGCTTTAATCGATTACTTCTTGACACTCGAAATGTTCAATATTAAATGAATCAACGGCCGGCCGCTCACATCTGACAACGACAGTGTTCTGCTCTCAATAACCGATTGCTCTCTCTTCTCTCAGTAGTTGCTGCACACACACACACCTCTCCCATGAAAAACGAAACTGTGAAAGCGTGTCCGCTCCCATAATTCTTCTCACTCCCCTTGCCTAAAAAAAACCCTATTTGAGAACGAATTTCAAGAAGTTCTGGAAAAGAGCAGTCGACCGTATTATACCCTGTGCCAGCACACTTCGCTGTTTGAATTTTCTACCGATGAAATTATTTGCAATCTGTATCCAGGGAAAACCACGAGGAGGTCAGCCGTATTAAAGCCAGGGCTGCAAACCCAAAAAAAAATTTTCCGGCTTGCAGTTTCGAACCAAAATTTACCAACGGTTAAAGTTCGGAAATTTGAGGTTCGAGGTTTTTGGGCTTTGGTTTTGGTTCAAACCTTGGATCATTGCACGTTTTACCCAATATATACAAAATTACAATACAATAGGTATACACCTGATGCATAAACACATTGTATGACTGTAAGAAGTAGATTATATTTGACGAGAGATTGGCGCTCGTTTGATGAATATGGACTTCCTTCATTGCTAGTGTATAAATCTTCAGTCCGATTGATTATGCTTTCTCGTATGCACTTTAATCAGTCTTTCACTCACAAAATTGAGCATCAATTGGTGTTTATTCGCCACACTTGGAACCTTTTTTTCACAATGATTTGATCAAAAATGCCTTTATTTCTTCTTTTTAAGGTGCCGCATTAAATTTGCTGCATGCCCACCGATCATTTTTAGTTTGCATTCGTGACATTCTGATTTATCAGTGCTTACATTGAATGTAAATTTCGAAAATATTAAATTTGTCCTCATTTCCTCACACCTTCTCAGTCAACACTTCTTAAATGAAATGAAATGATAGTTTTTATTGTTCTGACTTGTGTGTTTTCTGTCTCTTTCTGTTTCGATTCTTCTTTGCGTCCAATTTTTGGCGCGTGGCTAGTGTGGCCATTTTAGCTATTTTTGCCACCAAATATTGACTGTTAGGTTAGGTTAGGTTAGGTTGCAATGGTTGAAATGGGTGAGAATCCCATTTCATCACTTAGACCAATGAAGGCCCGTTGTGTTACCATATAACCCTTTCTACGCTGCGATCGTAGAGGGAGGGTCTTTCCCGTTAAACCATTTAGAAAATGTCACAAATTTGAGTAGAGAGGCTAGATCTATTTCAGAGATGTCTGACAGATCGTTTAGAAAAGGACGACCCAAAACTTTGAGTCGCCTTCTGCTAAGAGCTGGCCAATGACAGAAGAGTTGTTGTACACTCTCCTCCTCGTCCACTGAATTGCAGCTTCTACAGAAGTCATTGTGTCTGATGCCGCCGAGCCTAGCGGCGTGTCTTCCTTTTAGGCAGTGTTCAAAAAGGGCCCCTACTAGTAGGGAAATATGCAGTCTTTCTAGAAGGAGTAACGCCCTAGATTTTTTAATACTAAGAGTAGGCCATGTAAGCCTAGATACTTCACATGTGTGAATTGTTTGCCATCGATTCATGGTTATTCGATGAGTAGTTTCCTTTGTTTGTAGCTTAAAGGTCGCAAGAGGCACCCCTATGTTGCTCTTATCCGGTAAGAGCTGAGTGGTGGTGCCAAGTCTGGCGAGGTGGTCGGCCATCTCGTTGCCTTCAATGTTGCAGTGTCCCGGCACCCAAACGAGATTTATTTCGAAGTGCTGAGCCATCTTATTAAGAGATTTGCGGCACTCCGTAAGAGTTTTGGTATTGTTAATATGACCGTCAAGGTCTTTTAATGCAGCTTGACTATCTGAAAAAATGAATACTTTACTTCCTTGGATTGCGAGGGTTCCCAGAAGGTTGGTAGCCTCCTGGATGGCTACAACCTCTGCTTGGAAAACACTACAATGGACAGGAAGCCGAAATGAAGTTTCGATCCCGAGCTCTGGACTGAAGACTCCTCCTCCTACCTGTCCACCCAGTTTGGAGCCATCAGTTTAGAAATTTATGGCATTCGGTTTGCAGTGAGGTATTGAGTTCCAGTCCAGTCGACTCGGTATGGTGACTTTATACATGGTGGTAAACGTTATTGTTGGGATGCAGTAGTCAAGCGTTGGCGGTACCGCCACTTGATGCAGAAGTATAGAGGAGTGGCCAGAGTTACTATCTTTCCAGGTACCGCTTTCTCTCAGCCTGAGAGCGGCGTTACTGGCGATTTCTCTACCCAGTAGATCTAGAGGCATAAGGTGTAACATTATGTTAAGTGCATCTGTTGGGGTTGTACGCAATGCACCAGTCATGCATAATGCAGCACTACGTTGAACTTTGGTTATGGTTCTGAGGACGGAAGGTTTTCCCAGAGCCGGCCACCATACGATAATTCCGTATAGTAGTATTGGACGTACAACGGCTGTGTACAGCCAGTGTACTATTTCAGGGGAAAATCCCCATTTACGACCAATCGCACGTTTGCACGAGAAAAGTGCAGTATTAGCTTTTTTGATACGTTCAGTTATGTTGTTCAGTTATTGACTGTTAAAAATGCTTAAGCTTAACAGAGATTAATTTAAAATAGCTCAACAATGTCAAATAATTAGCTAGAATTGCAAAATCCGGCAAAACTGAATAGTTTCCGACTTTTGAGCCTACAAAATAGCTATATTTGGTGGGAAAAATAGCTAAATTGGCAACGCTGCGTGTGGCACACACTTCTGTTTGTATGAATGTATGTACTTTTGTTGCTGGACAATTCGGCTGACATGTTTCTGCAGTAGTATGCACCCAGTTGATTAGATTGGCGCATATGTATATGCATAAGATGAAAAATAAAACGTACATTTTTGTATGTATGAATGTTAATTACTAGAAATTAGATCCAGGCCCACAAACACGAGGCCACACTAGTGAAACCAAATATTGAGATTTGAAAAATTTTGCAGCTCCAAAAATTTTTTTTAAAATAAAGTACAAAAATATTTTCCAAGCTTTCGTCACACTTTTTTCAAATGTTATCAAATGTTCTTACACAAACATGCCCAAAAAAATTAAGCGTACTCGCACAGCTCTAAATGAAGCAATTTGGGGTTGACTTTTAAACCGCTCCCCTTACACACAACGCAAGTAGAATAAACACGAAAAACCTTTTGCCGTGGACACCTGTAAAATTGACCCTTCCTACCCCCAACCCTCCAACCCAACAACAATTCATACAATTTTTAATTTGTTGACTTGTGGTGCAAACCTTTAACAAACATTTATTTTAATTTGTTTGCCAGCGAGCCTAAAGAAAATAATTTAGATTAATGCAGCGAACAGGACAACTAATTAAGGTCTTGAAAAATGTATCCTTATAACTAGAGTAGAATTGATTGCCTGTGAAGGGTTTGGCACATTGTATAGAGTTCTTTTTTCACAATTTTTCAAGCAAGTTTTATCAGCAGTTGACCAGGCTTTTCTTAACTTGTGTGTCAACCCCTAATGGTTTGTTGTTTTCTTTTCGTTGATGTCGTTTATTTTGTGTAATGTGCCAAAATGTGGTAACAGTTTTTTTTTTCATTTTTTCTTTCTTTATTTATGTTGACCGTTTAACACAGCCAACGAAAAAGGTCAATGGCGTTTTTCTTTCTTTATTAAATTATTTTTCTTTATTTTTTTCTTGTGTCTGCACAGTTTGTCATTTGAGCTTATCTTTGGGCACATAAAGTGACCAAATAATAAATGTGCTTGGGTGGGGGGAAGGGCGAATTGAGAAAACTGTTTGAGTTTGAAAAATGCATAATATTACAAAATATTTGTGCAGCAAAATTCACCTGCATTTTAGCATAGTTTCATATTAAATTTTTTTTGATTGCTGGCCACAAAAGGATGCCAAACATTTTCACGCCCGCCCCCCTCTCTCTCTTTGTTTCTCTCTTTTTGTGGGCAATTCCTTTAGACCAAATGACCAAAATGGCAGAGGAAAAATGTTGAAGGAAAATTAGGTCAAGCAAACAATAAAAATCATCAGACAATGCCCGAGAGTTGATGAGCAAGAGAGAGGGAGAAAGAAAGCCTAATGGCATAATCTTCACTAATTTAGCGCTCATTAATTTCTAGCGCTTCCTTGATAACACACACACAAAACGTAATTGAATTAAAAGTGGCAGGATACCAAGCATAAAAGAGGAAAATCATAAACATCAACATGTCGACAATTTTTTCTATGCTTTTGTTTGTTCTTGGCCTGGGATTTAATTAAAATTGCATAATCAAGGCATAAAGGACGTCGATATTTCCACTCCTAATCAGCATGCCATTTGTGTAATTTGTGTCCTTTCTGTTTTGTGCTATCGCTGCCTAATCATCTCGTGGCCCATTTGGGAAGACCATTTTGTTGTTATGGCCTTTGCCATTTTCGCTCTTTCTCTCTCTCTCTGTGCTACGTTTTATTATAATTAGATAGAAATTGTCGAGCACTTGAAGACAGAATCCTGTTCTTAATGACTCACTGTTTCTACTTTCTCTCTCTCTCTCTTTCTTTCGCTGGATGAATCTTATCCTTTGCCTGTTTAAGAATCTGCCGATTTTAGTTGTCAGCAATTTTTAATTGAATTGCACGCAGTTTGTTTTTCAGTTCAAGAATTTTTGTTTGTTATGCGCATTTATTTGAATTAAATGCAACTTCCATTTTTGGCCAAGCAAAAGTTTTAGCTAATTGTGAATCAGCAAAATAATTGAAAACTTTCCCAATATACTTGAGTTTGAAGTGTTTCATCTTTAAGTCCATTTTTTGTAAACTTTTACTTATATTAAACCATTTGCTAACTCTCTTCCACCTTCATTTCCAACCCCTTCTAAAAACCATTTGTCAAAAAGCAAACCATTCCCTTAGCAACTTTACTTGTATGAAGTTCATTGACAAAAGTTCATGTTTTCTGATCTCTCAAAGGGGCCTTGTGACTGGCTGCATTTCCTGGTTACAACTACACCCCTTCCCCCCCTCTAACCAGTAACAAAACCCTAAACCCATTGTTTACTCACATTTAACATTTTAACCTTTCATTTTCGAAACAATTGCGTCTGCTTATAAAAAATAGATGCAAAAAACAAAACGAAAATGTCAGAAGGGCGAAAAGATGATGATGCTACCGCACAGCGGTGACTGACTGGAAGAGCTACAAAACCCCAAGCGGAGTTCCAGAGATGACTCCGACTCAAATTAAAATGTATAAAACAGTAGAGAGATTGGAGAGTTTGTGGCATGCAAGTGGAAATGGAGGTGAGGAGGTAAAGCAAACTGAGTGTTTGGCATGCCGTTCATATTCCCAAAAGCAATAACGATGACAGGCGCAAGCAGCAGCTACCCCCATGAAGCTGATGAGGAAAGGTACAGTGGAAGAAAAAATAGAAAACAATAAGCATTGAATGAGATTTTTTTAATTTTTAACAGGTTGTTTCGGAAACGTTGTAGACATAAAGCTTGTACGTAATAATAACTTGATAATTTAAGAAATGGTTTTACAATACTGAAATTTTGATTATTTTTTTTAGTTTTCCCGTCAACTTTGTTATCAAGGAATCTATTGAGAAATTAAAGGACATTTTTTATCACTTTTGTGTGATTATATTAATGTTTTTGCTTGTTTTCCAAAAAAAACAGAGAGAGAGAAATTTCTAGAGATTTTGGTATAATGGCTTGCATTTTGCATTTTGAATTTAAACTGCTTGCCTTTATAAGAGATATGCCACATGCCCGGCTACTAAATTAGATGACAAAAGTTGAGCGCTTTGAAATCGACTGCTCAAGGCCAAGTACATTTAATGCATATAATTTTAGCGACCTTATTTTTATCATTTTACATATAAAATTGTCCTAGTTTAGTACCAAATCAAATCATTTGTACGAAAATCACTAGAGATTTCTGGAACACACCCGTATACAACCCTTAATTGTATAATTTATATAAATTAAGTTTTTAAATGATTTTCATTCTTAGCTGAGCTATTTCCCAAACTCAGCAACAGATGGTTTTTATATGGCAGCTATACGATATATTCAACCGATTTTGACCAAACTTCCCAAAATTGTGTTGAAACAGATAATATTCATAACTGAAAAGTATAAGGACGCTACCATTTTTAATTATTTAGTGTTGGGAGAATAGCGCACCGCGACCAATTTTGGTCTAGTGTGCCCCCTACTGAGTTTTCAACTCTCCTAGCAGTCCTATTTCCTGTACGAAGGTCAGGATTTTCGTGGGTTCTAGGTTACTGTTACGATATTGGTTGGGTGTAAAATGTGTTTCCCAAATCTACTGAGTCTGCGCCTCTCTAGAGCATCGCAGTGTGCTAGTATATGCTCGGAGGAATACTCCTTCTCTTCGCAATATCTGCATAGTTGAGTGTTTGTTGTTCCCAACTTGTACATGTGGCTCCGTAGTCTGCTGTGGCCCATGACAGGGCTCTACGTCAAGATCCTAAGGGCATTCTTTCCTTGTTGTATTAATTTTTTGAACCTACCATTGAAAACAACAAAGTTTTTCTTACTAAAACTACTTTTTCATCCGACCGTTCCTATGGCAGCTATATGCTGTAGTCATCCGATTTGGATCAAACTTGGCCGCATTGTATGGAAGCATATAATATTGAGCAGTAACAAGTTTGGGAGCGATAGCATTGAAAACAAAATAGTTTTTCCTACTAAGACTTTTCACAGAACTATATTTTGTATGGCAGTTATACTATATAGTTGTCCGATGTTCATAAAACTTGGTGGAATTATATGAAAGCATAGATATCTTATAAATATGAGGTTTGGGGACGTTTGCGCTGAAGGAAAAAAAGTTTTTCTCATTAAAACTAGCTTTCCGACCGATGGTTTCTATGGCAGCTATATGCTTTAGTGCCGACAAATGTGCAGCGTATTTGTACCTAAGGACTTTGTGCAAAGTTTGGTTAAGATGGCTTTAAAACAGACGGAGGAGATAGCATAGAAACAGTCTGACAGACGGACATGGCTATATCAACTCAGCTCGTCATGTTGATCAAGAATATATATACTTTATGTGGTCGGAAATGCTTCCTTCTATGCGTTACAAACATCTGGACACTTTTAGTCTTCCCTCTGCAAGGGTTTAAAAATAACAAAATAATGCATGGATAAGAACGCATTAGATCAGAGTTCCCCAGCCATAGCCCCTGGGGGCCGAACATACTTGTCAATTCACACCAAATGCTCGCCGAATGTCATGCATCACTGTGTGTTAGAGGGAGACAGTCACATTTTCGCTCTCCCTGCTTGGGGAACCCTGCAGTAGATAGTAGAATATGGACAAAGAATATGACGCTGTAAACATAATATCAGACTGACAGGCAGCAAGAAAAACCTGTATCGACAAACCAAGAGACAACCCGTATTCACATTGCAAATAGAAAACCGTGTAAATAGAAACCACATGCAGTCGATGCTAGCAGGTTTTGGAAATTGCTATTGACCCCTGCCTAAACGAGACAACTGCAACAATACAGCTGCATTCGTGTCCGTGATGAATGAAAAAGTGCGATATATTACCCGAATAAGTGAAGTAGAGCAGCGTCTTTGAACGGATGTCACAACTCTGTACTAAACGAACCAAATAAGGTTGCATTCGTGTCGGTGAAAATGCCCTATACACCATTTTGTAAGCAGTATTTCTTTCTCCTCTATCGACCTGTAATGCATTTCCTAGAAAAGGCAGTAGCAATACAGCAGTATTTGTAAGGTTGCAACCAGCTGAAATTTGTCCGCTGTATTTCTGATCTAAACATTCCCAAAAAGCACGAAACTTAATTGATTTTTTTGAACATTTAATTGTTACTTCTTTATTGTAGCAGTGTAATAGACGAAAAGAAATTGAATGCAAGTTTTTAAAAAAAAATTTTACTCTCGACACTATTCTTAAGTTTTTTTTAGAGACTACTTAAGTTTACACTTTTTGTACAATGTAGTAATATTTCCAACACTGAAATAAAATACAAATGATCTTTTGCAATACTGACTTCTAAGTTAGAAGACTTCTGATATAAAATATGGTCGTTTTAAAATTAATTTTGGTTAATTCGAATTTAGTATGCACAGATTTAAAGAACAAACTGGTATTACCAACAAGTTTTTACAACACTGGTCTTTAAAAACAACAGAATTATTTTGCAGTTCTGAATATGGAACACACTAAAAATGATCATTAAAATACTGCAGTTTAATACTCATTTGCTATTATGTTTACCAACACTGTTTTTAACTAAAGCCAAAACTTTGCAAAAATTTCTAATTAAATAGTTTTCAGTCGTAAAATGAATTTGTTACTCTCGTTTAAATAGAAAGTCGTTTTGAATGAAGTTTTCCAACACTGATTTTTCATTATTATTAGCATGGATTTGAAAAGCTTTCATATTGCACAAAGATTCAGTTTCTGCAATAAATAAATAATTTTAGTATAGCATAAGACAACACTGGCTTGTCACGTTCTCATTACAAATTGTGAGTACATTATATTAAATAAAAAAAAACATATTGCATCTAAAGTTAGCCAAAACTTTTTTCGAGAAAATATAAAATGTGACCAAATTCATCAAAAATTCTCACTTCTCAGTGTCTCTGGGAGTGGACACTTTTTCACACTTAAATAGTATTAATTTTTCTCAGTGTCTGTGAGTGATGTCAGCTTTTACCAAATATAATTTTGCTCACTAAAGCAAACTCCCACAACACCCGTATCCATAATTGCTTTTAAAATTGCATAAAACTTAAAAATAAATTATGTCTATGATTTTTCTCAGTGTCTCCCTCTGTATTATGCCATAACTTCTCTTGAGCTAACATTTCAATGCATTTCATTCCAATACTCGGGGCATGTGCAAATTTGATTTTTGCGTTGAGTGAGGACGCTTCAGCTTCAGCTGCACATACATATTACACATACGCTCTGTTGACATATTTCCAGTTGTGGTCCTCTTGGTATGCGGCCTTTGTAGGCAAAAGACAGAACGCATACCTGCAGAGGATGCTCTCCATTGCCTCCCCCCCGCCCCCTTTTGACCCCCCACCCCCAGCGTTGTAACTTTGTGTGTGTCGTTTGTTGTTTGCCGTTTTCATTTGCGCTTTAGCATAAAAAACTTTGCATACTTTATGGCGTTGACTGAGGCTGCTGCTGGAATGCGTCTGAGTGAGTGTGTTTGTGTGTGTGACAAGTGCAATAATATCATAAGCACAGCAAAACCAACAACAACAACAACAATGCTGGTGCATTGCACGTTTTTTTTTTTGCCCCCTTTGGCACTTTGGGCTCACAAGTGCAGAAATCTCCTTCGGTTTTCTGTGTTCTCTGTGTACGTTTGCTTCACTTAAGCATTTGCGTTATGTGATTAAGGATTTAATTTTTGTGGCTGAAGTGAAACCACAACATTCTGTCGTTTTTTTTCTTTGCCTTAAATACACTTGGCGAAAAGGGAGAATCTTACATAGCAGAATAGTGCACAAAACACTGTAAAAGGTGTGCCACACAAAAAATTTGCCTATTTTTCAGACGTTCCCCGGTGATGAACTTTAAACTCTTTTACTGACATTCAATTAACATTGGAAAAGCTCTGAAAAGAAACCAAAGAGCTGTAAAATCTACATGAACATCATTGCTAGATCCATAGTTTGTGTGAATTGTACATATGAACAACTGAAGAACAGAGAAAGCTGTCGGATAAAATTTAAATTTATTTTTAACAGATCACAACAGTCCCGAAAGTGCAACCATTAGGGGGCGGTCGATTTCTATGGGTGAAAAAAGTCAACAACAAAGCGTATAGGAAAAAAGAAATGTATAAAAAACTCTAAGAAAACTTCACCAAGAAATCATGGGTCTAAAATGACAAATTTTAAGGTCTTTTAAGGATTTTGTCTCAGCTACGTTATTTAGCCATAGATTTTCTTCACCAATACCGTATTTTCTTCGTAGAAGCAAAAAATTGCCAGTGAGAAAAGGCAAAATCTTCAAACTGTCTTAAAACTTGAGGTCAATTTGCGAGGGCGAGGAATTCATTTTAGACCCATGGTGTTTTAGTAAAAATTTCTGTAATTTTCGTTTTGGTAAAAGCTTTGTGCGGTTTCACTCTTCATTTTCCTTTGCACTGCCAAAAGCTGGACACATTAAACAAAATATATTTATAAATGAATGAAATTTCACTAACAATATCTAAATTGATCACAGAATTAAGGAAAATTAACTTTATGTACTGTGCATAATTTGGCAAATACTTTTCATTCTGCTTTTCAAAACGAAAAACTTTTTCGATTTGGGGTTACGAGAACATGAATCAATTCGATTTTCGAAAAGTTGCCGTGGAAGTGGAAGTGAGAAAATGCTGGCATGTCTCTTACATGTCAAAACAAAAAGTTGAGATATTTTTGCAATCTTTTTGCAATCTTTTTAGTCTCGGAGTAAGCCCGACATGAGCTTGAAACTTTAATCTCGATTTACAGGATGTTCTACACAATTCAATCTTTTAGGGATTGGCCCAAGTTTTTCAAACTTGTATCATCCAAATGTGCCTTCTTCAATCCCTTTCGATATCACATGTTCATAAATTGGAGAGCGAGAGCGACAAAACTTAAGTAGCATTTTTGACATGAGGCAACATTCGATGGCGATGGTCGTGTGCGAAGAGATGCCATTTCATTCGTGTTCAGTGCGCAAGGTCGTGGGTTCGAATCCCAGTTAAGCCCAACAAATTTGTATATTTCTTTGTTTTTCACAAGTCTCAAATAAACCAAAACTGTTGTGGTTTCTTTGAAGTGTATAAGGAATATGGCATAGGAAAGGAAGAAGAGAGGTATCTTTCCTGGAATCAATTAATATTACATATCGAGCTAACAAATAATCTCGAACATGCTTAAAATGATCCTGCATTGGGGTTAATTCCAATTCAATCTTTTTTAAGATTGCCCCGGGATATATGTAATTTTTTTCAGGATTATAAAAGTAGGATCAACTCTATCTTTTTTTTGGATCGGGGCAAAATTTTTCGGGATTACGTTGTTTTCATTACCGATTGGGATTGATTTGATCTCGTATGGATTGATTTTTTTTTTGAGTGTAGTTTATAGGGTCGGAAATAATTACTTTGCAACTTTATACCTATATACTCTGTGTACCTTCGGTAGAGGGTATAAAAATCAGACTATTGATCTGTTTTTTTGGTATCTACTGCAAGAGAGTCTTATAGCCGATAGGATAAAACAATGCGTTAAATTTTAGATGGAGGTAAAGAATTTATCTTAAAATCGACACTTAAATAACCTATGCTTTTAGATCCTCGATTTCAAAGTTTGTTGAATGATTCGAACAACAAAAAAGCTTAGCGAAACATTGGTAATATTTTTCTTAATTATGCATTCCACATCACTTTTAGAGGAGGAAAATCAAGAAAGATATCCTGCCGATACTGGCGTTTACTAAAGTGATATGAGTCTTCTGATTTTCCCAGTGATCGTCGACTTAAGTCTAATTTGATATATTAAACAAATTAATTGGCTATCTCTTTAATAGTTTCTGCACACTGAGCACATATTACAGGAACGCATGGAATTTGCTGATGTGAAATGGAAATTTACAACAGCCACATCTAACATCTTTCATCTGTCTGTAAAAATAGTACAAAAATATGTATATGGGGTTTAGTGACCTGTTTTTGATTTTAGTCAATGTCACAACTGGCTAGCTCAAGGTCTTTGGTTGATTATAAATCTTTATAACCAAGACAAATCAACAGATATTAATTACAACATTTTGGAATAGCAATTGGGTATGTCCGTACAACGATCGCTGTTTCGGGAATAACCAAATTCTCTCATCGGCGGACTTGTTTTGCTGTTCACACTTCAAACAAACATCCAGTTAGTATTTAAACTCTGCAGGCGGCGAATAAAGACATAGGAATTACACTTTTGTAAATTCGCAGCCCGAATTTCGGCTATGGTTTTTTGTTTGAAGGTGTTTGTTTACTAATACAAAAATATATTCAGGTAAAATATATTTATATATCAAGTGCTCAACAATATCAGGTTTAAGAATTTTATGGTGGTAATTGAAAGGCAGTTATGCTTGGTCCTTCTCCCGAAGGGAACCCATTTGGGTGTTTTGGGACAACTTTGGCGAATTCTACTTTTTCAGTCCCTTCCCTATCTTGCTAAATTATCCAGCACATTTTGGTTATCAAATATTGAGCGTTTTGGTACATGGGCATTGCTATTATCGATGCAACTGCTGCTCTGGATTTCTGAATTTATGTCGACTGGGTCCTCTGCGCAAAAGGAGGAAAGATCTGCATCATGTCAGGAATGGGGCGAGCTCCTCTTTAATCACTATCACGATTCTGCCGCATGTCATCAATATGTTCCTTATGTCAGCATCCATGCGAGGCGTTTTTAAGTGGGTTTCTTGGCGACTTAATATTGAACAAAAAAAAATATATGATAATACATGACATGTTTCTCTGCCATTATTTAATTTAATGAGGAACGTATGGTATAGAAACATTTTCTTCAAGATGTTAGATGTTGCTCAGTGTAAATAGCCTATAAATTGGAAAAAACGTGAGGCAAACTGAGGTTCGAAAACAAAAATCTCGAATCTTAAATTTTCGAACAAAAGCCATTGGTAAATTTTGGTTCGAAGACGCAAGCTGAAGCTCAGCAAATTTAGGTTAGCAGCCCGGTTTTAAGGTAACCTTCAAAAGATATTTCGAATTTTTTAATGAAGTACATTCAATTGTCTGCTTGTGGTAGTTTGTAAGGTATTTTTTCGTTGTATGTTTGTGTTTTGTAGGTGTGAAAGTGCAATTTGTCCCTCAGCCAGGCCTTTTACTGTCAAAATGAAAATCTATCACATCTACAAAAATCATCTAACAAGAGGCTTAAAATTTTTGCTGCATTTCTTTAATGTTTTATTTCGTCATTGCTTCGTAGTAATTTCCTTTCAAAACGTATTCTACTATTTTCGGAAGCTAAGTGCAGAAATTAAATCATTAAATTCAGGTTTTACAACTTTTATTTAATTTTGTTTTTTTTTCTGTTGCCTTAAGTTAAGTTTTCACACTTAAACCCACATCTGCTTGTCCTTAAGTCCGTGCAAACTTAATTATTTCATTTCCTCTTCCATCACTAAAAATTCAATTTTGCTTAATTTGATTAGACCTGCATCGTCTATATAGTTGGCTCGTCCTTTTTCTAAACCTTTTTGCATTTAAATTGAAAACAACAACAAATATTGGCAGACGGAACATCACTTAAAACTCAATCAACTGCAACCTAACCATATTAAAAAGGCGGCACACAAGACACAAAAAAAAAAAATCCAGAAAATGGAGGGAGAGAAAATATATAACGCATACGCCATGTGGTGCAAGCTTCGTTTGTCGACGGCATAGAAAATAAAGAATGCAATCAATTTGTCAACGTTTCTTCATTCTAGTCTAGTTGTTGTTGTTGTTGTTTTAACAACCGTTACAGTCAGTCAGTCCCTGCTTCCATTTGTCCGCTTGTCATCACACACGTATGCCGGCAATTTATGTGTCGTCTCTATACATTGGAGGAAACCAACCCAAACAACGACCAACGATTCCTAGTAAATAAATTTAAAAGCGCTTAAAAATAGGTATGGGTAGTTGTATGTGCTGCAATTTGCCTTGTCGGTAGGTGACTTGACAACATTTTGCATTTGCCCCGGCGGGCTTCTTGATGATGACATTCAAAATTTACTATGACACTAGTAAATTCAATTAAAATTCTCTACGTCGTATGTGTTTTCGTGTAATGTTTATGTAGTGAAAATTTGCACACTTTTTATGTAGCTGCCAAGTGCACGGTTGCCTAATGACTTTTGGGGTCTAGCTGCTAACTGTCCCCAAAGGAAGTTGACACGAGGATTATATGAGCAAAACCAAATGGCAGCAGGAATGAAAAATTACAATAAAATATTTAAAATTTTGTTTTTTAACTACATTTTCTTGTTTCTAGACTCGTTTCCAGTTTCATCTAAACCTGATTACCTTTCCTTAAATGTTTGTCATTTAGCAAATGTTTTTGACAACCTTTCATATTGGTAAAAATCATTAATAATTTATAAATGATTGAGCACAAACTGAAGTATTTTTCACTTCACTACACAATTGAAAAGTCTTAGAACATAATTGGAAAAAAAAAAATAAAATAAAATTATATAAAAATAACTGCTAAACTGATGATTAATTCATTTATTATTTATGACACAAACAGAAGGCGCATACAAAAAAAAAAATTATATAAATAGAAAGAAAAATCGTTCAAGGATACTGGGGCCAAGATTCAACTGTCAAGCCAAAGAAAGAAGGAAAGAATAATATATTTTCTCCCTCTGGTAGACACGTTAATATTATGCAATGCCTCTCTCTCCCCCTATAAATATGCATAGAAAATGCCTAAAAGTTAATTACCGTCAACATTCTGAGTGGCAAGTGGGAGAAAGCAAGCAAAGTGGGCGTGTTCTATGGGCGTTGATTTTAATTTATGGCACACAAACTTTTCTCTTACCTCCTCCTTACACACACAAACACACACGAACACCCCGAGAAAAAGGCACTCATCTGGTGTATGTGTGCTTGAGTTTGGTAATTTAATATTCATGAACGTGTTAAAATCAATGCCAAAGTTGCTGAAGTAGGAGATGTTAATGCTACTGGTCTAACAATCTAATTAGCAATATTTTATAATAACGACCAAAAGTGCTAATTTTAATTGAAATTCTATGCCAGAGGTTTTTCTTAACCCTAGCCCAGCATAAATCTCAGCTCACCCTTTAGATTTTTTGTGTGGAGGGATGGGGGGGAAGCGGCTGCCTGCCAATAATTACCCACATAAAATTAATGTTCGTAGAAATTTAAAGAGTTAAATTTGTTTATTGCGGGTGCTTGAAACTTGTTAAGGAACTTTTTTGGTGTTTTTATATGAGGGTTTCATGGGGTCGTTAAAAAAATTTGTTTTAAATTTTTATTTGAAAAGAAATTAAAGGAGTAGGTATATGTGTACTCATTATCGTATGTGTTAAAATTTAGCCACGGTCGACAACTCTTCTACTCTTGGCTAGATAAGCTTAGAGCTCAGACAAACTAATTCATTTCCGAGCCAGGTATCAGCTCCATATAAAAAAGGAGAAGGCTAAGCTAACTTCGTCTAAGCCGAAGTTTTTATACCCTTGCAAATGCTGGATTTGAAATGTTTAAGAACGCTTACATAAAAATCAAAAATTTTTCTAACTATATCCCATTTTCCGACAAATAACCAACTGATTTCGCGAATCTTTTTGAAAACATATCATGTTAACAATCGCCGAGTTATCTCACTAAAACTCATTTTCCTACCGATTAGTCCTAAGGCAGCCTTAATATATTGTCATCCGATTCCGACCAAATTTTGCGAATCTATTTGAAAGCGTATAAAATTAGTAATCAGCGAATTGAAGAACGATAAAATTAAAAACAAAAAAGTTTTTCTCACTAAGACCCATTTTTCGACCGATGGAACCATCGGCAGCTATAAGATATAGTCATCCTATCCGGTCGGTACCGACATATTAGCAGCATGCAGCAAACAGAAGACTCTGTACAAAGTTTCAGCTAGATAACTTAAAGACTGAGAGACTAGTTTGCGTAGAACACAGAAAGAGACTGACGGACAAAGTTCAATCGAATCAGCCCGTCGCCCTGATCAAGAATATATAAGTTTATGGGGTCGGAAATGAATATTTCTATGCGTAGGCAAACTTCTGGGCAAAATTATAATTCCCTTTGCAAGGGTATATAAAGAGCTGGTGTCACCCGGTACGAGAGAATCCCTTTACGACGATGTCTGTTTGTAAATTTATTTGTAAACTCACTATTAAGTCACTGTTAAGTCAAGGTTGTCACTGTCAATTCACTGACAAGTCATTGTCAATTCACTGTCAAGTCACTGTCAAGTAACTCTTAGGCCACCGTCAAGTCACTGTCAAGTCTCTGTCAAGTCACTGTTAATTCACTGTCAAGTCACTGTCAAATCACTGTCACTATTAAGTCACTATTTAGTCACTGTTTAGTCACTGTTTAGTCACTGTTTAGTCACTGTTTAGTCACTGTCTACTTACTGTCTAGTCACTGTTAAATCACTAGTAACCCACTGTTAACTTCCCACTCGAGCATCCTCCCACTCCACACACCCACAAACACACAACCTGCTGCTACGGCAAATAGTTAAAGTGGTTGACCTAGCAAATGCAAAATGCAAAGACAAGGAGTATCCAAAAGAATCTGCCGCAAAGACAAAATTTTTATAGTTTTAATCCCCCAGTCAAACGTCTGTAAAAGAACTTCGCTCCCAAAAGGGTACCGGAAAGCTTTCGTTTAATTCCGACGGACCTCTACGCTGGGTCGAATTCAGACAAACTAAAACCGGTTTTGTTCTCTTCTTTGATTGGTGTTTACAAGCGCAAGTAAACTGGCTAACAGCAATCTTATTATTGGTACTGGCGCTTATCTTCGCGAGGCATTGATGACGTGCTCTGTCGTATGCTGCTTTTGTGTATCGCCTCATCCGAGATCTATAATTACGTATCAGCAAATCGGTCCAAACAAGTCTCTGCATTACTGCAACCGTCTTCGTCACGAACTCCGAACCGTCTTCGTCTACAAACTGAACCCTGTGGGCGACTCTGACCCATCAGCCAAGATATGCGTGCGGCTGCGACGGATGCAGGGCGGGGCGAGGATCGCACCTGAGCGCCGTAGCAGCGCAGCAAACACAGAAGAGGGACTGCGCAAAGGTACTATCTGCCCTTCTCACATCTGTGGCAAAGACAACATCTATCTAGCTTTACGTCCCTCGAGATCAAACGTGCCGTCATACAGCTTCGCTCTAGACGGGTGCCGGACAGCTGGCTTTATATTCCGACGGCCCTCTAGGCTGTCGTCGAACTCAGACCCTCTAATCGCCCATCGGAAGTTCATGGCACCGCTTACTTTTGCACGCGTGTGGTACAGCAGTTTTCTAAATGAAAAATTGAAGAATTCAGTACTGATTTTGAGATACAATTTTCGCTTAGAATTTCCACACGCGTATGTAGAAAACCTAAACGTTCGTATGGTATTCAGATTGCTGCATGAAAAATGTAGAAGTTATTTGGAAATAAGCTGATTTTCTAATGTCATGTAGACTTTGCCTTTGCCCACGCAGCATTTAACTTTTCCACATGCGGTGTTTACTTTTTTTATTTCTACGTGTTGCATGCAGTTTTTCTGCACGCCACGTGTAGCTTCCTGCATTCCACATTAAGCGTGTGTTACTTAGTAGGCCGAAATACTTTTCGTTTATGATTGACGTTTTATAGCACGCGCCGTGCAGGCAATTTTGTTTTCTCTGTGCACATAAAAATAATATTCGTAGAAACTAAAAGTGTTAAATTTGTTCATTACAAATGGTTGAAATTTGTTAATTAACATTTTTAATATTTTTATATGAGGGTTTCAAGAGCTCATACAAATTATTTGCCTAAAATTTTTATTTGATAAGCAGTAATTCAGTAGATCCATGCTCAATGTGGTAGTGGGACCAGTTTGACAATACTGAAATAGTTGGATTTCTAAGTAAAGAGATAAAGCCAAAGCATACCAATTGGGTTGGATTTGTGAGCACTATTTTAAAATTCTTCGACCCCTAAAAGCAACCCACTTAGTAGTAACCCCTAAATCAGCATTTCACAAACATGACTGACACCGAGCAAAAAGAAAAAAGAGGGAAAGCAAATCCCATCATTAACTCTGGATGGAAAGGAACATACCTTTCGCCTTTTTCGATAAGCAGCTCATTACTCAAATGCAGCAGTCAAAAAGGAAAATAAAAGGTCAAAAAAGCCAAAATGTGTATGTGATTTACTGCCCCAACTGGAGAGGGAATGGAGTCCGCTTGGATCAGCATAAAACCTAAAACATAATAATAATTTGTTATATCTAAAAGAAGAACAACACAACACAGAGCAAGAGATAAACAAAATAAATGACAAAAGCATGTCAGCACAAAAGCAAACTAAAAATGGGCAAATCGACTTGCAACCCTCAGCGAAATTCGCCTTCTTCTTTTTTTTTTTGTAGGGAGACATTTGCATAAATTATCATTTGTTCAAACAAAAAGCAGAGGAAACCCTCCAAAAGATACCTTGGTCCTTGGGTAATAAAAGGCAAATGCATAAAATAAAATAACATAAAATAAGAATTTATGTGCAGGCAACAGCAAATATCAAACAAATTGCAATAAAATGCAAATTTAAATGGAAAGAAACTGCGCCTTAAAGTCGGCAACAATTTGAATTTTAATATTTTATGCTTAATTTAAAACGAAATTTGCTCAAATATAAAAGGGAGAGCCTTGCCTAGACTCTTTAGGTGTGTACCCTGTAAAATAAGTGAACCAAATTTAGGTAAAAGGAAAACAAAAAAGCGGCTTAACCAAGCAGATATATTATACATCTTTAAAAATCACTTAAAGCTCTGATTAAGACAGCGTTAAACCATAAATTTAATAAAGGCAAAAACGCTGTTAGATTTTTAGGGTACTCCCTAGTCTTGTCCTTCTTCCAACATTGTCTGGCCTGTGGTTCTCCCTCTACTCTAAAAATGTTTGTCTCGCTTTTTGTGGTTGTTGTATATGTTGTTTCATCGTTTCCAAGCAGCTGAGCCCAGCTGTGTTAGCAGCAGTAAAAAAAAAACAACAATTTCCTTACATTTTAATACACTTTTCTGGCCACGCCCTCGCCCCACCAACACAACATAAGACCGCGCATAGCAAAAAGCAACAGCCGTTGGCAGGTGAAGTTCCCATTTTTTTTCCTTTTTTTTTTTTTTTTAAGAAAAACTTTTTCTGCACAATGAATTTTTGCGCATTTTCCACCTGTATGAGCCCTGCTCGCCTTAGGAAGCAACACGAAATCCTCCCAGGAAATCGATTCGTTGTGGTTGTCGCTCTCGGGTAATGAGAAACTGGAGTGAAATGAGATAGGGGAGAAAAAGCACAACTTTACAATTTTTTTTTTTTGTTCTGCTTAGTCTTTAGGTAAATTACTGCAGAAATGAAATAGAAAAGCAAATTTCAGCTAATTAAAGTCAACAAAGCAAAAATCATTTGATATGCAAATGTCAAATGACATAATTGATCAAATCTGTGTTAGGGTTAAGCAAACACACAAAGAGCAAACTAAACAGAAGCAAAAGGTTAAATATAGAGCAAGTTAAAGCAAATTGAAAAGGGGAAAGTTTAATAAATATTAAACAATGCTAAGAAATTTGACCTTTACAGTTTATAGAAGCTGTGTCGGGCGATTCTAGATTATGTTTTCTTCACTTGGGTATTTGAAGTACTTGAGCTTAAAGTTGCCAGAATTTTTACAAATTTTTGTTTTGTTTTGTCCGTTTTTCTTGTAATTATCGTATATGTAATTATCGTATTAACGATTAAATTTAGGTCCCCAAAGTGTGCAATATTCAACTGGTTCTCACACTCTTCTTGTAGTGGATTTCCGACGCTTCAGGCTTATGTACAAAACAAATAAATCATGATTTTTTGCCCTAATAAGTATGCAAACTTTATTTTCTTTACAATTTATCTAAATATTTAGACGAAACAATGATATAAACTAGTCAGTTATGGGAGAGTCATACGATATTCACACTATAGGTCTGATCAGTTATACAAATTAAAAGCGTGTAAAGTTCTGAATGGATTTAACCCAGAAAAAATAGTTCTTTTAGTTTCGAGTTAATCTAGTAAAAAATTATAAATATAATGTTTTTACTGAAAGCCAAAGTATCTTGGCGCCATATCGACTGCAGAACAACTGAGATGTGATGCTCTTGAACCTATTAACCTAACATTTTCATATCACACATGGTAAGTAGAAAAGAAATCAATATGAAAATCTTACACAATATAGAACACAATACAGAGAATATTTCTGCATTATTGAGTCAAAAATCTTATTTTTTGAGTTATGCCAGTCAATTTCCCATGTTCTACTACTGTGGGCAAAAAATACCGGAAATTTTTTTATCAATCAAAAAATATTTTGTAATATGTGTAAATTAAATTTCATCCCTCTCAAACTAGTCCCACCCGGATACAAAACAATAGCGAATAGACAGAATTCACATGTTGCTATACGGTGGTTGCGGCACGATATGGGTCGATATGGTCGATATGGGTTTTTGCCGAAATGGTCACGAATTACCGTTTCGGGTTTTCCATGAAATTTAACCTTTTTGGCGCCAATCGCGATGGTCACTTGAAATGGTTTTCACTGATCCTTCCGATATTCCAGCAAGGTCAGTAGGGTCTTGGACAGTTAATCGACTATTTTGTAGCACCAATTCTTTGATTTTGTTGACGTGTAGCTCGCTTATCAGTTGATGTTAATGGTCGTGCTTGCCGTGTCTCGGCTTTAACACTTTCTTGACCCTCTTTGAACATTTTGTATTTTTTGTGATACCTTGATATATGATGATAAATGTATGATTTTACAAAGCTTTAAATTGTCTAGACTACAAATGGGAAATACGTCGTTATCAGGGGGCATCTTCTTTTTCGTCAGCTTTTTAAGGATGGCCAATATATCAATTTGTTTTTTTTTTAAGTTTTGGTTGACTCTGCATAATCATGTTTTGAGCCTCCATCACTTTTGCCAATTGAGTTTTCAACTTTACGAGTTTGTTTAACAACTAAGCCAAATTCAAGTGACTCCTCGCCTCGTATGTGTCAAGTCACTGCTACACTTACACATTTGTTCTGCATACAAATACAAATTTAGAAAATAGAAATTTCAAAAAACGCTTATGGATGAGGGGGGAAAGAAAGGATAAAGAAAGGATTAGTTGTTTTAGTTTGTTTCCGATTACTATCTCTCTAACGCATAGCATCGGTTGTATTGTATTACTTTTTTTGTCAGGCGTAATGCATACTTTCGGCAGAACACGTTGAGCTCTGCGCCGCTGGGCAACTGACTGCAAGTCCCGAGTGGGAGTCCCGAAAAGAAAGCGCACTGTTATAGTTGTATCATAGTATGTTTTCATATCATGTTTTCAGACATTACAAAAAACCAAAAGTTCACTTTTAGCCTTTTACAAAAGGACGAGTTTCTGAAACACAAATATTTTGACGTGTAATTTTGCACACATGTCACTGACAGTTTTGCCAACTTAATAAAACAAATAAATAAAAACATTTTTAATTCAAATTTCCCGATACAGGTCAAAAAATACCGGGAAATTAGAAATTAACACCGTCATGAAATTCGGAATTGCTCATGAGCGAGCCACATGCACCGTCTTTTTTTGGATCTCTCTCGGAACCGAACACATTCGATTGACTAATCAGCTCTCACCTTGGAGCGACAAGTCTCAGCTCTGAGCAGAGATCAAAAGCTCGTCAGCCGTAAGCCATCAACGGGCTCTCGGCTTGTAAGCTACAACAGTGGGCTCGTGTGCTACAGCTCACAGCTTTGATTTTGTGCTGCCGATGTCTTTGTAATTAGCCATGATCTGTGCAAGAAACGAGTGTTCGCCAGTAACGACCTATTCGAAAAATGACAACTGATGAATTCAATCGTCACTGAGCTGCAGGCCAAATCAGCACACCTAAAATTACTTAAACAAGTTAAAGTGCACGAACTTGCGCTGGACCATCGATGGGCAAAGCATAACCCGCTTGGTCCCTAATGAGCAATGAGCAATGCACAATAAAATACTAGGCGGTCTCAGCATACCAACAACAAAATACAAGCAACGCTAATAAATGGGTTCCCAACAACGAGATCAAGTTGATTTTCAATTATGGCCACTGTCCCTGACGTAACTCGCACCATAATAACATATGCTTTGGCTTGCGAGCCAAAAACTGTGGTTCACGATCCGAGCTGCAGCTAATTGATGGCTTGGCTCTCGATATCTTCTCAGCTCAAAGCCAACAACTGCAAGTAAAAAGCTCCCAAGTTCAGTTAACAGCCAAGCGCAGCGTGCCATCAGTGGAGAGCAAGAGTCTTCCTTCTAGAGCTGCGAGCAATGAGCGATTCCGAAACCGGCAAATCATAGAGTAATTTTCTAAGTTTATCTGACTATAGCTAATTAAGAAGCTGAGAAATCTGCCCTTAGTTTGGTTTTTCTTTGCAGTGGAAAATTTCTAAAATTTTACACATTTTAAAATATCAAAGTTACATCTGGCTCAAGGTCTATGGTTGAGTATAATTCTTTATAAACACAAATCAACAGATATGAATTACAACATTTTGGAATAGCAACCCAAATACTCAACCATAGACCTTGAGCTAGCCATATGCAACGTTATCTATAATCAAAAACAGGTCACTAAACCCCATATACATATTTTAAAATATTTGAAAGATATTTTTTAAACAAATTTCCAATTAATCGCATATTAAATTTTATTTATTTCTATTTAATTGCAGGTATGTGAATTTTCCCATCAATAATATTTAAAACGAGAGCGTAAGTTAAAGTCGGCTCTAACCGACTTCGATATACCCGTTACTCATGGAAACAAATGTTTATTAGCCTTCCTGTATGCCTGAGGTGGGTCAGCCGAAAAGTATGCAACATTTTTTAACTCGGCTATTTATTATCCGCCAGATATTAATAGACATTTGTCAATTACTAAATCCAACATAAATGACTCCAAATTCATCACGATAAACAGATCAGACAACAAAACTTTTGAAAACGTCGGTCAAGCCCGACTATTACATACTCTGCACCCTTAATGTCGCAGCTCGAATTTGGTCACGAGTCAAACGGCCAGTTAACACACAACGCACAACGCAGTGCGCTCTCTAAGACTTCTCTCTCTCTCTCTCTCTCTCTCTCTCTTACTAAGATTGCTGCTGAACGCAATGCTTAGGTTATGGGTGGGGTGGGTGGTGGGTGTTAACTGACCGTTTTTTGCTCATAACTTGAGTATCGTTCATCCGATCTTTATCATTCCTTCAGCAAATCGATAAATAATTTTGAGTACTAGATATCTCTAGAAAGTACGAACCATCTATCATCAAAACTGTAGGAGATATGACGTTTTTTCCAAATTGCGGGGGCGTGAGGGGGCGTGGCAAAAATTGAAAGAGTCTACATTTCAAATTTGGTTGCTCTAGCTCTTCTAGTCTCTGAGATCTAGGTGTTCATACAGACAGACGGACGGACGGACGGACGGACAGACGGACAGACGGACATGGCTATATCGAATCGGCTGTTGATGCTGATCAAGAATATATATACTTTATATGGTCGGAAATGATTCCTTCTGGCTGTTACATACATTTGCACGACTTTAGTATACCCTTTTACTCTACGAGTAACGGGTATAAAAAGGGTAAGAAATAAAGCCACCTTTTTATGAGTCATGTTTCTTGAACGACTTTGAATTGGTTGTTCAGACTGTGGAATCAATTCGAACAGCGTTGGATCTAATTCTCTTGAACTAAAGTAGCATTTACCAAAATAAGTGAAGACTGATTTTATAGTGTGTAATTTAAAAGCATTTAACTTGGCCACCATTCGATGTGTGATATCAAAATTAAATTTACTATTACTTCAGCCTTAAAAATCCAAGCTAGCTTTCAGTTTTGAATACTCAAACCGACTGAAAAGACAAAGAAACAGAAAAATTTATAGTTTTTATAATGAATATTGCAACTTACCCTAAAACATTTGCATTTCGTTAACCTTTTTCCAAATATTTCAGTTTTCCAACTCATTAAAAGCAGTAGCAGGTATCAAAGTTGCCTGAAACCTAAGTTCTTTGCCAAAATATAGAGTTAGTTTCGTTAACATTTCGCAATTGCTTGGATCTATCCTTTAAGTAGTCAATAGAAACTACAAATTGAACATTTATCTTGCCCTCTTCCTTTGTATGTGTCTACCACCTCTCAAGTGGTTTGTCATCAAGATGGTCCAAAGTGCACCAACTACCAACTAAACTTGTGAGCAGTTTATTTTCTTTGGCTAGAGTAGCTAAAATAATACAATTTTCCTCTAAATTTGCCAGTCAAAAGATGCCACAAAAATAAACCGTATAAGTTTCTCTTTCTCTCTCTCTATGCAAATGTCCTGGACTATCATCATCATCATCATGCTTGAAGTGGGCACACTTCTGCTCGTCTAACAAGCAACACACAGACGACTTCAAATAGCCAAGGATATGTTTGTCCCCCACCTCACCCCCTGCTCACTGCATATTTTTATTTTTGTTTATTTGTTTACTTTTTGCCATTTGGTTCCTCGTTTCTTTTTTTGCTGTTTTCATATTTTGACTGCGTATTCTCTGCCAGTTCCATATATTCTTTCGGCCTTATCCTGGCAATTGTGTATAAAAGTTTGGCTGCTGCCGCCGCCTTTCTTCGTTTCGTAAAAGGACGCATGTGTAAGGCCATGTTATTTAATAGGCTTTTGTGACTTGGTAGACGTACCATAAATGGAAGGCGATGCTAGCACAGTGGATGCGTTTGATTAACAACCGGTAAGAGGACGAACTAAAGTTAGTTTTCAAATATTATCTAACTTCAGCTCGCCCGCCGGCCTGTCATTAACAATAAACGAGAAGAGTTAAGTGGAAAATTTTCGGCAGAAACTGCGAAATGAATTTTGAAATTAAAACTTTACTCTCTCACTTTTACTAACAACCGGTAAGAGGTTGAACTGAACCTAGAATTCAAATGCAATCTAACTTCAGCTCGCCCGCCGGCCTGTTATTAACAATACATGAGAAGAATTGGAAAATTTTCTCAAGAAACTGCGAAATGAATTTTGAAACTAAAACTTTACTCTGACTTTTAATAACAACCGGTAAGAGGCTAAACTGAAGCTAGAATTCAAATGCAATCCAACTTCAGCTCGTCCTCTAACCCGTCATTAACAAATCACAAGAATTGGAAATTTTTCTCAAGAAACTTCGAAACGAATTTTGAAATTGAAACTTTACTCTCTGACTTTTAATAACAACCGGTAAGAGGAAGAGCTGAAGCTAGTTTTCAAATGCAATCTAGCTTCAGCTCTCCCGCCGCCCCGTCATTAACAATACATGAGAAGAATTGGAAAATGTTCAAGAAACTGCGAACCGAATTTCTAATTTAGAACTTTACTCTCTCACTTTTACTAACAACCGGTAAGAGGAAGAACTGAAGCTAGAATTCAAATGCCATCTAACTTCAGCTCGTCCTCTAACCCAGCTCGTCCTCTAACCCGTCATTAACAATTTACGAGAAGAATTGGAAATTTTTCCCAAGAAACTGCGAAACGAATTTAGAAATTAGAACTTTAAACTCTCACTTTTAATAACAACCGGTAAGAGGCTAAACTGAAGCTAGAATTCAAATGCAATCCAACTTCAGCTCGTCCTCTAACCCGTCATTAACAAATCACAAGAATTGGAAATTTTTCTCAAAAAACTGCGAAACGAATTTTGAAATTAGAACTTTACTCTCTGACTTTTAATAACAACCGGTAAGAGGAAGAGCTGAAGCTAGTTTTCAAATGCAATCTAGCTTCAGCTCTCCCGCCGCCCCGTCATTAACAATACATGAGAAGAATTGGAAAATTTTCTCAAGAAACTGCGAAACGAATTTTGAAATTAAAACTTTACTCTCTCACTTTTAATAACAACCGGTAAGAGGATGAACTGAAGCTAGAATTTAAATGCAATCCAACTTCAGCTAGTCCTCTAACCCGTCATTAACAATTCACGAGAAGAATTGGAAATTTTTTTCAAGAAACTGCGAAACGAATTTTGAAATTAGAACTTTACTCTCTCACTTTTAATAACAACCGGTAAGAGGACGAACTGAAGCTAGAATTCAAATGCAATCCAGCTTCAGCTCGTCCGCTAACCCGTCATTATTAACAATACGCGAGAAGAATTGGAGAATATTTTCCAAAAACACAACACGAATTTTGAAATTAGCACTTTTCGCTCTCACTTTGAATAACAACCGGTAAGAGGACGAACTAAAGCTAGAATTCCAAATGCCATCTAACTTCAGCTCGCCCGCCGGCCCGTCATTAACAATACACGAGAAGAATTGGAGAATTTTTTCCAAAAACACCACACAAATTTTGAAATTAGAACTTTACTCTCTCACTTCCAACTATAAAATGATTTGATAGTACATTTTCACAGCAGCTAAAAGGTTACATTTGAAAACACAGCCAACTTGGTTAAAAATTTTTAGGTATAAGATATTTTTTTTTTGATTTTCAAAACGTTTGCCATTTCATTGGCTTATACCACTGTGCGTCAATGTCTTGAATGGTAGCTACTGCTTGGTGCTGCTTTTTCTTGGTAGCCCCATGTTTGTTTTGTCTGTCTGGTGGAGTCCTTTTGCCTTTTGAGTCTCGTCTACACATGTTTGCCGTGTTCCCCTCACTACTCCCCCCTGCAACTTAACAGCATTTGCTTCTTTTTATGTCCTTTTGTATGCATAGTGGCTGCTGCTGCTGTTTGGGTAATGCGTTTAGATTATTAAACATATTTTCTGATGCCTGACAAATGGACATGAGATTGAGCAGGCCAACTTTTAACTGGAGTGTGTCTTTTTTGGGGCAATTAATAGCAGGCAATAACTTGGTAAGCTTTAAGTGTTCAATAAAAACAAAGTAAATATAAAGAGAACGGGAATGCGAATGGGTAGTAAGTAGGTCAGGCCATTAAAATTGCCACCCCAAAAAGAAATTATGTGTGTGTGTGGGGCTGGAGGATATCCTATATGGTTTCCTCAGTCTTGTTTAATCGTTAAAGGCATGTCCCCCCCTTGCACACACACACATGAACTCATAACTTAACTGCAGAGGGCGCCACCTGCTTTGCCAACAAGCAAACTTACTTTTGCCTAACTCTGTGGGGGGAGTCCTTGCTAAATGCTTTCTGATTGTTATTTTTCGTGTTTTCTTCTTAGCATATTCTCAACATTACAATTATTACAGTTTCAAGCAACAGCAGCAGCAGCAGCAGTTTTCCAACCGCCTCCGCCTCCCGCCCCACAAAAAGAAACTTTTGGTTTTGCAAAATCTGGTAATGTAGGCGTGTTTAACACAAACTTAAGTTGTTCGTAATGACTTTGTAGCGCATTTCCCACGAAGTGGAAAGGAGGATTTGGGTGTACTATACGGTTCTTAAAGCTGCGGTCGATGTGAGATTTAATGAAAAAAGTTGGGCAACATTTTGCTGGACTGGGGGAACAGCCTTGGGTGGACTTAAGGCTGTTGAAGTGGGAGAAAATTTTGCAAAGGGAACAAAAGTGGAGAATTAGAAGTAGTCCTAATAGTACGAAAATACCTTAGCCAAGTACTTAATTCATTTTTTAAGCATTTCTTAATTCTTTTAAAACTTTAAATAACTAAAAAAAAATGCTTCATTCAAGTCAATAAAATATGTAAATTAATCATAAAATAAAAACAGAAAACAAATTTCCCTCAACTGAAAATAAAAACAAAATATTCTCACATTTTAGTCATTGTCCAAAATGGCAAAAGCCTATTCCTTGGGATAGGAACTCATAATTCTGCTAACGTCGCAGCCGACATACGTATAGAGAGAGAGAGAGAATACGTGTGTTCTATGAATAGAACGTTCGGCGGCTTGCGCATCGACTTTTTGTTCTCTCACGAGGCATTTGTTCGTTTGATTGTTGCTTATGTTGAAATCTCAACATTTTTACTTTGTGATTCGCTGCTACGCACACAAGCGCAATGCTTGATTGTGTGAGTTTGGACTCCACCGCTTTAACTGTACTTAAAATGAAAAAAGTTCATTTCGATGGGAGAAAACATGTTCTTGTAGTGAGAACCTTGTATTACAAACCGATCCGCTTCCAAACCCGAACTCCGACTTTTTATTTACGGCAAGCCGAACCTTGAACTGAACCACTTGAGAAAAATAGCTGAACCTTAACCTGTACCAAACCAAAATGGTCGGTTCGGTTCCACAAAATGTAGACAACTAAAAATCTGACCCAATGTGCAAAAGCCTCGTTAATTTTGTGGCCTACAAGAGTTTCTCGAAACTAAATCGAATCGGAAAACGAAAAATCTTAAAAGAAAAAGATTGTAAGTTCGTATTTGAACAAAGGGAGTAAAATGTTTTTGAGGATCTTAAATGCCTTTAAGCGGCTGTTCCAAAACTTTCATATTTTGATCCTACGAAGAAAACGCGACTAATCTCTGATGCAAGTCCGGTGGGCCTAGGTGCAGAATTGGTTCAGTAAAAACCTTTCTGAAGTGGATAAACTGTACTTCCAAACGGAAAAAGAAAGCTTAGCACTTGTTTGGGCTGCGAAAAAAATGTTATTATTATCTTCAGGCTTAAAGATCGATTAACTCACTGATCACAAGCTTTTCGAGACCATTTTAAAACCTATTTACAAGCCACCTGCAAGGATTGAGCCTTGGCTTCTTCGTCTTCAATTAATCTGTAAACAGTCATTTATGGTATAAGCTGGTACACTTTCACGCCAGTGTCAAACAAATACGTCAATTTGTTTCGGCTGGAATGGCGAGTACAACATTTTAGATGTTGTCAAAGAGTTGGTACCTGCGGCAATGGACATATGGGCATTTTCAAACTGACGTGACGTTACTTTCGTACGAAAAGATCGTATTGAAAAATATGAAAATCTTTGATTTTTAAAAAAATTGTTCTATATTTGGGTAGCAATAAAGTAGCGCTACAATTCGCAAAAACAATGACATCAATCTATCATAAGGAGTTAAAGATATAAGCAAACATATTTGCTGGCGTGACGTTACATAAAACGGAAGTGGGTTTTGACTTGTTTTAGAAAGATGCCAAACTCTGCGAATTGGGCAAAACTAATTGCGTACAAATTTTTTTAGTATGATTTCAAATAATACAAGTTTATTATACTCTGTACCGAAGGTACATAGAGTATATTAAGTTTGTGCAAAAGTATGTAACAGGGAGAAGGAATCGTTTCCGACCCTATAAAGTATATATATTCTTGATCAGCATCAACAGCCGAGTCGATATAGCCATGTCCGTCCGTCTGTCCGTCTGTCCGTCCGTCCGTCTGTCTGTCCGTATGAACGAAGAGATCTCAGAGATAGTAAGAGATAGAGGTTTGACATGTATTAGGCATATATTTCTTATACTTGCAGGCAGATCAAGTTTATTTTCAATTTTTGCCACGCCCCCTCCCGCCCCCGCAATTTGGAAAAAACGTCATATCTCCTACAGTTTTGAAGATAGATCGTTCGTACTTTCTAGTGATACCTTGTAAACAATATTATTTATCGATTTGCTGAAGGAATGATAAAGATCGGATGAACGATACTCAAGTTATGAGCAAAAAACGGCCAGTAAACACCCACCACCCCCCCACCCATCACCACAGCATTCTATTGAACGGCAATCTTAGTGAGAGAGAGAGAGATAGAGTGAAACTTAGAGATGAGCGCGTATAACTCGTGAGCAAATGCGAGCTGCGACGTTAAGGGTACAGAGTATGTTACAGTCGGGCATGACCGACTTTCTTTCTTGTTTTTATTTGCATAAAGTATCTGACGTGACTTAAATTTCCTCATTATATTTATGTGGTTTTTGTTATAAAATAAAGCAGAAACTTACAGTTAATTGCAATCATATAGTTTCTTATGGTGTCTTCTGCATTATTTTTTAACTCTTTGTACCCTTAGAAATAGTTTAGATACCAAAAATCAATGCAATCTAAAGGCATTTTTATGACAACAAAACCTATCCAAATGAGAAAAAGGTCGCTTGCGCGACTTTGCATTCGAAAATCTCAAAATGGGTTATGAATATATTTAAAATTGGCTCATATTAGTTCATTTTGATTATTTCCCCATGAAAAAATGATAAAAACAAAAGTGTTTTTATGCACTTTTCATTTTTTGGTCTCGGTGGACTCTTCTGTGGAAATGCCCATATACGGAATTTTGCGATTAAGAAATAGTGCATGCAATGGCATGTCTAGCTGAACACTCCTGGAGTGCGGCTATTTCCAATACTTACTACGCATTTAGTCTCGAGCTGGCAATCGTTGGCAGCACTCTAAAACTTTGAGGTCATGCGGGAGAATCAGCTATAAAACGCCGGTTAAGGCTTAAAGTATGGTGGCCATCCATGGACAAAGAAGTTGAAAAATTTGTTAAAGATCTTTGTGTCACAGACAGCTAATACTGCTTTTATGTATAGAATGAAGTTTCCAACTAATCCTTGAATTCATTTGGTCACGGCCCTTTTGGTTCCATTACCACACAGCGACTATATTTTGGTTTTAATTGACTACTTCTCAAGGTATATGGAATTCAGACTTTTAGGTTGGGAATTCCCAAGTATTTAAGAACAGATAACGGCAGAGCCTAATATTGTAGAACATGTGGAATGGAACAGGTTAAGTTAACTCTTTACTGGAAATATGAAATGAAAATATGAATACTAACTCACTCAACGAAGCAATATTATAAGATAACCATTAAGTTTGTTCTTATGTACAACGTTACACCACACGGGGTCAAGGGTTCCGCTCCTACAGAATTAATCTTCAATCGAGTGATTCGTTCCTTCCTTCTATCTATCTTCTATTCCTTCTATCCAAGTTGTAATAGGTAAATTTATGGATTCAGTCGTGGCAGAATAAATGACGGTTTGCTAAATGTATCACAAACGCCAGTCAAACGCACCTAAGCACTTTGGCGAATATTAGGCTAATCTTTATTACGTTTGTTTGCAAAAGTCCCATTTTTTAGTACGTTTGTGAATATTTACGAATATTTGGGTTAGTCGAGGACCGAACCAATGCTCGAAACTAGAACCTTCGGTCGAAAACCTCAAACCGCCAATTTTCGAACATTAACCATACATAAATTTTGTTTTGAACCGGGAAACCGGAACTCTTTAAACATGTTGTGGGCTTGCAGCCCTGCTGCAATTACGATAGCCCGTTCTTACTCTGTTTTTGACTATGTTTGTACTCATATTGAGTCCAATGTTCCTTAAATTTTCTCTCTGTGCATAAAATAAGTAAAAGTAAAATTGGCTCAAACAGAACCTCCAGGAGGGGCCAGGGCCAAGCTTCTCTCAATCTCTTGGCGTGTGTGCTTATAATTTTTGCGCACAAGAGAAAGGGACCTACAGTTTAACGCCGAATCCGAACGGCAATAGTTAGAGAATTTTTGCTTTTTCATGGCTAGTTACTTCACAGCTGGCGCCAGTAGCTGGTGAAGGTGATCGGGTGTGTAAAAGCTTTTTTCTAAAGAAAGAAAAAACTTTTTCGAAAATGTGACTGTGTCTCTCACTAACACACAGTGATGCATGACTTCAGCAAGCATTCGGTGTGAATTGGCGAGTATGTTCGTGCCCCAGGGGCTATCGCTGGGGAACTCTGATCTAGACTGAACGATTGCGCAGTCGACACCGCTTCTGTCAGAAATTAGTCAGCTGTTCGCTCTCACTTACGCTGTATGGCAGGGTTCCCCAAGCAGAGAGCGCGAAAATGTGACTGTGTCTCTCTCTAACACACATTGATGCATGACTTCGGCAAGCATTTGGTGTAAATTCTCGAATATGTTCGTCCCCCAGGGGCTATGGCTGGGGAACTCTGCTGTATGGGTACATTTGGGAATATAACCGTCTCGCTTTAACCACTGTGATTTCCTTTGGGCACTATGAAGTATCTAAACGATGTACAAAAGGGCAAGTCTCATCATGGGAGAGAGGTACCAGTTGATATGAACATGTGAGAGCACGTTGACATCCCCTTTGCTACTTAGTGTTTTTCATCATTCAACTGGTACACCAAAAAGAGGCAGCCTACACTAATGTCTTCACCTTGTATTATTACACCATGGCTTAAAACTTTCAAAATTGAGAGGTAGCGTAAATTTTATCTCTAATACTCATTGCTCCATGCAATAACTTAAAATGTAAATTTGTACGTCAGAAATCTCCTCACTCTCCCTTCACTTTGTATCCAAAGTGACAGAATCAGTTGAGAATTTTATGATTATATTCGTGTAATATAAATTTCACATTTTGCGTTTCAAATTATGATTTTTACTCAATAAAATAAATTTAAAATTTTTTTAGAATTTTGTAATAATTCTCCATTTAAGTCTTTATGGTTTTTTATTTAATGCATTAATCCAAATAATAATAATTCACCCTTAAACTAAAATATTTTTAAAATGTTGAGTACATAGCTAAATGAGTTTTTTTTTCTGAGTGTATCTCATTTGTAAAGTGTAAAACGTCATCGCTCTATGCGTTTCAGCTGAAGCACTTCTCTGAAGCGCTTCTCATCAAATTGACCAAGCGAAATAAAAATAATTTTTTCCCTATTTTTCAAAAACCAGACAGCAGTTTTTAATGATCGTAAGCCCTGGCTAAAGCCTTCTGATACTTGTGTTAAAAGTGATTAAAACGGAAATTTAATTGAAATGCTCGCATTTGCGTAGGCATTTGAACATTTCCGTTTGACTGCACACGCAAATACACAAAATGCCGGCGGTCATTTTGGCCAACGTTTGAATGTTCTCTTTTTGAAATCGACATTTCAATATGTATGGTTCAAGAGTGTATATGGCGTGCGTGTTGCAATTTCCCTCCCCCCCCCCCCTCGCCCTTTTCTACCGTAAAATCTAATTTAATTTCGTATGAAATTTGCCATTTTTTGGGGGTGACTTTTACTCCTTTATACACAGGTGCACAGTTCAGGCCCAGGGGGCTCTGGAAGCAATTTGCTTTCGCTTTTTACTGCTTTTGATTTTTCGTACACAGATATCATCAAGGAGTAGACATGTGGTACACATATATATGCTCTTTTGTCAAGTTCTATTTATGGTTATGCATATTAAGCATTGGCATTTAAGGAATTTCTGCTCAAAGAGCAATAAAATTTGTTGTAGGCCATGTAAAGCAATTAATTTAATGAGTGAGAGATATGTGTTTTAGGACATGAAGAAATGCTTCTACTGAGTTTGCCAATTTATGGCAAAAAGAATAATTAAAGATTAAGAGGCTGTCATTTGTTTTATGTCACGGTCGCTAAACTTTGTATTAAGCGGCTTAATGATTCACTTTCTTCCTTTTTTCTTATTTACTTAGACTTTTATTTCCTACATTTGTTCGGTTTATGTTGTCACGGTCGCCAAACTTGGCCGTTTTTGGATTTACTGTTTCGCTTTCTTTTTTTGTACACTCAGAAAAAAAGGCTTTACGGGGGGTGTCCAGGGAATCTCTAGAGATTTTGACCTCTGATGAGAATTTCAAGAATTTCAATAGATTTCATTTGAATATCTAGTTAGAAGACTTATGTCCAATATAAAGTTCCATCTCTAAAGGAGGGTTGCGTCTCTTTCAAAAAATAACTTCCCATTTTCCAGTTATGAGTTAATTTGATGATTGATTGAAATTTTTAGATTTTGTTATATGTCTTATGAATCATTTTTAAATTGTAATTTAAATTTAAATCATATTCTCCAATCATACAATTCAAAATTTAAAAATATTTTCGCGCCAGTCATAAAACATAACTTGGCAACCCTTAGCCCGTTTGTTGGTATACAGATGGCGCCAGCATAGATAGATGGTTGAGTGGGAAGTTGGTTTTAATTGATACGGCTGCATTCGGTGGGTCTTGTGAAGAATTTTTCAAACTCAAATTTTAAAATTATATATTTAATTCATTTGATGCAACCTAACCAGAAAAATAATTTTTCCATTTCCAAAATTAATTTGGCTTACCAAAATTGTTTGAATGGTGAATTTAGCTGTCTCTTAACAAAACACGACAGATTTGAAACCAACCTAAAGAGATTTCTGTTACACCGAGAATTGGTTCTGGGTTGAAATTTGGTTGAAAGAGATTTCCGTGACACCTCCGTACAGGTCTTTTTGTACTTAAAATTTCAAGCTTGTTTTGTTCTTGGGTGTGCTTAAAATAAGCAAAATTTTAAATGACGCGCTCTTAATTCAAGTGTCAAATTTCATGAATTAAGTACGAAATAGAGTAGGAAAGTCAGAAAAGTTATGCAAAAGTCAAAGATTTTCAATTCTCAATTGATCTTTGCACTTTGCCTATGAAATGATGAAAGATTTCTGACCTACAGTAATACCTTTTTGTTCTTGATCAATTCATTACCTTAAGTCCTGTGACAAAATGAGAATATTTCTTGGAATGAGTACGAAATAGAGTAGAAAAGTCTGAAAAATTATGGAAAGGACAAAGATTTTTAATTTTCAATTGGTTTTAGCACTTTGCTTATGAAGTAATAAAAGATTTCTGACCTACCTAGTAATACCTTTTAGTTCTTGATATATTCATTACCCTTGGATCTATGAAACCTTATATGACTCAAAACAGAGATCTTGTTGAAAGAACAAATTGAGAATAGCTTAAGAGTTTTATGGACTTAATGTACTTTAAAGATGTTTAAAGAGTTTCTTAGTATTGACTTTAGAACGAAGAATAGTAGTAGTAGTAGTAGTAATAGTAGTAATAGTAGTTTTCTATTTATTATATTGTACAAGTAAATCTTAATCTATAGCTGGCTAGCCTGATTACAATTGTAAAAGGTAACACTAGTCCAGAATATTAAAGGGTTGGGGGTGATTCTAGATGATTTTCGTGTGCTGAACACGAATCCTTTTTCAGAAATGGTCCATCACGTCGAGATTTTCAGTAATTTGAACTTAAAGTTTCAAAAACTATTTTGAAACTTTTCAGACTCGTTTTGTGGGGAACCTATACTTTTGTTTTGACTTTTTATGATATTATCGTAAATTCCTATTTCTTAACTTTTAAATAAACTATCCCAAAGAATTGTACGGTTTTTTTAAGAGAAGATATACCATTTTGTAAACATAGTCTCAATAATAATAAAAAACCCAAAACTGTCTACTGCACAAAGTATGCCTTACAGAAACAGTACAATCGGCTTGTAATTTGTAAAGAATTTTAATGAAAATTTTCAACAAAACCCATTGCATACATTGGGGCAGCACCAATTTATTGGGTGTTTGTGAACTCGGATACAATTACTAAAAATGGTACATCTTCATTGGAAAAAATCGCAGAATTGCTTGGGATAGTTTATTTCAATGTTAATGAGTAGTTCTTTCTGATAATGTCAAAGAAAGTCAAAACAGAAGTATAGGTTCTCTACAAAACGCGTATAAAAAGAGTCAAATAAGGCATTTTTTGAATCTTTAAGCTCAAATACTAAAAATCTCGACGTGTTGGACCATTTCTGAAAACAGATTCGTGTTCAGCACATGAAAATGATCTAGAATCACCACCCTTTCAATATACAGAAAAAATAGTCTAATTTTGTTGCCTTGTGTAATTAATTAATATACAAAAATATTTTCAGTCTAATTTATTCCTTTTCACACATATTGCAGAGGGTACAATCCTGCTGAGTGAGGATGAGAGTTTGACATCTCGTCCTGAAGATAGCGTTTATCCTCTCTACACCTAGACTGTCATCAATGTAGTTTTTCGCTACGAGGTTAAGATCCAGGGATTTATACAGAGTTCTCTTGGTGGTCCTTTTAGCTTGTGCAATAAATCAATCCCTTTCTACTTCACAGATTTTGGCAACGATTTGTACTTGGTCTTGTTGAAACAGTAGATGGTTTTCAAAGTCGATAGATTAGAGATGTTAGACCATATTTCAAAGAACTGGAATCTTTCGCCCTGAAGTTGCCTAGCTATGATCTTCGGAAGTCTTGATCTCTCCATGTTCATTATTTTGTTTACAAAGTTGAAATGGGTCTGCAGAGTGTACACTAAGAAAAAACAAGAACGAATAATTTGAGTACGAACGCTTTTGAAAAATAAATTAGTCGTTCTTGAATTTTCATGAATTTCGCTCTTGGAATCGAGATAAAAGTAAGGAGTAAGGGCAAGGGGAGTAAGGGCAACTTAACTTTGATTGAGAAAATAGCGTTGGACTCGCTCTCGCAGAGAGAGAGAGAGAGCGCATGCGCAGTCTGTCGTTGTCCGATGCGTACGAAAGTCAATTGCGTTTATTAATAAGTGTGTTTGCGTCGCGTCGTTTAGCTCAAGGAGTCGAGTGGGCTAAGCTGCCCGTCGCCTGTGTTTTGTCTTTCAAGGTACCGATTTCAAATCCCAGAAAAGTAAGCAAAAAAAAAAAAAAATATCTATGTGGCTATCTTAAAATCAATCAGAATTTAAGACAAAGTTTGGGTGGTGGTTGGTTGGTTGATAATGGTGAGTGGGAGGGGGGGAGACGGACCACGTCGGTCGGGTCGGGTCGGTCGTGTCTCTCACACCCCTCACCAAAAAATGTTCTTTTTAAGTTTTTTATTTTGAGAAATATTCGTACTTGGATCAAGTACTGAAACTCTTCAATGAAGAATTATTCATGCTTGGATCAAGAGCTGAAACTCTTGAATCAGGAATGTCGGGATCAAAAATTCACTCTTGGATCAAGAATTTTCACTCTTACCGTACTTTTGAGAACGAATGCTTTTGATTCAAGAGTGAAATTCTCTATTTTATCTCTAAGTGTACCTGAACAGCGAGGGCAGACCAGTTAAAGGGAGCCTAAATACTTTTTTGATGAATATTTATGATATTTATGATGATATCTATAAAATGTGTGGCCCCATACTTGCAGTTCACAGCAAGACTGCGTATGTTGTGCTTGAAGTCCTTCCTAGAACCAAGAATTTGTTGTAGTTATTTTTAGCATGCACATTTTTGTTAATTGTAATTGACTTAAGATTTTTACAACTAAAAAAATAAAGAAGTAAGATCGTAAAGACTTTAAAATAGTTCAAAATTTGTATAACATATTCCAAAATGGTCTAAAACAGCGTTTCTTAAGAAGAACAAGGTCAAAAAGTGCGAGTGGGCTGGTGTGCGAAAATAAAGCTATGCAACCCAGCTCTGACCTACTTCATCGACCGCTAACCAGCGACTGAAAAGCTGGTTTGCTCACTTGATACAAGCCTCGGCTTGCGTTTGGCTCGTGACGGTGTGAATTGCGAAACGCGCATTCGTACTCAAGCATTTTCGTACTAAAATTTTTGGCACCGTTTCAACTTGACTTAAGTAGACAGTGGCTTCCGCAAAGGGGGGTTCCACAGAGAATACATACAGATCCTAAATTTCTTCCTCCTTGGAGAATATATATTCTTGTACTTATTAATCCACTCTCATTTTTCTCAGACAATTTACTACATCTCACTTTCTAGTAGGCTTAGTCCCTACTATTCTCACATTATAAACATTTGTTTTCCCCCCCATCTGCTAGCTTTTTTTTCCAAATCAAGAAAGTTCAGTTTCTAAATTAAAATCCCAAAATTCCATCCAAATAACCAGCAGCAACCAAGCCATGGATGATGATCTAGATTTTCTAATTAATGCCTTATCGGTGCGGGATACTCCCCTCACATCGCCTTATACCGATCAAGAGCTTACAGAAATTCGTGAATCATTTATTACATTGCAAACATTATTGCGTGAAAATGTCTTGGCTCAAGAGGTAATACCAGCGGCCAAGCCAAGGGCCAAAGCAGGTGAAAATAAGCCTCAACGCGAGGAGTTAACAAAAGAGGAACTTACGAAGAGGGTGGACTTTATACCTTCCTCAACTTCTAGTCTTACCCATACCAGCGATGCGGACAGTGTGCCCACTTTTAGTAAAATCATTCGTTGCAGCCAGACCTGTAGTAATTGGAGCATTGATTCAGATGGAGATGCTGATATCGACTACGAGTCGGGTGATGATTGCCTAGCCTTGGTACCCTATGAGGAGCCCAGCAAGGAGCTGGTACGTTATGAGCAACCATACGAACTCTTGGATAAGACTGATTCGGAAGCCACTTTGGTCACCACACAGAGTTTCTCCACTTCGGCCATATCCATTTGCTTTCCCGTGAAATTGGTATGGAACAATGAGGGTTTCGATCAACAAAGCTCGGCTAGTGAGACCACCTTAAAGGCTGATGGTTGTCGATACATTTTGAATAACTGAAAATTTTATATCCCACTCAATTAATCTTTGCCTAACTACTAAGAAATTCCCATTAATTACCACAATTAGGCAAATACATATTTTTTTCCGTTTGCCCTCAAATTGTTTAATCTTCTACGCACGCGACCCATTTGGCAGTCGTTAAAAATGTACGCCTGAAAAAACCGGAAAGAAACACAAATATATGTAAAACTGCCGTGTTAGGCCCGTGGACTGATTAATGGTTCCTTCCATAAGCGAGCAGGTCCTGGCAAATCTTTTGCTCTGCCTACCCTTCAAACGAGAAGTGGGAAGGTCCAGTCAAGTATAATTAACAACTTTGTTGCCCAGGAAGAGAAAGAAAGCAAAAACAGAAAAAGTAACAAGAACGCTGTTGCTCGTTTTATGTAAATGATGTGTAAACACTAGCAGGGAATGCATTTTTTTTCTCTTTTTTTTTTTGTTTAAAATATTCAATGCATATTTCGTGAAGCGAGTCCATTAAGGGAGGAGAGTACGTATACGTATACGTACAACGACACGTGTCGCTGCGATTTATTAGCATAATTTCTCTACTTCAAGTTTTTTAATGCGCGCACCAAGGAAACATTAAAGTGAAATTGATGTAAATCATCTAGGGTAGTTTTCACTTTTCAGAAAATTTCCCAAGAACCACCTAAAGGTAGATACATTTGTCAAGCCAAAGCTGCGCTCGCATTTGGTAATTCTTGAGAAGGAGTAGACACGTGTATTTGGTAGCTGGTTGTGTCTACTCTTGTGCTATTTATGTCTCACTTAGTAGCACATTTGCTCAGACTAGTTTGTAAATTAATTGGATTTGCAATTACATGCCACACACAAGAAGCAGCTGCAGCAGTTGCCGCTGCTGCTGCTGCAGTGGTTGGTAGATGTAACCGGAAAGGGTGTAGGGCCAGAAGTAATACTTGAATACCACTGTAAATTGAATGAAGAGTTGAAGAAAAAACAGGGCAAATTGCGTTTAGCCAATGCAGAGAGAAGAAGAAAAGGCTTAAAACATGTTTTAAATCTATACAGAAAAAGTGAAAATTTAAGCAAAGCTGGTGATTGGTTGGTGAGCATAGAAAACTACGTGGTTGGGTCTATAAGTTACAGTGTCAGTCAGTTAGTTAGTGAAGAAGTTAGTTTCTCTGAGGATAGGGTTCAAATCGCAACATGAGCCTAACCAACCAAACTTTAGACCTCCCAAAACTGAATCCGAACCGTTTTGAGGACTTTAAGATTTGAAATTTTCTTAATATTTTGGCCGAAAAAATATAATTGTAAAAATTGATAAAAGTACAAACTAGGAGTAAGAAATAAAGCTAAGTGCAAATTGAAAAATGGAAAACCAACCTGGCATATGTTTGTACGAGTGCATAATAAAAGGACCAGTTACTTTTAAAGCGGGTCGTATAAATTGCAATAATCATATATGAGGACCATTTGAGTAATGATTGACGTATTAAACGAATCTGAAGGCAAGGGGGTATAACGAACCTTCTGACCAATTTGATTTAGTCTCGGCTATAGCTTCATTGTCCCAATACGCAGTTGTGAAGTACATAAGTCTTATACAAAAATGTTGAGTATGCTCTACATTACTTCTCATTACTTTACAACTGCTTACGTGGGTTATTCTTTATATGTCGGAAACTGGTAACACTAACCTCAACCATCGTCTGCCATCGTACTTTAGCAGACTCTTGCTTATTGACCTTCCTTCGTTAGCTAATCGTAGAACAGTCCAAGGCGTTTCTATTCTTCATAAGCTAATCATTGGTGATGTAAACTCTACCGAACTCTTAGGTCGTCTTAACTTCTCCGTTCCTTCTACGCTAACCAGAAACCTTTAATCTTGCCTAGATGCACAACTGATTATGGCCAGCATAATCGTTTTCGGGTCTTATGTCAAAATTACAATGATCTCTATCACTACTCTTAGCAGATCTTTCTTCTCTCTAAAAACGTCTCTCTATAATTATCTCCGGGGAAATCTCTGATCACTTCTGGCTGTGAGTAGGGGCATTGCTTGCCGGACTAGCTGAAAAATCTTCCCCAACCGGGTCAGAGATTTTTCAGTTATTTAATTTTAAGTTTGACGTATACATTTTTCATTTTTAAAGTTTACTTTTAAATAGTTTTTTTCTATGTTTTATTTTAATTTATTATATTATTATTATTTTATTTTTTTTTATTTTTATACCCTTGTAGAGGGTATATTAAAATTGTCCAGATGTTTCTAACTCATAGAAGGAAGCATCTCCGACCACACAAAGTATATATATTCTTGATCAGCATGACGAGCTCAGTTGATATAGCCATGTCCGTCTGTCCGTCCGTCTGTTTCTATGCTATCTCCTCCGTCAGTTTTAAAGCTATCTTAATCAAACTTTGCACGAAGCCTTTTGGTACAAATACGCTGCACATTTGTCGGAATCGGCCGGATCGGATGACTACATCAGAAAGCTGCCATAGGAATTATCGGTCGAAAAAGTAGTTTTAGTGAGAAAAACTTTTTTGTCTTCAACGCAAACGTCCCCATTCCTCGTTTAGTTTTCTAAGTTTTCTATGCTTTTACATAATTCCACCAAGTTTTATAAAAATCGGACAACTATATAGTATAGCTGCCATACAAAAGATATGTCTTCCAAACTTGTCACTAATCAATATTATATGCTACTACACAATTCTACAAAGTTTGATCCAAATCGGATGACTATAGCATATAGCTGCCATAGGAACTATCGGTCAAAAAAGTAGTTCTAGTGAGAAAAACTTTTTTGTTTTCAATGGTAGCGTCTTCATACCTTCCAGTTGTGAATATTATCAGTTTCCACACAATTTTGGGGAGTTCGGTTAAAATCGGATCAATATATCATATAGCTGCCATATAACAAACTGGGAAGCAAATGCTCAAAGTAGTGGCGCCATCAAGCTACAAGGGTATATAAACTTTGGTCGAGCCGAAGTTAGCTTTCCTCTATTTTTTTCTTTGTTCCTTCAACCTACTTACCTATTATTAGGTTTTGGTTTATTAAAGTTTTCGCTAATTCTAATAAATAAAATTTGCTGTGAATAGGGGCATAGCTGGCCGGAAGCTCAAATAAATTTCCCCACCGTGTCGGAGTCGTTATTAGTTTATTTTGTAATTTTATTAGATTTTCTTTGATAGGCTTCCTTAGCTCATAAAAGTTTTTGAAGCGCATATATATTTTTGTTGACAACCTATGTTTTTCGACTTTAAATAAATAAATAAATAATGTCATTAGTTAAAATCTGGTAATACCAAAATTAAATATGACATTTTTTAGCATTAACGGTCTCACAACGTTTTGACGTACTAGCGCTATTGCTATATGTGTTGTAAACAGTGAGTTGAAAACATCAGTTTGGTTTTAAAATGGAAATTTCAAGACAAGGTTTTCGTTTTTCGTTGGATTATTTTTCACAACTTTCGATTTGGATTATCTCGACAAGAGTGTGTCAATGAACTCAGTTCTTTGTATGGCGATAAAGTACCATCAAAAACCACTGTATATCGCTACAGCATACTTCAATTTCACCCAATCTCAAGAAATTTTTTTGTTTAAAAATGGAGTATATATTCTTGAGCTTTTTCAGTTATGGAATTATATGTCGACATTCTGAAACAAATCATTTGCTTTATTGTCGTGCCCTTTTCAGTCAGTTTTTGTTTGACATGTATGCGAAAATTTAAACCGAAAGACTTAATTTTGTTCAGTTATAAACATCTTCCCGCCCAGATCGATCACATTGTAATTCTACCATCTTCGTTTACTGGCTCGGCGCGATAAATGATTGAGAAAACCGAGGATGCCAAGACGTATGTTCGACATTATGGTCGTCCTCATCTTTTTATTAAATTTACCTGTAATCCCATATGGAAGGATATACAAAATTCCATATTTAAAGGACTGAAGGCTTACGACCGTCATGACATTATTGCGAGAGTTTTCTAAAACTCAAAGCCTTAAGGTCATTATTAACCAAAGGTGCAATGTTTGGAAAGCGTGGCTTGCCTCATGTCCACATACTACTTTGTAATTTACACTGTAATCGTGGTCGTAGTTCGCTCAGCGACGAATTCCATGAAGTTCGTCGAAAATCCCTAAACATTAACCACCATTAACACCAGCATATGTAAGATTTTGCATTGGATTTTGCTTTGGATTCCGCATAATTTGACAATTGCTCAAAAAATTGTTGCAAAGAAATGCTGAAAAAATTCGAACGCGGTGCTTCAAAAGACGTTTATTAGATCGTAACAGGTGATAAATCATGGATATGTGCGTATGAGCCGGAAACAAAACAACAATCGACCGTGTGGGTTTTCCAAGACGAGCCAAATCACAGAAAAGTAGTTCGAAGCACTGTGAAGCAAATGGTCGTCTGTTTCTTCCGCCGAATGGGTCATGTGGCCACTGTTCCGCTTGAGCAACGTAGGACGGACCGTTCTGTCCACCTTCGGAGAAATACGCAAAATTAACCGCTGAAGACGAATGATTCTCCATCATGACAATTCGAGCTATCAAACATCAAGTCACACAAGCGACTTTTTGACAAACCAAAACGTCGAATTGATGGGTCATCCGCCTGTACAGCCCTGATTTAGCACCCAATGATTTCTTTTTATTCCCAAACATCAAAAATAGACTGCTTGGTGAACGTTTTTCTACGCCGTACAAAGCTGTTGATGAGTTTTAACCCATGTTTTAGAGGTGCCTCAATCGGAGTTTAAAAGTTAAAAATGCAAAAGAGTATACATTTTAATGGAGAATATTTTGAATAAAAATAAAGCCATTTTCTTTTATAAATATTTGTTCTTATTTGCAATAGCCTCGTAATCAGAACGACAGAAAATTCCTTTCGTCACATTATTTCTAGCAGCACATGAGCATCAAAGCAAAGCCAAAGTGCTTCTAATTATTTAAAAAACTGTAACGAAATGAATTTTCTGTCGCTCTGAGTACGTGGCTTATCCCTGAAATATCGCTCCCCACTGTAAATTATTACAGTATCGGAATCGGAGCATTATTATTTTAAAATAATTACCAAACTTGACAACGATGAGTCTGGCGATGGCAGCGAGACCAAACCCTTTAAGACCATACTTCAGGCTATGCGTCACGCTGGTAAGGAACCATTCCCCAACATATATGTGGACAGCAAAGATCCCAATGCTGCACAGGCATTTGAGCCGGCTGCCAAATCGCAATTGAAGAAAATTCAGAAGCTTTTTGTACGCGAGGGTCAAAAGAATGCGGAGAAGCAGGAACGCGAGGCCGCTGATGCTGAAAAGAGGCAGCAGAATCTGGAAGAGGCACGAAAAGTGAAGATTCAGGAAGATCCCTGCTGGCCTGTGGCCAAGAAGATCAAGATAGTTGCATGCACTGAGCATCGTGATGTCCGAGTTAAGATCTATGGCTGGGTACATCGCTTAAGGCGTCAGGGTAAAGCTTTGATTTTCATTACCCTCCGGGATGGATCGGGCTTCCTGCAGTGCGTATTGAGTGATCAGCTCTGTCAGACCTACGATGCTCTTACACTGAGCACGGAGAGCACTGTGGTGCTCTTTGGCACTCTAAAGTTGGTGCCAGAGGGTAAATCCGCTCCTGGTGGTCATGAACTCAACGTGGACTACTGGGAGTGGATTGGCCTGGCTCCGCCTGGTGGAGCTGATGCTATTTTGAACGAAGAGGCCCATCCAGATGTTCAATTGGACAACAGGCATATAATGATTCGCGGAGAAAACACCTCCAAGGTGTTGAAAATGCGTTCCGTGGTCATGCAGGCCTTCCGTTCGCACTATTTCTCCAATGGTTACAATGAGGTAACTCCACCCACTCTGGTGCAAACTCAAGTAGAGGGTGGTTCCACTCTATTCAAGCTTCAATATTTCGGTGAGGAGGCCTATCTCACCCAAAGTTCTCAGCTGTATTTGGAGACTTGCCTGCCAGCGCTCGGGGATGTGTTTACCATTGCCCATGTCGTCACTTGGCCGAGGACCAAACTCTTACCGAGAGCGTGGATCTTTTGCTGCCAAATGTGGGCGAAATTGTTGGCGGCTCAATGAGGATTTGGGATTCTGAAGAGCTACTTAAGGGTTATGAGCGTGAGGGAATTGATCCCAAGCCCTATTACTGGTACACTGACCAGCGTGTCTATGGCTCATTGCCGCATGGCGGCTATGGTCTGGGACTGGAGCGTTTCCTTTGTTGGCTGCTCAACCGTTATCACATTCGTGAGGCTTGCCTGTATCCACGTTTCTTGGACAGATGCAAGCCCTAAACAGTATTCAGAGCGTTAATATGAAGACTTTGTGCACTGCATTTCTAAATAAATAATGGAATATTGCTTCTATTTGTATATCCTGGCTAACCAATTATAATCATTTATAATACAAATATAATAAAAGGCAGCGCCTAAGCTTAAAAAAGTAAAAAAAAATATTACGATTTCGAGAAAAAAATATATTCATACACATAGAAGGAAATTCAAGCTATCCATTTAAAAGAAGAGTCACTTTTGTAGAGAATCTATTATCGTTCTTAATAACTTCATAGCCTCCAATTTTCATGGGTCCAAGTTTGGCATACTCTCTCCTACATATCGGCCTGTAAATTACGAATAAATTCTTCAGTATTGGCTTTCAGTGCGTCAACTGTTGCGGGCTTGTCACTATAGACATGAGCAAAAAATCGTTTGCAATTATCGCACTGTAGCGCTCTCCATTCACTGTAACGTTCTTGCCTTCGTCATCTTTAAAAAAGTCCCATAATCCAGACTAAACAGTGCATTTATCGGGATAAATTTGCAGTTCTTGCTATGCTTCTAACTGCTCTTTACACAAAATACGGCAATTTTATTTGTTCACGTATCCATTCAATCAGAAATGAGCTTCGACGCTGAACACAAATTTCCGTTAAAAAAGTGGACCATCATCCAACTTTACCAGCGCCCATTCACCAAAAGTTAGCCGTTGTGGTAGGTCGTGTGGCTTCAATTCTTGCACCAGCTGTATTTTAAATGGTTTTATACCCAAATTCTTCCCCAAAATTTTCCACGTAGTGCAGTAACAGAGGCCCAAATGCTGTGAACGGCGCCGAATCGATAATTCACGTTCATTAACAACACTGGCGGATACAGCTGCAATATTTTCCTCGGTCCGCACTCTACGCCCCAGAAGGTCGCCCAAACTGACCATAAAATGGAAGAAATGCACGATGCACTTTCTTAACCGAGCATGAATTTTGATAGTAAAATTCAATAATCTGCAAGCGTTGTTCGTTTGTAAGTCAATTCATGGTTAAATTATAGACCAAACTGAACATGTTTGACAGTAACATGTGACACGAAAATAGCTGAGCGCCAAAAACACTGTGACCAAAAAGAAAGTTGCTAAAAAATTACCCTTTAGTAGCATAATTGACCAAGTTTTGAAATAAAACTTTGGGATAGATGAAATTAAAGCCGAACATTAAGCGACTCGTTCGCGAATGTTAGTAAATTTTTATGTAAAAATGTGAAATGTTTTATAATCTGAATGCTTTTGAACTAAGTGCTGAAGTAAATTTACATCTCATGTGAAACTCATGTCTCAGAAAAGCCTGATAAAAAAAATATAATAGCAGTAAATTAGTGTGATATTTTTGTCGATATCAGTGTATGATGGTAAAGTTAAACTCTCTCTCTTAGCAACATGTGCACCTGTTCTTTTTCGGAAGTCAAACTTTTCAACGGCTTCCGTTGCGTATCAACAGTTGAGCTTCTAATACAAAATCCGCATTTTTATGTCCAAGTTTGAACATGCTCCCAGCTAAGCAGCTTCCACAAAACTCATTCCATAACTCCATCTGCAGAGTTCCTCACCAACAAAAAAAATTTAATTACATGCCCCAGTGCTTTGTAAATATAAATCGCCATGTGAGTTTTTCACCAACAGACAATGCCCAGTTACAGATTCAAACAAAAACAAAATTTTTAATAAGCGCATTTTCCAGGGACTTCCCTTTTGTACGCTGCACGTGTACGTAGTCGTCCCGGGCAACCTTGGGTTGTATTTTGGGAAATTGCAATAAAACGTTTGACTGAGCAATCACCATAAGGATGAGTAATTTATAAATATACACCGAAAATCCTTCTAAATGCATCCCCCCTTTCGCTCTTGCAATCACACACACACACACCCCTACTCCTCTCCCACCCCTTATTTAAGGTGGTTGCTGAGGGTTACAGCATTTTTCCTTCTAACGGTAGTTAATTTCCACTGCATTGCAATTGCATTCAAAATTAAATCCTTGGCGAACTATTTGTCATTTTTGACAGTTCAAACTGCGCGTTTTTTTGTTACGAGGGTAGATTTTGGGTCGACTTTGGCGCAGTAGAAGAAATTGCGTCAAGTTTATATTCCCATTGCGTCGTAACTTCTGCTCAAAAGTTGTCAACGCGAGCTGCTGTTGTTGTTTGTAATTAGAGCTATCAAGTGAAACACTGAGGGGAAAGCGAGTGCAAATTTCTGAAATACTTTGTAGGACAAAGTTTTGCTAGGTGGGTAAAGTTAAGTTATTGAGTTGAGTTGGGGCATATTCGTTTTCAAATTTATTGTTTTAGTAGATAGATTAGTAAGGCGATATTCAGTTTTTGTTGTAATTGAAATGCACTGGGTCTTTGCAAAAGAATATATAAGTTAAGCATTGAAATTTACGGCAATGCCTTGGCTTTGGTGCCTCGGTTGACGTCTTTGCGGTGCCTCGGTTAAAAGCTTTATGGTACCTCGGTTGAGAACTTTGCGTTGCCTCGGTTGCTTGTTGTCATCTTGGAGTCTGGGCAGAATACAGAAGTTTAGAGATGATAGTTCATCGACTAGCATAGTAATCAATAGATGATTGGCAGGTTGTCACACGATTATCGATAGAGGGCTGGCAGTTTGCCCCATGTCCACGAAAGAGGCGCCATTATCGCTAGCTTTACCTAAGAAATAGTGCCATGTTTATTTACATAGAACCCAAAAATTATTATTGTTCTAAAAACCCAAGTAACAGAAACTGCAAAAATGTATCCTTTCCCTAAATTTTTGTAAACAAAAGGGATTCCCTTCAAATTTCTCCCAATACAAAAACTTGTACCATTTATCAAATTCTAAGCTAATCTTCCGAAATTCAAAATATTTTCCCGCCAACTAATCTGCTCACATTAACAGATTTATGAGCAAAAACCAAACACTCCCAGCGGGCAGGAAAAAGATTAAAATCAAATCATGGCATCTCATAGCCAACTCGTTTCCCAGCATATTAACGCCTAGAGCCCTCATTCTGCTGACACATTCATAAATCATCAAATACAATCGGAACCAGACAGAAAAATGAGATTGAAAATGAAATTTGCATTATGCAGCACATAACAAAAAAAAAAAAATACTGCGAAATCCTCGGACCTTAAGTACATAACAATCAAAAATTGGGAAAGGGTTTCGTTCGGAATTTTTGGGCAACAGTTGCGAATCGAATTTCATTTTCATTTCTATTGCCTTTGTCAGGGCAAAAGGGGCTCTGGTTAGGGGGGTGACCATTAAAAAGTTTTGTCAACTCAAATTACCAAAAATTGCAAATTGCTTGGATTATACAAGGACATGGCCACTTTCACTTCCTCTCTCTGTGTGGCCAAAGGATTTCATACACTCAATATAATTAAGGGCTCAAGAGCCTTGAGCCAGGGGAAGCCCAGCAACATTTTCAAGTTGTCCAGGCAACAAAATTTGTGGTTTGGGGGCGGGAGAAAGAGAGAGAATTTGTCGCTTGGCATTTTGTGAATTGTATGTTAAATTAAATTTTACCACAGAGACCAGTCGGTAGTCGTTGGTAGTCCAGTAGTCAGTCTATTGTGTGTGTGCTTTTTTGTGGGGGCTTTTTTTGCCAAGTCATTGAGCTTGTACTCTGTTTGTGTGTGTGTGTCCTGGTCAGGGTGGCGGCTTGCGGCATTAAGCTGTCTGTTTGTTAAGTCTGACAGATTTTTCATTTGGCAGCAAAAGTTTGGTTTGTTGTGCTGTGTGGTGATACTTGAGTCATGGATAGGCAGATCGAGTTAATAGAACAGAAAAGTCATCGAATTGAAGGTAAAATAAATATATAAACAAATTTTTATAATTGACTAGCTGCACCTTGGTAAATCAAATTGGAAATTGGCTTGGAAATCAGTTTGAAGTCGATCAGATGAAACAAATTGTATGCGACTTTCCTGACCTTCGGATTGGATTGTAAAAAATTAAACAAATGAAAGCTGCCGTTTTTATTAAAATGTACTTTGAAATTGTTTGCTTCTGATTTTATTTAAGAACTCAATGGCCAATTTCACCAGCACAAATCGATGACAACAAGTCGATGGATCTAGTTCGATTTTTGTGATGAACGGATGTGATGTGCAATTGTGATGGACAAAAATAACAGAAAAATTCAAACTGTCATTTAAAATAAAATCAATAAGCTTACTACTTATACTATTTTTTACTATAAACTCCAAACTCCAATAAGTAATTTTGTTTTAACGTCTGAAGCGAAGTTGGAGCTCCTAATTTGGCCCACTAAACCTTCGTAAGTGGCTAAACAAAATAATCACATCTTCATACTCAAAATTACTAAAATGTCCAATAAGAATCCAGTTTTACCCTCTTTTAAAGATCGAAGCTCTTTTATGAACGTTCGACTGGTGGACTACAACTATACAAATTTTGTCTTTAGCCCTTGCACAAAAGCAAGATTTAAAGATTTAATATTCATGGCTCGTTAGTTGAGTTGAACCAAACTGGGTGAAGCTTTGCGCTTAAATGCGGATCCCCAAATGAATCAACGTTTTCAACCATACATAAAAAGTCTGGTACAGTCCATGTTGAAACATGTCCAATTGCCTGAGAATCAGTTACCAGCTGGCGATAAAAACCAAAAATAAAAAAGTTGTTGAAAATAAAAGAAAAATAAATAAAGAAGAAAAAGAAGAGCAAGCGTCGAAGGAGAAATGTGTTGACTCGAACGATGCCATGCACTAAATGAGACATTACTCGTTTGGGTTCAGGTTTTATAGGCAGCTGGGTGCAGTCGCTAGCGACGTCGATGACAGCGCGGTCGATAACAATGCAATCGATATAACCTATCGTCAGCTGTTGGCGATTGATAGGCGCGCGTTGGATTGTGCGCGCGTGTTTTGAATTTTTTATTTAATTGGGGCTTTTGCATTTCTCGCCGGCTTGGGCTGTGCTTTTTAAGTATAAGCGTAGTACGGAGACGCTGACAATCTTATTGTTTGATAATTTCCAGAGCCGCTCAGAGAATGTAGTGTGACCAGGCAACAGACAGAAATCAGCTGTTGTGTGTATAACAAATAAGCAGGCTAATTCAAATAAAATAAAAGAGTGTATAAAATTGAAAATGTAAGTCTCTAGGGAAAATTCAGTTGTCTGTGCTAATGCCATGGTCTATTTCATGGAAGCATTTTGTGTATGGCGGTAGAAGCCGTGCCCTTTATTTTGGGCTGCGGCCACTTAGACATACTGCTATAACGACAACACAAAACGAATCTGGAGATTAAAATTGCTTGGCCGCATATTAAACCAGAGGCAATATTCATAGCCACAGCCAGCTCCATAGACTGGAGGCAGATCATTTTAGCCGGGCGTATTAGAGGAGCATAAACTAAGTGAATACGGATTTAAAGGTGGCCACAACAGTAGCAATAGAAGCTGCCACAGTAAGCCGAAGGAGCCACTACTATAATGGGCTGTGAAGACTTCAGCTTAGGGCTGTGGAGACTGCGAAGGTTTAGACTTGGGTGGAATGCATACATTGGGGAAATGGCATGCCGGGAGAAGCATACAGAGAAGGATTCTCCGCCACAAGTGATGCTTTTTGTTAGTCAAATCCCATAAAATGGATTGAGACTCGACCGCTTTGATTAACGCCGCTTGTTCGTCCTCCGTAAAGTTCTCCAAATGACTTTTGTATGGTTTTTTTTGTTTTTTTTGCATCCATTTTTTTAATTGCGGTCACGAAATCTGACAATTATCAAACAAGTTTCATAATTTGCAGATCCCCTTCGACAATTTATCAGCTGTTTTCAAAATAACGAGTTGGCAGGTCCACGCAAATTGTCATAGCAAATTGTTGGTGGCTCCGAACTCGCTCTGACAATGCGCTCTGAGAATTTTCGTGAGCGTATTTTCTAAGCTATGTAATTAGATGGGCTCCGCAAAAATTGTCAGCGTCTCCGTACCCACGCTATAAGGAATCAACGGGCTAAATCAAATAAAATCAAAGAGTTTATAAATTGGAAAATGGAAGTCACTATAGGAAATTAAGAGGTCAATGCCAATGCTATGGTCTCTTTCATGGAAACAATTTGTGTAGTGCTGGAGTTAGTATCAGTGCATTTTATTTTGGGCTGCGGGAGCAAATTCTGCTCAGTGACTTGACAGTGACTTGACAGTGATTTGACAGTGACTTGGCAGTGACATGACAGTCACTTTTAAGTTAGTTTCAAGTCACAGTCATGTCACTATCAATAGTTAATAGTGACTTAACAGTGACTTCACCTTGACTTAACAGTAACTGAACAGTGACTTAACATTGACTTACAATCTTGTGAATAATAATCAAATAAAGGGCTTCGCTCGTACCGGGCGTCTCATGGCACACGCCCTTTCTTTTTACTATACCCTTGCAAAGGGTATTATGATTTTGCCCAGAAGTTTGCAACGCATAGAAATATTCATTTCCGACCCCATAAACTATATATATTCTTGATCAGGGCGATGAGTTGAGTCGATTGAGCTTTGTCCGTCCGTCTGTCTGTCCGTCTGTCTGTCTGTCTGTCTATCCGTCTGTTTCTACGCAAACTAGTCTCTCAGTTTCAAAGCTATCGAGCTGAAATTTTGCACAGAGTCTTCTTTTTACTGCACGCTGCTAATATGTCGGAACGACCGGATCGGATGACTATATCTTATAGCTGCCATAGGACCGATCGGTCGGAAAATGGGTCTTAATGAAAAAACTTTTTTGTTTTCAAGTAAATCGTTCTTAAAGTCGGTGATTCTTAATATGAAACGCTTTCAAACTAATTTAAAAAGTTGATCGACATCGGGTGACTGTATCTTATGGTTGCCATAGGACCGATCGGTCGGAATAAGCGTTCTTAATCTCTGACATTTCAAAAACAGCATTTGCAAGGGTATAAAAACTTCGGCACAGACGAAGTTAGCTTGGCCTTCTCGTTTTTACAGTCTTTTAACTTTATCTTTATCTATAATCAACCCGTTAAAACAAACCCAACTCATTTGATTACTCCTTGCTATAGATTTAGATTTAGGAGCACGAAAATTATCACCAAAACACGAAAATATTGCCATTTTTGTGTAATTATTGGCTCAAAACTTAAATTGTATTGGATCATTCACCTAAAAACAAACAAATCATAACTAAATCTATAATTAAAACATACGTGGGTGACACAGAAATCACTAAAGATTTTGGTATAAACGTTTGCATTTCCAATTTAAATTGTATATCTTTATATGTGAAGTGAAAAGTATATCCTTGGCTGTTAGATCAGATGGTGATTTTGACTGCTCAAATCTACTTGGCTTTGAACAGTCGGTTTCAATTCGCTTTACTTTCTCCATCTGATTTAGGTTACTAGACCTAGCATTCTTGTGCCACTTAACATATAAATTCAAGCAGTTTAAATTTGAAATACAAGCGTTTATACGAAAATTTCTAGTGATTTCTGTGTCACCCCCGATAAATAAAGAAACTGAAATTTTTGACTCTTTGACCTGTGTTATCTGAGGGGAGAGAATTTAATTAACTAATGCAGAGGACCGATATGAGGCACACACATACAAAAGCTTTCGCGAGCGAAACTCAAAGCGAATAAAAAACGAACAAAACCTTCGTTTACAAATTCGACAGACATTCGTTTATGATACTTGTGTAGCTTAGTTTGTGGCAGGCAAACATTCGTACGCGAACATTCGCAAGCGAATTCGCGCGAATCATTCATTGTCCATGCTCGCGCGCGAATGTTGACGCGAAAGTTTTACGAGTTTAATTCTTACTCGTTCCTAAAAATAATTTTTTAATAAAACTAGAATTAATTGTAAATTTTGTTAAATAATATTTATGTAAATTCATCGCCTTTTCTCCCATTGCAACTGCTTCCATGCATTAAGAAAATATTCTTAATGAAAAATGCTTCGCTTTGATTATAAAAAGCAGTTGCTTTCTTTTGTTTGGCAGTATTTCAACACTAAGACAATTAACAAATACACAATTAAACAATTAAGACAATATAATCAAGAACCTTTAAACAAACAATGTTTACCGATTAATTGATTGACGCTCGCCATTTTGCTAAGCCAAAGTAGAATGACGCCAGCCTAACTATAAGGTCTACAAATACATACTGAAAATGCCAAGTCAAAGTCCAGCAAACGACGGCGACGTTGCTTCATTCTCTACCTGTTGCAGAGAGAAGCAAAATCAAAGGGGACTCACAAAGAGTTTCGCTAAAACCAAACAACATACGAATAATATTTTTCGCGAAACTTTCGCTTGAAGCGAACATTTTCTTGTGTGTCGGGTGGGTGTCAACTTAACGTTGTATGTTGGTGTTGGGTTTTGCTATAAACCTGCCTTTGGAATTCCTATGTGGTTATATCAATGCTGGCATGAGATGAGCTCTGCCGACTTGCAGAAGACAGGCAAAGACGGCTGATGATTGAATCGGGAGGTTCATGAAACTGCTGTACAGTCAACCAGCCTCCTTTGAGGTGTGTGTGTAAGTGTCTCGTTTTAAGAAGTTATGAACATACATAACTTATTGACCAGGAGCCTGCTAAAAGTTTTATGATTGAGTCACCTAAATTGAAAATATTTTCTGTTTGTATAGAAATTTTAATTACTGTCAGGTATAACTGTGTATACGAACTAGATATATAAAAGAGTAATCGAATGAAGTTGGTTTGTTTTTAGGGATTGTTTATTTTAGTCAAAGCTAAACTTTTGTTCTCTTTCGAAACTGTTGTCAAGATAATGTTAAAAAAACTGCGAAAACTTAATGTTTTGTTTTTACATTTTTTGTAGTTTAAAGTATTGAAAATTAAATTTTTTGGACTTGTATTGTATAATCAATTTGTAGACTATATCGAAAGCTACATCTTTGCAGAAGACCTTAAACAAAAATTTGAAATAGCTTATGAAATATTTAGTTCTAAAATCCCATCAGCAGCTTAAAACTTCAGTATGTTATAAATGGAAAACGGCAGCTAAGCAGAGCAAACTCAGCCAAAGTTTTTATACTACTATCATACCCTTTCAGTTTCTTTTAATCTCGACTCGAACAACTTATATGAGTTCAAAAATGTGTCACAGTGCAATCAATTTGTGAGAATAAACTCTTATTTATTTGTTATCTCCCTAAATTTTTCATTCCTCTTGTGCTTAATTCTTAGTACTTACCATTCAGCTCGGCTTAATATTTCTAATTTTTTTTTCGCAAAAATTTCTTTTCTTTCAGGTAAATATGATGATTCCTCTATTTTGGTCCACAAATAACTCAATTGCGTAAGTCCATGTAACCATAATAATAAAAGAAAAACTTACCTCCTCTGTTTCCACACATTCATTGCAATCAACTGATGACACTTTTGTGTGTTCTGCCCCATAAATCAATATAACAATACGCCAAGACCACAAAAGATATTCTCTAGGCCCGGCAGGAAAATACTTGTACATACTTTATAATATATCACTTGACTATTTGGCTGATTGTCATCGCTTAAACGGCAAGCTGGGCATTTTATTTAACTGCCTGCCCTACGCAAGTAGAACTACTTCTTGAGGCAGGCAAACGTTTTAATTTAATAGGCGCACATGAGACTCCCGACACATAAAAACCAATTTCGCGTAAGTGATAAAAATGCAATGAGCATTCGCATTCGCATTCGCAATTTCAAGCAGCCTGAGCAGAAGCAGAGGGAGATGGAGGAGAACGTTGAGGATGATGATGATGATGATGATGATGACGATGATGGTTGTGTCTAGTAATGATGACAATCATCAGCTGCTGACGCAGTAGACGCCTATGAATTAAATTTACGATGGCACAAAAGTAGTTTTGACACATATATCTTGGGAGCCAACAAGCATATGGAGCAGAGGCGCCAATAAAAATCTCTCACTGACTAGCCGCACATAAAATGAATGTAAACGAAAGGACAGGCATTTGTTCTTGTTTTTGTATTTAATTGTTTAATTTGTATGCCAGCTTCCACTAGAGATAAGCATACACTGAAAGTAAAATTGAGATTTTTTCTGAAATTGCCTGGATAACCATTTAAGGAAAATGTCATCAACATATTAAATAGGCTGATATTGTTCTTAACTACGACAGTAAAGTGGATTTTTGGGACATCCCTTAAAAAATATTCTGTCCGACAATAAACGATAACTAAAATGAAGTTCTCAATGGTTCTTATGATATGAATTTTCTTTAATAAGCAAAATTGGATTACCGGCAATTTAAATGATTTTTTTTATTCGCGAAATAACTGACAACGTTCAGTAATCGACTTATTTCGTCAACATATAACTGAAAATGTACTCAAATGGTGGTTATTTCGTTAGTTAGTGGATGTTCATCTTCATATGCAGGTAACACAATTTTCACTAAGCTCAGTACACCTCAAAGACCGAAAAATATGATACAGAACCGCTGTAAACATCACTGATCTGTTTGAATATACCAAATGAAGAGGACAATATAAGCCCAGCGCTCAAACTTGTGTTCTTTGCATTCACCAAAATGAACTTACGGGTATTTGTACTTTTTATTGTTGCGGTGTCGCGTGAGCGGAGGGAGTAGAAAAGTGGGCGCATGCAATTCATCAATAGACTGAGCTGAAGCTCTTGGCGAATTAGTTGGCATTCCACACCTGGAATATAGAACCATTTCCTCTTATAACCAAAGAGAATGGAATCCAGCAGTTAAAATCTTTTTGTCTCCCTTAATTCAATGTTTTGCGTAAAAGCAGTTTTTATGTAGACAACGTCCAGGACATATCAATACTTAAAAAAATAAATGTGTCTTAAAACTGTTTTCAGTAAAATCATAGCAGCTTGTTCTTTCGTGATATATGACCTATAATCAAATCCTAATCAAACTGCGTTCACAGTTTTAGACGCCAATTTAGTCAAACCTAAACATTTGCTAAGGCGCAGTCAAATTTTCAAAATTTTCTTTCATAGTGCGCGCCTGCCAAATATTAGATCTCTAGGGTAAGCTAAGGTATTGGCTGTGGGTTGATAATCAGTCAGTCAGTCAGTCGGGCCTAGAGATTACTAAGTATAGATAGGGTCGAAAATGATTCCTTTTTCCTGTTAAAAACTTTTGTACAAACTTTATATGCTCTGTGTAAAAACTGACACCAAAATAACCAACGCTTAGTAGGCTTCGCTTTTTCATTGGAATTCCGAACCTTCTTTAATGTCGATGGCGGACTATTTGATTACTTGAAACTAACATTTGCGTATTGATACATGAATTTCAAGATTGTTCCAATTTCGTCGTACTTGTTTCAGGTAGAATCAATTGCGATTCGTACTTGAAATTTCAATTCGAAGACCGATATTATGAAGCGGCGCTTGTCACTAACAGTTTTCCCTATGTTAAGCCCTCTATCGACCGATACTTGTCCCTAGCAACCCTGCCGATAAAGCATTCGATTTATTGCAAAAAAGCATCTCTCTATAAAACGTACTTCTGCCGCTCGGTTTGCTAGCAGCGCAAAAATTCTGCCCTGTTCTTTTCACAGTTGCCTGCAGAAAAATTTAATTTCGCCAAATCGAGTTTAACCTCAACTCGCAGTTTTCTGTAAAGTTTTCGCATTAAAAGTGAAAAATAAGTGTTAAATCTTGATGATTATTAAACAATAATTAAAAGCAAACTGCGTTTTGCTGTCTTTTCCCCGAAATTCGGTTGAAAACATCAATTTGCTAGATAATTCTTTGATTAATTGGAAGCGAATTCATCACCACAAACAAATCTGCCGCAGAGATATTTTGGTCCAGCCATGCTCGTGGCCGAGCCACCTGGCAACTTAAAAGTGCCCTAAAGTGTTTCTCAATTACTGCCAGCCAGGAAAAAGGTCTGGCCCATATACCAGAGCCCAACTTTATATGCCCCATAAGTCTGAGCCCATCATCACCTGCCCACATTTCGGAGCCAAGCGTGGTCTGCAGCTAGCAACGCAGTTTCGTCAGCCTACGCGCAAAGCCAGTTTTTTCCCGCGAAAAGTTCCAGCTTCATAACTCACCAATACTGATTAACACTCAGTGTACGTGTGTGCGTGTATCGTGAGCCAAATAGTTCTCGTGCCTCCTCAATACAAAAAGGCCATCTCGAACTGAAAGTGCAGTGGTCATTGGCCAGAAAAGTGTAGAAGTGTAGTAAATACTGGTGTTAATTACCTTGTTAAAGCCCTAAATACTAAGTAAACAAGTGCCAAGAGAACTTTAATTCCTGCTCGTATAGATGTGTGTCGCCACAACAGTGTTTCAATGATCATATTAAAGTAAAATACAAGTTCAAGAATATCGCAAAGTTTGGCTCACTTTTTTCTGTGTACAAGGTAGAGCAGCCGAATTGGCAGAACAAACTCAAAAACCAGGGCCACACTGTTGTTCTCCAATAATTTTTACATTTATTGGTAAGAGTTAGGATTTAGTTTGTATGCTGTTTTGATATATCAGATTGCAACCTTGAAACATCGAATCAAGGTCGACTTAAAGCTGCACAATGCTTCGCCTTCTATATTTACAGCAGGCTTCGGGGGTATAAAAATAAACCTGTGTTTCTGAGGCAGGTTCCTTGTGGATCTAAAAGATGTCTCGATGAATGAAAAAGTACGAGCCACGACGAAAACATGAACTCCTGTTCTTCATCGTTTTTTGAACTTCTGTTAAACTTTATGTAGGAGTCAGAGAGTCTTGATACTACAGGGCAGTGTTGATTGTAGAGAAAGAGCGTTCCGCTTACTAACCCAGCATATTGTGACCGATTGAGTTAGGATTCTTCATGATGGATACGCCAAAATCTACTCAATGTCTATTCTGAAATCTTTGTTAATGTGAGAGCTAGATTGATCTGCCTGGATAGCCGAACAGCAACTGTACAACTGTATAGCTGTACAACATAGAGGCCCATTAGGTCCTGTTATTCTGCTCAAAACGATTTTATGTAAATGCAATTTGTTGTTATTGTGCCCTTAAGTTGTGTTTTGGTATCCAGCCTTGCTCTACAAAGATCAGGTAGTCTAAATGACTGACTAATGCCAAGCTTCTTAATGTAATTCAATGAAGATTTAGGTCCAAAATTTTTCTTAATTTTGTACTTGGATAATTTGCTTTATTTCGATTTTGAATTTTGATGAAAATTTATGTCAGAAAATAGGTTTTAGTTTGATAAACTTTCTGCTAAAATATCAATAAAGTTAGAGTAAAATACTTACAAATAATTTTCTGAAATATTTTGAAAGAATTTGATCAAGTTTAAGCCAAATCTCTATCACATAATGAAAACTAAAAACGAATCTATTCCATTTCATTTATTTTCATCAATTGGTTTTCTCTCAGTGCCAGTCTCATTCAGTCTTTATCTCCAGGAATGCTTCGTTTTTCTTTACCCATGCAACTTTCAATCATCATCAATTTCACATCAAAGTGTCGCCCACACAACGCAACTTGCAGACGTCTCCTCAGCCAATGCCATCCTCCGTTACCCCCTCCCCCTTTTGCTTGGCTGCCTTGGCGTCGTAATGACGAGATCATATCGACGACAACGGGGAGTCACACTCGACAACAGCAAGAACAGCAACACCAACCAAAAGACATGACATTTTTTCCCCCGCTTGTGTAATCGTGAGAGCCTTGTCATTGTTCGTTGCCAGTGCACTTTTCAAGTTCAATTTCAATTTCAACTTTAGCTAGTTTCCAGTTGCAAATCAATCAGCAGACAGCCAGTCCAAAGGGCCAGAGTTGGAGACTTGGTTAAATGACCAGCATGGATTGCTAACATGAGACAGACTTTGTCTGGCCATGTCATATTTCCTGTCTCCTGTCTCGGTGTTGAATGAAAGTTTTATGGGTTTTTGATAGTTTTTATTAAACAAAAAGAATAAGAAGGCGCTTGTTGAGTTTTATATTACAGGAAATCATTCAAGCAGGCATAATAAAGGTCAACACTTTCTCAGGGAGAATTTATTGGTATTTTCTAAAATTGCTTTAAAAACTTTCCATATCAAACGCCAACTCAACTCCAAACAGTTTTGTACTTTTCAAACTTAATTCACATTGTTCCTTTCACTTCCACTTTAACTAAATTTGCAACTTTTCCCAAAAGTTGATCATCATCAGTTGATGGGCGGTCCCTGGGCGGCTAATCCGTTTAAAGCTGCCAAAAATCTACGTCAAGGCTCAACGCGTTCGGATATGACGCCAACAAAAGGGGAGAACAAATCGACGGACACTCGTGAAAGGCGCTTAACTTCATCGACGACACACAAAGCTACAAGCCTAAGCCCTGTGTTGCTACCCTGTTGGCGAACAGCCACCCCAGAGCGATGACAGAATGGAAATGGAAATCAAAATCAAAGCAAATCAATGCGTTGATGAAAATTGAAAATTTTCTTTGGCAATTCCTCCTCTTTGTTTTTTTTTTTTGGTTGTTGAATGAAATATGTCAATTTCAATTATGTCAGGGCAACCTGCCACCACGCCTTCCCAAAACGCCGCAGGCAATCGAGACACACCCAAAAGGCAAATTTTCACTTTACACAACAATATATTTCGACATTTCAACAAATGTGTCAATTTTTTTTTATTCGTGTAAAACTCTTCATTGATTACGGCTGTTTGATCGAATTGATATATTTCCACGAAGTTGGGTATAATTATAGCAAATTTTGTTGACAGTTGTTTATACTGGAGCCGGAGGCAAGGATTGCGAAATGGAAATTGCCTTGTGCCAAATGATGAAGGCAGATATTGAAAAAGTGTTTAATGTCACGAGTAGCAGCTAAAGTTTAGGGTGAAAGGAGAGAAGTGAAGCGAGTAACAAGTAATTAGGGTAACTAAATTCAATGGGAGGTGAGAAAACTGAGACTTACATACAGGAGTTGATATTTTGTTCTATATTTCCACAACCCAAATATAAGTAATCATCAAAATTCCACTATTTAGTCTTTATAAATTTGCAACTATTGAGGACCAAGTTCTCTTTAAGACTCCAAGTACGCAGTTGATATTTTCGAAAGTATTAAAGTGATATTTCAAGGATTTCAAATTGATACCAACTTGTATCAGGTTGACACTTTTTTGTATCGATTTGATACTAGGTCTTATCAATTTAATATTAACATTGGCAAACTTTTAGTGTCATTTTGATACTAGCTTTTAACCATTTTTCTTTACAAACTGCCATTTTATTGGCAACGTTCTTAAAACTTTTTACTTTAGTTTGAATTTTACAAAATTGATTTTTTTTACACTAATGAAATGAAATCGTCAAGTGTGGATACCTCACTACGGGAAACATTGTTCCCTCGTTCTGCATACTCCGTGTGCACACGGATGCTGGTTAATCAGAAGTCACTGTAATGGTGTGCCTCATGCTGGATCCGATGCAGCTGTCTTCATTTCGAGCCTCTCGCATTGTACGTCATCTTGCAAACCACTGAAATAGCCACAGCAGCATTGTGTCTAAAGACGAGTTGAAAAGCCTCTTATCGCACTGCACCATCGTAAACGCTTGCTGCATAAACTCTTAGATGCTAATTATATTTTTTTAGTACGGGGGTTGAGTGAAGTTGAATTGTGATAATTCTTTAGAAAGTTTCTTAAAAGTATGCCTTCTTATCAATACGATCACTTGTGAGTGCTTAGCTTTTGAAAAAAGATCTCTTTGCTGATCACATTCACTTCACTTCAATCACTTCAATTAAAGCTTCAACTGGTTTGTTTATTCTCTGAACAAGGGATTACCTAAAAGTACACAATCATCCAAAGACTTACCCCTTCTAATCAAGTGGATCACAGAGAGAGGGTTCAACATTTAAACAAACTCTCTCTCTCTCTGATCTCAGGTACACATACTGGCTTATACAACTAATATAGGCATGGTCAGTGCGCTCCCTGGTCAGCTTGCAAGTCTTCAGTGTGAAGGGAAATCTTGTGTGTACGAATTTTCAGAAAAAGTACTCAGCCTGCAGTGCTGCTCACTCATTAACTAAAAGCGTAGTTCCACTGACACATATATGTACACTAGATCGGACCTCAAAACGGCAAAATGTAAAAAAGCTTATATTGGTTGCAAAATTAATAATTGTGAAAATCTAAATTTTAGTTTAATTTGAAGGGCCTAAAAGTTTTGAAAAAATTAATCATACAACAATTTTTACAAATGGGTATTTCCATGATGTCGAACGCGACAGTCGTACGCATTTAAAGTGGAATAAAAGTCAAATTAAAATAATTTGTTTTTCCTTTGTTACTTTAACTTATAGCACTTTCGCAGCACTTTATTTAGTGGGAAAAAAGTAGAGTACACCTAGTGCTGGTTCCAAGATAAAGCCAATCAAAAAGTGATTCGCACGCGACAAAAAACGGAAGTGATGCTTTTGTCCATCCATATAAAAGCAAAACTCAGCGAGATCTGCCAAAACCATTTGGTGCAACTAGTTTTAAAATGTTTTTGAATATTTTATCTGTATATTAGAATTTATTTGATCGAGAAATGTTGTTTATTTTTTGTATTTCAAAATAAAATATGATTCGATACGTGACATTGCGAACGCGACACTTTTTTCCATCATTTTATTTATGTGGTTTCGGTATAATGCGAAGCAAAAACTTACGATTAATTGCAATCACATAGTTTCTCATGGTTTCTTTTGCACTCTTTCAGAACCCTTTGTACTCTCAGAAAGATTTTAGATAGCAAAAGTAAGTGCAATCTATAGGCACTTTTATCAAAAAAAATGTGCAATATTTATGTCCAAATTAGAAAATTCGCGCTAGCGCATCCGTGAAGCTGCGTATTTCGAAGTGGGTTGTAATTTAATGTAAAATTGGCTTACATTAGTTCAATTTAATTGTTTCCCCTTGAAAATTGGAAAAAACAGATCGTTTTTCAGCACTTTTAATTTTTTGGTCTTGGTGGACCTTTTGGTGGAAATGCCCAAATACAAATTTGTACAACAAAGTTGTTCATTCATTTCAATTGCTGTCATCTCTTGAAATTCAAAAAGGCAACTAAATCTGTTCTTTTGGTCCTAATTATTGAGACCAATTTTTGATAACACGCGTTCCTTAAGGCTCGGCTGTTGATGCTGATCAAGAATAAGAAGTTTATAAAGGATTGGCTACTTGATATCGCTTACATAAATAAAAACAAATCCAGTATATTCATATAGTGCTCTCTTTTTGGATAGGAATTCGAAATAATTTTAAGTTTACATCAATGCCGACTATTTATAAATGAAACAATTATATGTGATAATAGGCAACACTGCGTATGAGTTATTCACAAAAACTTTACCGCCTATTCGCGCCCGTTAAAACTCGACTTTTTTAGTTTTGTTTTTTATATTTACGCATACTATACAAAAAAAAGCATCAGATATTGTGGCGAGACCATGAAAAACAAGAAAGAAAGTCGGTCAAGCCCGACTGTAACATACTCTGTACCCTTAACGTCGCAGCTCGCATTTGCTCACGAGTTATACGCGCTCATCTCTAAGTTTCACTCTCTCTCTCTCTCTCTCTCTCTCTATCTCTCTCTCTCTCTCTCTCTCACTAAGATTGCCGTTCAATAGAATGCTGTGGTGATGGGTGGGGGGGTGGTAGGTGTTTACTGGCCGTTTTTTGCTCATAACTTGAGTATCGTTCATCCGATCTTTATCATTCCTTCAGCAAATCGATAAATAATTTTATATACAAGGTATCTTTAGAAGGTACGAACGATCTATCTTCAAAACTGTAGGAGATATGACGTTTTTCCAAATTGCGGGGGCGGGAGGGGGCGTGGCAAAAATTGAAAATAAACTTGATCTGCCTGCAAGTATAAGAAATATATATATGTCAAATCTCTATCTCTTACCATCTCTGAGATCTCTTCGTTCATACGGACGGACGGACGGACGGACGGACGGACGGACGGACGGACATGGCTATATCGACTCGGCTGTTGATGCTGATCAAGAATATATATACTTTATAGGGTCGGAAATGATTCCTTCTCCCTGTTACATACTTTTGCACAAACTTAATATACTCTATGTACCTTCGGTACAGAGTATAAAAATATCATCGATGAACCGCGAATTATGAAAACTTACTTGCAGAAATTAATTGGCACTTTACCTCAAAAAGGAGGCTTGAAACAGGGTTTATAACAGTTCCAATAGGTGTCAAGTTTTGCCTTATCTACATGATATGGTTGTTACACCACTTATATCTCGAGAATGGATAGACGGAATCTTAAGATCTTTGATATCAATTATCAGAATATCAATTAAAAACTCGCAAAAAACCAATCAGTTCCAAAAAAAGCGAAAATTTTCAAAATGTAATTAGATTAGATTTTCATGAAAATTTAAAAGTATTCAATTGTCGACGGGTAAATAGGACGCTTTGTCCAATCGGTCTAAAAAAAAATCGCGAAATTTACAAAATTTTAGATTGTCATTTAGACGGAAGACGTTGTCTCGAAATTTTCAAAATTCATATATGAGTTTAGACTTTCATAAAGACGGTTAAATAGATGGGTAAATATAAGGGTAAACATACGGGTAAATAGACGGGTAAATAGGAGGTGTAGATCAATTGGTCCAGAAAATCTAGAAATTCGCTAAATTCAAGTAGGAGTTAAGATTGTCATAAAGTTAACCGTCTTTAGACGGGTAAATAGGTGTAAATCAAACGCAAACAAAACGCGAAATTTTCAAAATTCCATGAGGATTGATTATTATGAAGACGCATAACTAATCGGAAGATCAAAGATTCTAAAAATGGAGAAAAATAATCAATTTTCGTATGAGTTGCGATTATTATGGACACGGGTGAATAGTTAGAAGGCGAAGATCGAAAGGTCCACAAAATCGAGAAATTTGCTCAATTTTAAATTGAGTTTAGATTATCATGATTTGATAGTTAGCAAATGTAATTTAACCTTCACTTCTCCGTTTTGTGTTTTAAAAACTAAAAGGGCGAAGCAACGCCGGGACAGCTATTATATGTATAAGTAAAGAATATTTTCAATTAAGTTATAGCCTATTTCCACCAAAGAAATGAAGCTTCATTTCTTGAAATGACAAGAAATGAAGAAAATGATATCAATTCTTCCATACAAATTGTTGTTGCATTTTGCCCTTCATTTCCTTCATTTCTCAAAAATGATGGCATTCCCCACGAAGGAATTTGGTATTTTTTTAAAAAGTACTCGCTACTCTCTGGCACTACTCGTTACTCTCTGGAAATAGAAAGTGTCATCACCAATAAACTATTGATTTGAATTTAAAAATAAGGCGCAATTTTGTTTATAATTTAATTTAGTCAAAATAAGTTGTGTATTTAGCTTTCTGCTGATTATTCAGGGCGTTAACAATGCGTTCGCCCATGGTAATTGCTTTCCTGCCGGGTATGTCTTTTTTTGGGTAAATATTGCAAAAACTCCCCGTGAGTTTGAAAGTGGCGCCTGTTGTTTAAATCAAACCATTCAGCTGTTTTTGTCAACGTGGCATTGCGAATATCAAAATGATGAAGATTTGTCAATGGAAACAGCATCATTTTTAGAAATGAAAATGATAAGAAATGAAGCCAGTGGAAATAGGCTATTATTTGCAACAACAGAATTCGAAAAGCATATGTGATCGTGCATATATTTTTAAGGGCTAAAATGTAAACTTTGAAATTCAGTTAAAAAAGAAGCTTGATCGACCGAAAAAAGGAAAAATAGTTCGATATTTCGGTGCTACTAACCTTCAAGTAAACATTTGCGATTACACATATTTTGTATGGACAAAAATGCAAGCTTCAAAATGCATTTAAAAAGGAACCGAGGGTTTCCGCCAATTAATTTCTGCACATAAATTCTTCAGAATTCGCGGTCCATCAATGCCAATTTTTTTCAAAATTACTGGGGTGTATGTACCTCAATACTAAACATTTACCCCATGCCGATTTTTAGGAATTTTACAAGCCTGACATTTATACATTTTCACATCATGATTACAAAATATTTTTTTTTATTTATTAAGCTTTTCATTTAAATATTTTAAATTAATTCACAAGCATAATTTGTATACAATTCTAAAACTTTGATAATTAGTCTGTACTTGAATATATTGTTTCTTAAATTGGTTTAGTTAATCATTTTCCAAGTCTCATTTCTTGCTACGCACAAGCAAGAAATGAGACTTGAGGCTTCTTTTTTAGCTGCCTTCGCAAGTCGATTTTTTTTCTTTACAATTTTATTTTTTATTTGTCTTATTTTGGCTGCCGGCGGTGAATTTTTAGGACGTTTGAGTTTAGATTTGTTCACCAGTATTGTTTCCGCACTCGGTGGCATCGGTATCCACATGTTTTTATTTGTTTTCATTGCCTCCATGTACGCCTCGCTCATCAAAAGAAACTGATTGGCTGATTGCGTTTGACCCAGCGTAGAATTTTTGGTATTCAATGGCATCAATATATACCAACCGGGTTTCGATTGCTGAAGAAAACCATGTTTTACCAAGTCTCGTAAGCCTTCGCATATATTCTCCGCCGAGTTCAACAAATCCTCATATTTGATGCCACTACGAATACCAATTTCACGGACAAACTCTTGTTCTTGCACAGGACGTCTATATTTTAGCAGAATGTCCATAATAATGTCACCGGGCTTCATTGTTGACTTGCTCATTGTTAGTAAGAAAAAAAACAAAAAAAAAATACTTTTAATTTTGCTCAAATGGAATGTTGTCTCGTTGAGTTATAGAAATATTATGGAATGTGTTGGAGAATTGTATGGAATATGCTGGGAAATTATTATGAAGTTTGAAGCAGTGATAAGTTTTTTGTTTTATTTAGTTTACCTTATTTAGGCCTACTTTACTTTAAAGCAAATTTCCAAGAAGCCAATCATTTGACCACATTTATTTGATAAATTTGAATGGTGCAGTTTTTTATATAATATATCGTGAATATCAAAAGGGCATCCAAGAACTCCTTAACAATCTGAGTAGTGCTAAGATTCCATGGACTTTTGTTCTCGTTGCTGAATTCTTTATGCATTCCTCAATTAATTTTTCTTTTCTCTCCTTTATTCATTCCTTTCGCCCACCTTTTATTAACCCTATATTTATTGCTCTTTTTATTCCTTTATCCATTCCTCAATTTTCTCCTCTCTTCATATCTCTATTCAGTATTCAAGGCAGTCCTCTTATCAATCCCCTCTCCATGCATTGTTTTATTTTTTTTTTATTCAAACCGTAACCGAAACCGTAACCTTTAACCGCAAAAAACACTTTAAAATTTGTAACCGAAACCGTAACCGTAACGCCCTTGCGCCGCACTGTTGCTAATAAGCACAAAGAAAAGAGAGCGAACGAGAAAGAGTGAATGCAGCTAAACAAAATCTTTAGCTTTCTCATCTTTCCTTATAAATATGTTTGAATGCTGGCAAGTTTAGCCCATCCTAATCAAATTTGGCAACAGCTAGTTTTGATTTTTTTTCTGAAACCTAATCTACCGAATTGTTTATTATTTCAATAAATTAAAGTAGCGAAAGCATCGAACAAATGTCAAGAGCGAAATATTCTTGGCATTCCTTAAGGATCATAAGGAATTAGCCCGCAATTTCACAAAGGGCGACAGGGTAGTAGTGGCTGCAGCCTGGAATTAACTGACCTTAAATCTGGCCAACCTTTCCTCCGATTGAGTCAATTTCATAAAGGTTATTTTCCAGCAACAGTAGCATGACCTACAGAATTTTGCCTACGTATGTATATCGTCTGATTAAGAAAGAGGGTCCGATGCGGATTCAAGCCGGCTGCAGTTTATCGACTCCTTACGATGATAGAATTTGGTTATTCTCGAAACAGCGATCGTTGTACGGACATACCCAATTGCTATTCCAAACTGTGTAATTAAATATCTGTTGATTTGTGTTGTTTATATTGAATTATACTCAACCATAGACCTTGAGCCAGCCAGATGTAAGCTTGGACTAAAATCAAAACGGGTCACTGAACCCCATATTCATAGAAATTAAAAACATTTAACTTAGTTGAAGAATATACCAAATACCTTACATATCAAAATATTAATAAAAAACGCAGGAAAAGGCTTACTCTAATTCGCTCTTGCGGGGTGTCTACCCTACGCAGTCAAGTTCAATTGGGTTTGTGACCAAGCTTTAAAAATGAAATCGCTCAAAGTTCTGTGGCATGGCGAAAATTTTCGAGCGATTTGACAAATAGCTAGAAGCCAAATCGCTAGCGAATTCTGTGGCACCCCGGATAATGTTTCTTTATTGTTATCAAATCTGCACACTCGAATATTGCATAACATTAATTCGATTGAATTATTATGGGGAAAACAGTCCAATACTAAGTTTTTCGGAAATTTGCAATGATGTAGACGCTTATTTGATGTCAAGTACAAGAAATCCGATCTTGAAACAGTTCTCATTAATTGTTTTGAATGAATCCTCGTAGGAGTCGCTTGAGATTTCAAACTCTTAACGATATTATTAATTATAATCTCGATTAAGAAGTCATTTCTGGGAATCAACATTTGTTTCAAGAAGGTACATAACAACAAATGGTATATACACTCCTTGTCTATAGGTTAGACCAAAGATTTATAGATATTAGAGAGGACGCAGGTGAAACAGAAAACGACTTTCTTGGGAGCTGACATTGGATCACAATTTTGGCTTCTCGCTGCCTTTACGAGGAATATATGTATTGAAATTTAGCTAAACGTTTTAATAAATGGGTGTTGAATGAGAGCAAAGATTAATAGATTGTTTAGATGTCGCATGTGAGAGAAAAAACTATTGTTCTTGGGAGCTAACATTGGATCCCACAAAAAAAAATAAAAAAATTTGTATGAGATGCGGTATCTTCATATGTAGTGTCTTTGGTTAAACGCACCCTTACCTGTATTAAGCCTTTTGTAGCTTTAAAATAAGAAATAATTTTAAAGTAGTAATAATGCAGAAAACTATTAAATTTAATGATCTTTCAAGTTTATTAACACAAGTATTATAAAAATATAGCAAAACTATTTTTTGTTTAAATTTTCTTAAAGTTACTTGAAATAAGAAAAAAATAAGCCATCTTTTTACAAAAAAAAAATTTGATTTCTAAAAAGATGCAGTACAAAGTTTTTAACGATTTGATTTAATAAGAAAACAAATTGTATTCTTTACTAAGAAAAGCGAACGAAGTCGCAGCGAGCTCACCTGGTACTGAATATTTGCTCTCAGGACAATTCAAGCTTCAGTTCAGTTTTATTCTAAAGGTCATGTTGTTAAATTTTTTACTGGTTTGCTGCTAAAAATCTTTCAGCAAAAACTACCTAATCCAATCAATTTTTTATTACCGTTTCCACATCTTAACCACTTCATTTTTGGGAGAAACAAAAACGGCATTCCCGGTCCTGGTTTACAGAAAGTGTAGCATAAGCTTTAGCTTATTACCAATGCAGACCATGTTCTGTTGGCAAGAAGCACCGAAACTGGCAACAGACTGTGTCTAAAATCTCAGTACACACATTGAACACACACACACATCCATAGACAGAGAATACGTGGGCACAACTGCCGCATCATCTCATCCCCAGCCAATCTCCCTTCTAAGTCGTTTGTCTAGACACAAGAAAAAAAACAAAAGAAAATGTTCCTCATTGCGCAAAATGTGGCCAAAAATTTATTAAAATTTTATAGCCGCAGCTGTCAAAAATTGTAAGCAAAAATTTACTTTACGTTTTTGCTAATTTCGTAAGCTCAAGTTGCGTGGCAATTTGATGAATGTGCCAGTTGATTAGAACTTTAAAGAAAGCACAAAAATATGGCATGCAAAAACTTTGCATATTAAATGAAGGCGATAAGGAATATACTCCTTCTTTGGTTTATGTGTGCCTTTTACAGTCTAGCTTGGGGCCAAAACAAAACTTTTTGGTAAGCAAACAAAATTTTTTTATTTTTTTCAAATTTGATTTGCTGGCTTTGATTTGGCCCCAAATGCTTCAGGGGCGAAAAGGGTTTAAAGTTTGTGGTCTTTTGAAGATGTAAAGGAATGTCAAATATTTTTGGTCATAAGGTCAAGTAAGGCCTTGAAATCTGTTTCCAAATTGTTTGATATTATTTTTTCGTGTAAAATGTTTTGAGATCCCCAAAAATTAACCAAATTCAACTTCCAAAATGGAAGAGGCCAAATTTAAGAATAGCGAGCAAGAGGTAAAGGTAAAAGAAGATCCAGTTAGTAAACCCAAGGAAGAGAAGAAAGAAGAAACTAAAATCAATAATGAAAATCATAAGAACAAGGAAGAGACAGATAAAGTTAAAGACGAGAAAAACAAAATGAAAGTCCTAACACAGATGGCAGAGAAGGAGGAGCCAGCTAAAACGAAAGAAGAAGCGGTGAAAACAGCTGAAGGCAAAGAAGACAGTAAGGTCGAAAAGCCAGAGACCAAATCGCTTAAGGAAGAAACCAAAAGCCAAGAAGAGAAACTCAAGGAAGCAAAAGAAGGGGACAATAAACTCAAAGTAGAAGAAGTGAAGAAGGAGGAGAAGGTCATAACAAAAGAACAAAATAAATCCAAAAAAGAAGAGACCAAGTCTAAGAAGGATAAAAAGTCCAAGGTGCATGAAGAGCAAGAAAAAGTCAACGAAAAGGAAAACATTGCCAACAAAGAAGAAACTAAAGAACAAAAGAGTGTAGAAGAGCAATCAAAAAAACAAGTGGAAGAGCTGGTAACCCTCAAGACTGAAGAAGCTGCTGCCAAAGAAGAGTCCAAGTCTAATAAACCTGAAACCAGCCACCAAGAAGTAAGGCTTAAGTCACAAGAGCAGCTAGCCAAGGTAAAGGACGAGATCAAACCGGAAGATAAGACTGAAATCATAGAAGAAAAAGTAAAGTCTAAGAAGGAAGAAAAGACCACACAAGAAGAGAAGCTCAAAATTCCAACCGAGTCCGAGAAAGTCAAGGAAGAAGATCCCAAAACTAACAAACAAGCAAGCAGCATACAAGTAAAGCCGGAGAAAGCCAAGGAAAAGGATAAAGCTAAAGTAGAGAAACAAGAAGCCAAATTGCCAGAACCAAAGGTCCAAGAGGTCAAACTCAAAGATGAGCCAGCCAAAGCCAAGGAAGAGCGCAAATCTCAGCAGCAAGATGACAAAATTCCCGAATCAAAAATCAAAGAAGATGCCAAATCTACCAAAGGCGAAACTAAAACCACAGAAGAGAAGCCCAAAGAACAGGACCACAAATTGAAGCAAGAGCTTGAAGAACAATCCGTAGAGACTAAAGCTCAGATTACAAAGGAATTCGAGAGCAAGTTGCAGAATGAAACACTCAAAGTAAAAGAAGAAATGGAGAAAATCAAAGCAGAGCAACCGACCACTTCCAAAGCCAGCAAATTGGTGGCAAACGCTTTGCCAATCCTCACCAAGCCCAACATTGACGAAAATATGCTCAACAATCCGGCCAAGGTCAAGTAAGTATAGAAATGGATTAAACAAAATTTTCCATATATTTTTCTAATTCTGTAAACCAACCCAGCACCTTTTTACCCTTTATCTCAACGCCCAAACCCTTAAACCATCGCGAAGCGAAACGGCAATACGAGCAAGAAAGGACCGCACTTCGAGAGAGCTACAACTATCGCCTGAGCCTGCTGCGACATCTGAAGCACGAGATTAAAACCAATTTCAAAAATGATATGGACCAACTTTATTACAACTATCAAACCACCAAAGATCAGAAGAAAGTTGCAAATAGTCGCAGTCGTAGCAGTCCCTCCAGCAGCAGCACCAACAGCAGCGCCCCTCCAAATGCTAAAGCAATTTAATATGCGCATTTTTTTAAACGACACTCTGAAAATTACTGCTGCATCTCATTAGTAGTACAAACCCACTTTCATTGTACAGTTGCCTCCAAATGATATGCTACAGTATTTTCCATTCTCCTTTTTTTGCCAGCTTAAATTTGTGCCACTTCTGTTTTGCATGTTGAAAACAGGAGATGCTACAACAAGATAGAAAGTAAAAATTGACCCAAATACCTGACTGCGCACTACTGACTGTATTTTTCATTGTTTTGGCATTAAAATTTATGGACCCCGGTTTTTTTACAGGGCTCGATGGGCGGGGGAAAACAATGGAAAGGCAGTGAAGTGAACAAAAGCTTAGCAATATTTTAATACAGATTGGAAATGGAGAGCTGAAAATAATTTAAGGCTTATTTATGTGGTGGCGAACTGTGATGGGTCAAGTTAAAACCAACATTGTTTCATTGAAATTAAAGATAAATTTCAAAACTGGGGAAAAACAAGGGGAAATCAGTTAGCTCATAGATACATTCTCAAGACCATTCACAAAATATTCTGAATTTGCTTATTGCTGTGTATTTTCGCATAAGACATGAAAGTCCATTCGGATAAACATTGGGCACGAATGAGAAAGTTACTGATACAATCAGCAAACCCAGAAAAACGAAAGATTTTCCGAGAGAGATACGTAGAATATAAGGTATTTTTCTTAAAAAAGTAAGCAGGGTTAATACATATCATGAGACCTAAGTGGCCGAGTGACTTGTTGCTCTCAACCATCACAACCTAACCTAACCTAAAAGCTTAGCATTTAGAAGTGATTCTCTAGATAAGAACACAGTGATCAAAATAAGGCCAGTTATCACCCACCCCATACGGCATCACAGCATTCCATTCAACAAAGACAACAGGACAAGAGTTAAAGAGAGAGACAGAGAGCAAATTCGAGCGGCAGCCTGAACTGGTACAGAGTATATTATCGTCGGGCCTGAGCGACTTTCTCACTTGTTTTAATAAACAATCTGATAAATCACCTCAACCCCCTCAACCCCCACCACACCAGCCCCGACCGCCGAATACCACTTACCCTCAGAACCCAAAAAATATAAAGATCATAAATTTATATACAAGTTATTTCCATAATACAAGGTAGTGCAAACACTTGCTCAAATTCGCATGAGCATAAGCGGTGACACGTCTGTAAAACACACAGTCATTTCACTCAACACAGCAATTCAACCATTCGTCAACTCAACACAAACAAATTCAACCCAAAACAAAGTCATCACAAAACATTTTGAACACTCGTCTTTATAACACAGAGTCATTTTATCTAACACAACAACTCAACACACGCCAACTCAACACAAAACGAACTAAACACGAAGAAATTCAACACAAAACAATTTCAACACACATCTACACATATATCACAAAGCCATTTCAACAAACACAACAATTCAACATAACCACATTTAAATTTAATAAGTGGAGATAGTAAATAAAATGCAAGTGTGTAGTACCAACCTAATCAGGGATAGAAAGGCGACACAAGTAACAGGTAAAAAATTTTTTGGAAAAAATCGCGTGACATACGTCATTTCAACACATTAAAAATTCAACACTACCAACGAGGAACGATCAATTTTATTAGTAAATAAGTTGTGATAGTAAATAAAATGCAAGTGTACTTACAAATGTGCATACACTTTCGAAGCTACGGAGTATACTACACTTGAGTTCGACTGAAATTGGAAATTGTTGAAATCGTTGTGTGTTCCATTTCCTGGTGTTAAAATTGAGCTGTGTGGAAATTTGCCGATATTGAATTGCTTCGTGATGAAATAAATTATGTTGAAATACCTTGTGTTTAAATTGAGTTGTGTTGAATTTGTACGTGTTTAATTTGTTTTGTGTTGAATTGACGTGTTGAGATTTTTTTGTGTTGAACAGACGTGGAACCGCATAAGCTTGTGAGTCTGTGACGTCATTTGAGAGATTAGTCTTAGGTTGGGGATTTGAATTGTTTAGTTTTATCTTGACTTAGTTTAATTGTTGATATTCCGAAAACGAGTGGAATTGTCGCAAATCGAGACGATTGCTGTTCTGAATTCCTTAAATCTATCAAATTTGACGTTTTTAAAAGTTGTGCTGAAGAGCCGGTGAAATTAAAAGTAATTGATATTTGTGTCTTCAAAATAAATATTAAAAACTATAAACTAATTATTATAATATTGCTAAACATTCCTAGAAACGATTTGCGTCTTTTTTTTCATATGTTTGAGTGTATTTAAAAAGAGTTTTTATTTAAACATCAATCAAATGTTGCATGAAACCCAAAACCGATCGACTGTGACCAAATCGAGTGGTTCTGAATTCCACTTTTTTTTAAAGTCGATTTCAACCTGTAATCGATAGCTGTTAATACTGTTTCCATTTAATTTAGCTATATTTAGTCGTATTTGATATGACATATTCAAATGTAGTATTAAAATACTGTTTTAAATGAATTGAAATGGATTTAGAAAGTAAGTAAATGCTTTGTGAATTTCCATTATAGACCTGGTGACAACTCTGGTTGCTTTCGACAGACACAAACAAGTGCGCTGGCCATTCAGCCAACTGATTATTAAACCGGCTTCGAAACCGAATTCGAAAAGTCAAATCGTTCAGAATTCGTAACGGCAAAACGTTCGCTTTCGTTGTTACTTTTTGAATTCGGAACAGGCCTTATAATTTCAATTCATTTTCATTTTGGTTACCGAAGCACACTTTTGAAAAAATGTTAACAAACATAAAGATACGAATACATCATTAATGGTGAACCGCTAGTTCGCATATACAAGGTCAATGATTTGGGTATAATTTTCGAACCAAATCTGAACTTTAACAGTCATCTTTCGGTGGTTTTTATTTGAATTAGCCTGCTTATTTGTTATACACACAACAGCTGATTTCTGTCTGTGGCCTGGGCACACTACATTCTCTGATGATTTTCGCTCCGCAAAAATTGTCAGCTTCTCCGTACTACGCTTATACTTAAAAATCACAGCCCAAGCCGGCGAGAAATGCAAAAGCCAACGCGCGCCTATCAATCGCCAACAGCTGACGACAGGTTATATCGATTGCATTGTTATCGACCGCGCTGTCATCGACGTCGCTAGCGACTGCACCCAGCTGCCTATAAAAACCTGAGCCCAAACGAGTTATGTCTCATTTAGTGCATGGCATCGTTCGAGTCAACACATTTCTCCTTCGACCCTTGCTCTTCCTTTTCTTCTTTATTTATTTTTCTTTTATGTTCAACAACTTTTTTTGCTCACGCAATAGATCTGATAATCAAGGAAATTACCCATAATCGGTCGAAAATAGCTCTTAGTAAAAATTTTTGTTGTTTTTAATGTTATTTATTTGTTTAAGAGCTACTGCAAATTCTATAACAATCATGAGACCGTTGGCCCAGTCTATTTCCACGTGTTCTCCCTTCACTGTTAATCGAAAGGACGTGCAGTCGGCGCGTGTGCTGTTGGGCTGGATTAATAATGTTCGCCATCTGGATGAACTCCGCACAGGTGCAATTTATTGTCAACTAATGCACAAGTTGTTCCCGAAATATGTGAATTTGGAAAAAGTACGTCTGTACTGCAAATATCAGTTCGAATTTGAAATTAATTTCAATATATTGCTCAGTTGCCTGAGGAAACTGAATATTGACCGTGTATTGCCAGTGGAAAAATTAATATTAGGACAGGGGCACTTTGATTTTAGCAATTGGCTATTTCAATTTTATTTGGCAAATGACAATGGGCAGACATACAATGCAGAAGAAGAGAGAAAGCACTCGCCAATAGGCTTGAGATACCCTGGAAGAAACCTGGAGAAAATATCAAACGCGCTCAGTCCAGTTTAATGGTGGCTCGCCGTGTTGCGCAGCTCCAACGTGCCGGCAGTGTCAGAGTACTTCCCTGCATGCCCGAAATCCCTAAACATCCAGTTTTAGATTACTGCGAAGAGAGCAAATACGTCAATCTTCCCTCGGAGTCTGAAAGCGATGATGCAAAGGAGCTTGGAAATGAAGAAACAGTTAAGAATCTCAGCCTTAAAATATTGCAGTTGCGTCAACGTGTTAGAGCTCGTGAAGAAGTGGTGGATAGCATTAAAACAGTCGTCCTGACGCATGGCCATGATGCGGAATTTGCATTGTCTAAGATAAAGACAATGCTTTTTGGTGGCGGAAACTATAAAACAATGTTACAAAACAAATTTCACACTAAGTTTATAGTTGTAATTCAATTTAACAACAAAATGTTGGAATAACAAAAGTTGGTCAATCGAACATTTTGAACAGTGTATTATTCAGTTCTTAAGGGGGGGATGGAAATTAATCTAATCTTTACAGATTCCAACAGATCTAAATAAACTACAATTGTTTCTCCTCAATTTGTATATCGGTTGAGAACACATACAAATCTCTACGTCTGGCAAATAGCAGTTCCTGTCGCTTGTGATGAGTGGCCAATGAATGTACAACTTCGCCATTGTCACCTAAAAAGAATACAATAGTATAAACTTTAATTTTTAATAAAATCTTACTTATGCGTATGCTTTGCAATACTTAAGCCTCCAGCAGATCCCATACCCAGGCCATTCCTTCACTCGAACCGGCCACAATATGCGCATCATTGGCCAATATGCCTCATTCAATGTGATAATCGTCTGCTTTGAGTCCTTTGTATTCTGATAGTAAGCCTCCTGTTTCACAGTTTTTATTATTATTTATTATTACAAATATTGTTTTTGCATAACTCTTAAAAAAAATATTGAATTTCTGCCAAAATTTTTGATATTTGGACCAGTATGTACAGGTTGCTTTCTGATGTGCGAATATTGATAGCACACAGGCCAAGAGATTGAGATTTGTAATATGTCAGTCTGTTTGTATAAACAACTACACTCAAAAACCAACTCACAACCAAAATTCGAACTGAAAATTAGAAATTCTTCTATAAAATCCCTCCTAAGGCGATTCACCAAAAACTTACTACTAAATGACTACCATGACTAAAATGACTACTAACAATTTCAGAAACAAATTTTTCTTAAACATTGAGTTTTTTTTCTTAATTTTAGGGGAATTTTCTAGTACAATTGCTTAAAACCAGGGAATCAACCCGAAACCAGAACCGGATTGAAACTTAAAACCAGAACCGTAACTGGAACCCATATTTTTAATTTTTTGTATACCGGTATTCGAGAACCGTTATTCTTGGTACCGAAAAGACCGAAAAGATCCTTAACATTGTAACGGTACAGTTTCGGCTCTGAGCGTAACAACTAGATTGCACAGCCAGCACTTGATTATGAGAAAGTTATATTATTGGACCCACATTATAATACCACAAAATAACCTGGGTAACTATTTAGTTAAGAATTTTTTCCATTTCTGTTCAAGTCCAACTAAGTGTGGAAATTAGCTCTGTCACTTTATCTGAAAGTGGAAACGAAATCGAGTCATATTTCTCGCACTTGCAGCAGCATTATCATACCTCAAAATAATCGATTTTGTATTCTCTATGATAAACACACCTTTTTGTTTATATTCAATCCAATTCGAAAATATAAGTCGAAGGATCTGTAACTACATCGTAGGACAACTAAGATATGTCGCTCTTGTTGGATCATGAAAATGAACCTGTAAAATGTAATAACATATTTTCAGAGAATAAATTATATCAATATGAAAATTGTACACCATATAGAACACAATATGGCGAATATTTCTGCATCATTAACTCACAAGTCGTGAAAGTGTTAAAGTAACTGAACGAAATGTATTTATATGAAAAGAATTGGGACAATACAAATAGTTTAATATCTTCACAAATTTGTTTAGTGGCATTAAACAAGGATTTCTGAGCTTAAAGCGATAACAAAGATATAAGTCGACAAAGTTTTTGGAATTGTAGGAGCTATCAAAGAAAATCAGCAGGTAGTGTTCCAGCTACCAAAGTGAACGTAAGCTCCGCTGAAAAATCGGATGGACGCTAAAACAATAGCCCAAACAAAAATATATAATTTTAATAATGTAATAAATACCAACTTGAAAATATTTTATGAAAACAAGCTACGAATGCAATTGAAAATTTATGTAAATCGAATACATCCGTATCTGTGTGTGTCTATATTGCATATCCACTTTGTCAGGTCTTAGTCTAACATTTTTTTTAAATTTTAACGATTCATACCGGAACGTACCGGTATTCCGAAATAAAAATCAAGGTACCAATACGGAACCGAATACCGAAATTATGTTAGAACCAAAACAGAACCTTTTACCGAAACATAAGTTTCGGTACGTACCAGAACCGGGAACGGGAACCGAAAAACGATTCGGTTTGATTCCCTGCTTAAAACAGAGAAAAAGAAACAAGCAAAGACAGCCTAGACATACCGAACCTTTTTATACACTTGAAAATTGTATTATAATTTGGTCCAGAAGGAGTCATAGAAGGAATCATCACCGACCACATAAAGCAGGGGTGCCCAAGCCTATTTCACAAGCCACGCATTTGTTTTTGCTTTGCGCTAAGGCATAGATCGCGCGCATACGAAAACGCGGCCATATTCAAACGCGGCATTATACAAAACAAAAACAATTTCATATGCGTGCTCTCCTCTCTTTCTTTCCGAACGCAGGTTTTGTTGTTGGCGCGTGCTGACCTGCAACAACAACATCATATGTGACTCTATTCTCTCTCTCTCCTCTGTCTCTGGCAAATTAAAAAGCAACAACAAAGTTGCCTGAGCGCTCGCACGCGTATGCTTGAGACAGCCAAGATATACTTAACAAGGTAGCCGCACCCGCAATCTTACAACTTCTTAAATAAGAAGCAGAACACAACAAAATTCGTCGTCGGTGATGCGTCGCTCACAAGGGTTGTTTACAGACTGACATTTAAGAAGTAAGCAAAGATAGCGAGAGAGAGAGTGCGGCTACCTTGTTAGGTGTATCTTGGAGACAGCAATGACCACACACACACACTCACACAAACAAACAAAAATCGGTTTTCTCTTTCTATTTCTTGTAGTTGTTCTTGCTTGACTTGTATCTTGTGCATTTGTATTGGCTTTCACGCGCTCGTAAGCTCATTCTGGGCATTCCTGACATAGAGTATATATGTATATTTTTCATCATCATGACTGCTGTCCGTCAGTTTGTCTGTTTCGACGCGAACTAATACCTCTGTATATTTTGGTTAACACACTTGTACTCGATTGAATATTATTATGATTAATTTGTATTTTCTTTTCTTACAGGTATGTTTTCCCTGTTGACATAGAACCAATATAATAAAGGATGTGTGGAAATTTAGTGAGTATAATATGGGGGATAGCAACGTACTTTAATTTAAGTTTTTGCAAAAGATTGTTTTAGGCGTTGGAAGGTGTGGGAATCACAACCGATTGCCAAAAGACTACTTTATTTTTATACTCTGTACCGAAGGTACATAGAGTATATTAAGTTTGTGCAAAAGTATGTAACAGGGAGAAGGAATAGTTTCCGACCCTATAAAGTATATATATTCTTGATCAGCATCAACAGCCGATTCGATATAGCCATGTCCGTCTGTCTGTCTGTCCGTCCGTCCGTATGAACGAAGAGATCTCAGAGATGGTAAGAGATAGAGGTTTGACATGTATGGGGCATATATTTCTTATACTTGCAGGCAGATCAAGTTTATTTTCAATTTTTGCCACGCCCCCTCCCGCCCCTGCAATTTGGACATCATATCTCCTACAGTTTTGAAGATAGATCGTTCGTACCTTCAAGAGATACCTTGTAAACAAAATTATTTATCGATTTGCTGAAGGAATGATAAAGATCGGATGAACGATACTCAAGTTATGAGCAAAAAACGGCCAGTAAACACCCCCCCCCACCCTTCACCACAGCATTCTATTGAACGGCAATCTTAGTGAGAGAGAGAGAAAGAGAGAGAGAGACAGAGAGAGAGAGTGAAACTTAGAAATGAGCGCGTATAACTCGTGAGCAAATGCAAGCTGCGACGTTAAGGGTACAGAGTTTGTTATAGTCGGGCCTTGACCGACTTTCTTTCTGTTTTTTGGTTAGAGTCTTTACGTGCTTGCGCAGTTTTCGGACTTCTAAATTAAGTATTTTGCCATTCCTTCAAAATTGGTTTTCTTAACTTAGAAACCAGAAGCTGTGAAGATGACGACTGCTTAAAATATAAAAAGCTATTTTAACCCATGCCTTTAATAACTCAATATGAAATAAATATAGAATATAGTTTTCCATTATACAAAAACTGAAATTCTGATAACTCGGAGAAATCATAACTTCATAAATGTGGCTCTATTATATTAATAACCAAATTCCAAACAACTATCGACATCGAACCATAATTAGGTTACCCTCAAAACCAAATCTGACCTTCCCATCGAACATATAATTTTGCACACCCAAATGGAATCAACACAAAAAAAAACCTCAAAAATAAAGTTATTTAAAACCAAATTCCAAATTCTAAACAGGCAAACGACAACGCGGCACGCAAACAGATAAAAGCAGCCGTCGCCGCAGGAGTCAGAGTTGGGTGGGCAGGGGCTAAAAGCCCGGAATCAGTAGCGCCGATAATCAATTCCGTTTCCGGCTGACGGTTTGTTGCTACTGCTGCTGCTGCATCGTGTGCGTGACCCTAAATATGCATAAACATTTAACAAAAAAAACAAAAACACATAATAATTGTAATAATTTTCATGTGGCAAAAGGGCAAGCGAGCAGCGGGTGTTAGTTATTGAAACTTTTTAGCTTTGCGTGTCTCGTTCCAGTGTCGGCTTGCATGTCGAAAAATCCCATTGATAATGAGTTCATTGACGAGTTCATTGGCACATTGATACCGATTGAAACAAGGGGTGGGTATGGGAAATGCGGTTAAGCCTTGGCTAATCAGGGTGTAGAGAGGAATGTGCTAAGCTTTTTTGGCTTTAAAATGTTAGTAGGCCCAGACTTTATGTACCCCAACGGTTGGAATTTAAACAATTTTTATTTAGATAATTTTTTAAATTCAAAGTAAACTCTTGGCACGAAAAATTCACAGACTAAAAATTAAGAGAAATAAAAATGGCTGGCAAAAAAAAGTAAGTTTAAGTGGTATTCTTAGCTATTGAACTAGGAGACTACATCTTTGATTTCTCCTTTTGATCTAGATCTGGCTCAAGCGGCGAAGTTGGAGCCAATCCTTTAGTCCAATTCAGCACCGCAGCCGGCTTACCCGAAACTAAACGCAAAATGTTACTTTATAAGAAACTATTGAAAAAGTCATTACTCAGGGATCAACAAAGTCCTCAACAGATTCGGCATGCTCGAAATACACAGCAACTGCAAGAGGCAATGGGCATATTTGGCAAATAAACGTCAAGAGGGGCGGGATCCCAAGAGTTTACTAAATAAAAAAAAATTTTTTAAAATCATATCAAACGTTTTTGACAATTTTTGTGGTTTCAACAGTTTATTATTAAGTGTTTGCTAGACAGCTCAAAAACAACAACAGCAACAACAACCACAGCAGCAAGAGCAGTCTGTTTGCATCCCCTAAAAAAAAAAAAAATATCAACGGCTTTTAATTGCCTTCCAAAAGCGCCAACTGTTACATTTTTCGTCTGCCCCGTTTGTCAACTTTTATTTATTTATGCAAATTTGTTTTGCTTTTATTTGTCACCAAATTGGCGTAAACTCTGAGCAAACTTTGCCCATATATTTGTTTCGTCTTTTTGAAGAGTTGAAAAAATATCGCAGTGAAAATAAATTGAAACTGTTTTGACAATTGGCAGAGCCCAAAACTAATTGGCCACGGCCAAAGGGGAATTGAAACTTTTGTCTAAACTTTGACCATTTTGTGGTTTGTCACATCATAAGGCAATTGTTGCCGTGGGACCTAGAATGAGCCTAGTCACGATTTCGTTAAATATGCAAGCCTCATTTAATAAATTAATCTTGTGGATCTTATATTGAAATAATGAACAAGGAATTCGATCATCGTACCCTAATTGGCTGCATATGTACACACCTGATCATATTAATAGGTACACACATCAACTCTGACTTTAAGGTAACAGAAAACAGTTTTATTCATTGTTTCAAACTTAAAATTTGTTCTCATTGGTTCTTAAACTATTTGTTTTTAATAAAATAAACTTAATTGTAACATAGAATAATAATATAACATAAAAGAGATCATTTTGTGTTTCAGATACGTTTTCAGTGTGATCATAATAATAGGTACACTTCATGTGTTGGTAAGAAAAAAAATTTTTATTTCCATTTTGTGTTCTTTTTTTAGGTAAATTAGTATTTCCTAACTTAGAATCCAGTGTATCTACCTCTATTTTTGGCTACTACTGCTATTCTTTTTGGCATACTTTTAATAAGAGCCTGGTAGGTCTCTACTGGTGTCTCATACCACAGTTTTTGTACACCTTCCCATAATTTTTGTTTATTTGAAAATGAATGCTTTGCCAATTTCTTTTTTAAGTATATCCACAAGTTTTCAATGGGGTTAAGGTCGGGGGATTGGCTTGGCCACTTCAGAACGTCAACTTTTTGGTCCTCGAAAAATTTAGATAACAGCCTTGACGTGTGTTTAGGATCACTATCTTGCTGAAATACCCAACGTAATGGCATATTTTCCTCAGCATACGGTACCATAACTGTTTCTAATATGGATTTGTACTCTTCAGCATTCATTTTGTTCGTAGTCTGATAAATTGGACCTACGCCGTACCAGGAGACGCAACCCCATACCATTATATTGCCACCTCCATGTTTGACTGTTTTTTTTGGAAACCGTGGATGGAATTCCTTTCCATTAGGGCGTCGAGCATTCCTTTCACAGTCATTCCCAAACAAATTAATCTTGGTTTCATCGCTCCATAATATGTTTCTGTATTTTTTCTCCCCGGTGCATCCTACCCAGTCTTTGTGGTCCCTTGGAAAAGTTTGCCTCATGGTGATATTTTTTTTGCGCATAAGTGGGACTTTTCTGGCAATTCTTTCTGGTAGGTTGGCATCTTGTAGTCGTCTTCGGATAGTTGGAGCACTAACTGAATTCCCAATTTCGGCTGCAATAGCCTTCGATGACTTAAATGGGTCCTTTTTGCTCAAAGTTACTATGTTGTGGTCAAGGGTTTCTGTTGTTTTTTGTGGCCTTCCACGGGTTTCCTGTCTTGGTTTTCTTTCTAATGCATTTTTAACAAAATTATGAGACCTGTTCATTTATTTGGCGATGGCTCGTAAAGATTTGCCTTCTTTTCTCAGACTAAGAACAAATCGAGCTTCTTCTATTATTATGATCAGGTGAAATGTGTGATGGACTCGCAATTTATAGAAAAGCTTTGATATACGGGGCAGCCCCTCTATCAACTCTTTGTCACAGTGTGGCCGGACATTGACAACAACCAAAAAACCAAAAATTAAAAAGTGGTCAACACTAAAAGTACGAAAAAACCATCTATAATTAAAAAATTCCGGTGTGTACCTATTAATATGATCAGGTGTGTATACAGAACTTCACATACTATTGAACTTGCTGGTACTATTAATGCAATAACTGAACTTTCCCTAAATTATTCTAATTGTATAATAACCAGCGACCGCAATAGCAATATTCTTGGTGAGAATCATATTTTAAACGAATTTAAAACTATCGGATTATATATAGCCAACGACTCGGAACCAACCCCCACTTTACAAACTCAAGTAGCACTGTATCAAAATTTAATTATATGACCAGGTCCCTTTACCGGCCTTTTCCAAACACGTTTTGATATACTTGACGTATGAATTTCCTCTAGATTATTCTAACATTTTAATAAGGTTTAGAGATTTTAAATCAATTGTTCCAAAACGCTCTACAACAACTTAGTAAGCTCTGGTTTTCTTAGTGGTTATCAAACGGATGTAATACACACTGATTTTAGTAAAGCATTTGATTTGGTCAATCACAAACTTATCTCCATATGAACAGCACTCTTCAAATCTATCTCGGTATCTTCTGGTGTTTCTTAAGGAAGTCATTACCGCTTCTGTTTGTTTTATTTATTAACGATATTCCACAAACTTTGACTTTTTATCGGACATTGATGTATGCTGACGACATAAAACTTAACTTGTCGTACAAGGACCCTATCTCACCACTTCATCTTGTAATGGTCGGCCAAATTCGTTCAGCAATAGTTTCGCAAAATTCAATGCCAAGTTTTTGCATGATGGTGTTGATCAGCATGAACGTGTATAGACCTGCATGCAATTGAAATTCGATAGGGAAACTATCGATAGCTAATCGGTGTGCCAGCTGCTCGAAGGTGATTGAAGTTGGCTGCTGTTTCCGCTTGCTGTCTAGCGTTCTTTTCTCTCTTTGTCTCGACTTCGAGCAGACGTACTCTCGCTTAATCTTTGTGAACAAGGCGCATCCTTACCCATAAAATCGTTTGGTGTTAAAAATACTGATCTAGCAACTAACTAACAAGAGCCAATAGGAGTATTTCCATTGATACACACGGCCATTCTCAACAAAGTCAATCTTTGGTTCTGAGCCAGGTAAATATCAGTAGTGGTGAGTTAGGAGCAAGTTGACTTATTGGACAACTAACCATAGGCACAACTGGCGTTTTGGCCACTGGCCTTCTGTTGCAAATATCTTGAAGAATATCGGACTGGGCGAGAAGCACGCAAATCTTGCGCCTGCAGCGTCGGTGCTGCAGACGTCACAAGTGCGCTGGCTCGACAGGGTACTGGTGACGTTTCCATTTCGAGGATACAAATTCCGGCCAGAAACGCTAACAAAGTGTAGCCTATTTTTTATGCGGATGTCACCATCAACCTGCAGTATCTGGGTGCGAAACAGCGACGATAAGAGCAGTGCGCAATAGTGACGTCACCAGACTTGAACTTTGAGGCAGTTGCAGGTCGAAACTCGGCCGCAGGAAAGAAGGAAGATCCGTAGAGAAGTGAGAAACATGCGATTGAATCATGGAGAGAGGGTTTCGACGCTGGCCTTGCATCTCCAACTGCGCGAGTGCCTTTGATTTGATTAATGTATCCGACATCCTTTCTGTTTATTTGATTAAAGTCGTGTAAAGTAGAGTTAATAGTATCGTCAAGTAATAACAATGATAGGAGTATTAGGCTTGTATTAGGGACTCTTAAATATACAATTATTGTAATGCGGTGGGATTTGTGTTTGCCAAGAACCCCCCATCTGACTGTTTGCTAGACCCCTTAACGGGTCCCGTCCGGCATTCACATTCCCCAAGGTCCAGTTTAGCTCAGCATCGAAGAAGAAGCGCTCGCAGACAACTATATACCGTGTTCATTATAATCTTCAGCAAGATGAATGATTGGTGCTCATTAAACCTTCTTCACTTTAACAACCACCCAAACCTTATCTTATCGATGTTATAGTTCAGTATTGATAGAATTCCAGTGGAACGAATATCTGTGGCTGTTGATCTTGGCATACGGTTTGAGCCAAATTTATGTTTTAATAGCCACATTTCTACTATATGCATTAAAAGATGGTCAAAAGAAATTGATGATCCCTATGTCACAAGACATCTGTACGTCTCCTTGGTAAGGCCTATCTTAGAATCTTGTATTTAGTTTCCTTCGTACCAGAAATATATAAACCAAATAAAGTCCGTTCAAAAACAGTTTCTGATACTTGTGTTGCGTGGCTTAAACTGGGACACAAACTCTCATTTTCCTTCCTATGAGCAAAGATTGCGACTTATTGATTTGCCTGTTCTTCAAATTCGTAGATTGTGCCAAGGAACAGTGATGATTATTATTGGGTGAAGTTGACTCTACTGATCTTATAAGCAAAATAAACTTGTCAGTGCAACTCCGTCGAACTAGGAATTATTTACCTAATAGGCATATCTAACGCCACATTCTTCAAACTATGCCTCTTAAGAGCCCTTCCGCTGCAGTTGTCATAATTACAACATTTAATTTCACCTGTTCTCATTCGATTGTTCTTCATATAATTTTAAAAATTCCATAAAATTGCATTTAAATAGCGTACACTGACAAAAAAATCAATCTTAAATCTACACATCTCTCTGGTTTTCAAGAACGTTGCAATCTTAAAAAACAAGATTGAAAAACCTTGAAATGAGCTTATGAGCATCTTAAAAACAAGATTTATCATCCCGCAACTTATCAACCATCCTACAGTTTTCTGTAAAGCTTCAGTTGTAAAGATAAAAATAACCAAAAAAAAAAACCCACCCCTCCTGGGATTCGAACCACGACCTCTTCGTTCAATAACTCATTGGCACGGCCGATTAGTCAATTTTGCCGTAGGGGGTCAATTGTTAAGCGCAGTCAGTTGCAGTAGTAAGAACTTAGGCTGCGAAAATCTCTGCTCTTATACTGCAACTGGTTGGGCCTAACAGTTAACGCTCGGTGGTAAAGCGGTGGTGTCAGTGTTTCAGTGCACAGAAGGGGTACTGAGCTCAAGTCCCAGAATCGTCACCATCACCTAAAAATAAGAAATACTTAATATATTTTTGTCTTTTTTTCATATTAAAAAATGAGATTGTTTCATCTTAAAGTCGATTATAAACGATCTTAATTCAATATTGTTGGATTAAGATTTAAATTAAGAATATAATCTTGGGTAAAGATTATCTCCTCTCTTTCGAATTCTGACACTGTTTCGTCTCGGTTCAAGATTACAATCTTGGTCTTAGATTATTTTATTTCTCAGTGTACGTTAATTTTTCTAAATTAAGCCTAAACAACAAAACAATAAAAAAATCTTTAATACGATTTTCACACCCTCTGCATTTCCTGACTGTTGAAAAGTTGCTCAAATTATACCCATTGCTCCTTTTTTGGGCAAAAGTAATTGCAAAACTTATGGCCAAACAGATTCAGACATTTCTCTCATCCAATTCTTTGTTAAGCCAACTACAATCTGGCTATCAAAAGTTCAGAATCTGTACGACAGCTATTTTAAAGATAGAAGAAGATATCCTAAGGCAGAAGGACAAAACCAATGTTACATTATTTAGTCTTAATGGATTTCAGCCAGACGTTTGATACAGATGACCACAATATCTTAAGTACCAGGCTTAAAAATCTTTCATTCTGCCTCAACTGCTAAGCTTCTTATTAAGTCCTGTTTGTGTGACAGAAACCAAGCAGTGTACTCGGAGTTTTGTATGTCGGGTTTCTTACGTCTGAGAGGTTCAGTCCTCTGTGTCTATCAACGACCTTCCTGATTGTCTGATAGGCCGTGATGTCCATTTGTATGCCGATGATGTACAACTTTAGCTGAAATACATGGTTTGTTAGAATTTGTAACAGGGATCTTGTGAAAAATAGCGAGCGGGCTAAAGCGATTGTTTTGGGGCTAAATCCTAAAAAGTCCAAATGTTTAGTAATTTACTGCCTAAGCTGACAACAATGTTCCGCTGGAATATGCAAAGGATACCACTAACCTGGGAATCCAATTTGATAATACCCTAACATGGAGCGAGCACATTACGAAAGTGTCCGGGATACAAACAAACAAAAACTCAATCCTCTTCATCTAAGGCTTTTGGTCACTAAAACATGTCTTATCTCGACTGTCTTTAATGGTGTGGAAATATTTGGAATTAGTGATGCAAATAGTATGCAAAGGCTAAAGGTGACATTTTTTAACTCCATCGTAAGATATGTATTTAATCTTGCACTTTGCTTAACCAATTCTTGGCCTTGATTTAGAGTCGTGGATCAGCATCCGTACTTTATTATTAGTCCATCTGTAGACCTATAATAAACATTTACCATCATCTCAAAAGACACACATAGATTTTATAAACATTTTAATATTATATTAGTTATGTTAGAATTATATTTTATGTATTATATTATATTATTATAATTATATTTTATGCATTTTATATTTCATACTTTTTAATTTTGTATTTCAGTATTTCTTGTTGCTGTTTTTTTGATTTTATGTGAAATTTATAGATAATACTGAAATTAATTTATACTAAATAAACTGTAATAATTTGGAAGGTCAAAATAAATCCGTAAGATAATTAGTTGTACTACGAATTTCGAAAATTTTATAGTAGTGAATTGGTACTGGAACAATTAGACCAAAGACGGCCTTCACAATTTTCGAGCGTGGACTTCCCTCATGCTCGAGCCAGTTTCTCCTAAAAGAGATGAGGAAAAGGTTGGACTGAACACAAAGAGGCGGCAGCAACTCAGCAGCATTACTTACATTTCAGCAAGGTTCTCTTCGAATCCCTCAATTTCGCCCTTCACAGTGCCTTCCTTGGTGTTCATGCACCAGCCAGTTATGCGCAACTTCTTGGCCTGCATTTGTGTGTGCTAAATTAAATGAAAAATAAATAAACTCTTTAAACTTTAATTAAAAAACTAACCTCTCGAAAAGACACCCCTGAAAAGAGTATTACTTGAGTTAAATGCATTTCTAAGTACAAAATTCGGTTCTTGCTTACTCTGAACGGTCCCAAAAACTTCAAACCTGCAGTAAACAATTTGTCTTGGACGCCTCATCAAACGGTCACTTGGGAACTTACTAGTTCCACGGGTTGCAGGCGAAACCTTCTTCTCGTTTATTTTGTTGCTCATTTTAAGTATTTTAAGTATTTTTTTGTTTTCGATGTGTAAAGTTGTGCTGTTTGTTTGTTTGTAAATAATTTGTATGAATTCTCACAGACACTTTGACTTCAAATTTTTCAAGGCACTCTTTTTTTGCTCTGTTCTCTCTTCTACCACTTTCGGTTCGTTAACTTTAACGGGCTGGCCACAAAAATAGTACTAGGTACTTCGTCTTGTCATAAACGAGGACCCCTCGTGTTAGCCTGCTTCTCAATCTCTAATCATATCATCGGCGTTTGCGAGTAGCATTAGATCTTTATAAAGAAATGAGCCCGATCTGTTGGCATTTGGGCACTGGCGCAGTATATGCTCCATCAGCAGATTAAAGAAGTCCCTGCCTAAAACCTCTCTTGGTATCAAATGATTCTTTGCAAAGTCGAAAGTACTTTGCTGGTATACCAAAGGTAGTCAGGGCTTCAAAGAACCTTGACCTTATCGGTGTGTCGAAGGCGGCTTTATAATCGACAAAAATGTGGTACGCTCTGATAGTAGTATCGAGGGCTGGACCGCAAGAATAACGATATCGTCCGCGTACATGAAAACATGACATGTCTCCAACCATAACTCCATCTTTTAGGTACTCGTGTATGTCATCCAAATATAACGCAAAGAGCAGCGGTGACATGAAGCATCCCTGTTTGACTCGTAGCAGTGGAGTATTTGGCACCGTAACCGTAACCAAATATAATGGCATAATCTCTCAAGTCTGAGTGCAATTCCCCACCTGTTGAACATTGGCACTTTATCCATTTTTGAGAATGACATCTTACAAGCTGCAGTGGGTTGCCATAACTCTAATTGCCCAGATTGTGATGGATTGTCTGATAGGTTGCGATGTCCATTTGTATGCAGATGATTTACAACTTTACCTGAAATCCATGGTATGTTAGAATTTGTAACAGGGATCTTGTGAAAAATAGCGAGTGGGCTAAAGCGATTGTTTTGGGGCTAAATCCTAAAAAGTCTAAATTTTTATTAATTTACAAGAAGGTCCTTAAAGTGAGTGATCTGCCTAAGCTGACAGTAAACAATGTACCGCTGGAATATGCAAAGGATACCACCAATCTTTTAATCCAATTTAATAATACCCTAACATGGAGCGAGCACATTACGAAAGTGTCCGGGATACAAACAAACAAAAACTCAATCCTCTTCATGCAATGCTTTTGGTCACTAAAACATGTTTCATCTCGACTCTATTTTATGGTGTGGAAATATTTGGAATTAGTGATGCAAACAGTATGCAAAGGCAAAAGGTCACATTAAACTCCATCGTAAGATATGTTTAATCTCGCACTTTGCTTAACCAATTCTAGGCCTTGATTTAGAGTCGTGGATCAGCATCCGTACTTTCTTATTAGACCTATAATAAACATTTACCATCATCTCAAGAGACACACATAGATTTTATAAACATTTTAGAAAAAAAGTTTAGTATATTAGAATTATATTATATGTATTATATTATTATAATTATATTTTATGCATTTTATATTTTGTACATTTTTATATATTTTGTATTTCAGTATTTCTTGTTATCTCGCTGATTTTTTGATTTCATGTGTAATTTATAGATAATACTGAAATAAATTTAAACTAAATAAACTAATAATTTACAACAGCAAAAGAATTCCGAAAGTTGATAAACTTAACGTCGAATGACAAAGTTTTTGAAATTGTGTATTGGTATTGGAACAATAAGGCCAAAGTCGGCTTTCACAATCAACGAGCGAGGACTTCCCTCATGCTCGAGCCAGTTCTTCCTAAAAGAGATAAAGAAAAGGTTGGACGAAACACAACAAGGCGGCAGCAACTCAGCAGCATTACTTACATTTCAGTGATGTTCTCCACTAAGCCTTCCACCTCACCTTTGACTGTTCCTTCGTTTGTGTTCATGCACCAGCCAGTTAAGTGCAATTGCTTGGCTTTCGTTTGCGTGTGCTTAATTAAATGAAAAATTAATAAATTCTGCAAACTTTAATTTTAAAAACTTACCTTGCGAAAGTACACCCCTAAAAAGAATTTTACTTGAGTTAAATGCATTTTTAACTACAAAATTTGGTTCTTGCTTACCCTGCACAGTTCCAAAAACCTCAAACTTGCAACTAAAAATTTGTTTTGGACCACTCGTCAGACTGTCGCTTGGAATATTCCTGGTTCCGCTGGTTGCAGACGAACCCTTCTTCTTGATAATTTTGCTGCTCATTTTAAGTGTTTTTTAGTTTTCGATGTGTAAAGTTGTGCTGTTTGTTTGATTGTAAATAATTTGTATGAATTCTCAAAGACACATTGACTCCAAATTATTCAAGGCACTCTTTTTTGCTCTGCTCTCACTTTTACCACTTCCGGTTCGTTAACTTTAACGGGCTGGCCACAAAAATAATATAAAAAGAAACAGCGAAATTTCCAAAGGTAGACCAAATGTAAGATGACGCACATTTTGAGGAGTGTTTGTGAGTATCTCGGGTTGAAAACTTCAATAAAACGTTTGACGCCAGAGGCAAGCTGACATTTTCCATTAAGTGCAGACAGCTACCAAAAAGTGCCAAAAGCTCATTTGGCCAGAAGATGGAGGATGGCAGAGGGAAGGAGAAGCGATGAATTTTTTTTTTTTTTTTATATCCCTGAGAGTTTTGTGGGTAAGTTACGTGAACTTCTCGTGATTATGAGAGATGGTGATGAGTTCTGTTGATGGTTTTTAGTCACGGCAAGTAAATGTTATGGACGACTTTTGATACAATAAAATATTCTAGTAAAGGTGCACTTGAAAAAATCAAGTATGTAAAACTGCGTTTGTAGTTTTTGGAATTATATGAAAATGACAGCCAAGATGTGAATATATCGATAAGAAGAAGTATGCAATCGAATGATGGTCACACTGTATATAGACTGGACGTACAGACAGAAAGAAAACAAGCCAAAATGGAGACATTGTAAATAGTAAACCGTGTGTAAATAAAACCCCAAATACTGATAGAACCCGCCTTAACACGTTTGCTAAAAAAAATTCAGATTTTGAGACAAAAAGTAAACAAAACTAGGAGAAAGCAAAACAGGAAAAATATGAAAAAATATTAAAAAGAATTTAAAAAAATGATGATAAAAGCCAACAAGAAAGTTGCAAAGAGTAAGGTGAATTTAATAATTTGTATTGCTCTCTGTTATTCAAATTATAATAATGCTCGAACTTCGACTATTTGTATTCCTTGTAAGACATTAGATGGTTTGCTTCCATCACTTCATTTATGCATTCATTAAAGTCCCAGTTATTCACAGACAGCTTAGATAATTGCCAAAGTTTATTAACGGAAACAAAGCCAAAGCATTAAGCAGGCAAAAGGAAGAAGAAACTGCATGCCAACTGCTCCAAACAAAAAAGAAGGAGTTTGGGCGTTCATGAATATAAAATGAAGGCGACGCGACTCTCCCCTTGGGTGACGGCGGCGGCAGCCACAAAAAGGTGTCCGAGAAGGCCATAAACAACAATTTATAAGCTTTAATGAAAATTGGTGGAAATCCAAGAGAACTGATGTGAGTTGGTTTTTTCGACCTGCGCCTATGTAAATTAGCCAGAACGGGGAAATGGACAAAGTCCTTTGTTTTTTTTCCTCTTATTTGGTTACAAATTTATGGCACACTTGGGAGAGAATATTTATGCAAAATGGGTTTGCCTTTCGCTTTCGCAAACACCATTCAAATGCATATGGAAAAGTTATGCAAATTTGATGCCATTGTTACAAATTGTTTGAAAACGCTGCAAGCAAATTTAATTTTGCCAATTTGCTCATCTAATTTGTCGATGCTCAACGGTTTTTAAGTGTCTTTAAAAACTTTTCATTGCCTTCAACTGAAGCTGACAAAATATTTTCTGATTACTTTTCCACACTGGCAACACTTTACAAAAATAAGAAGCCACACAAAATGAGAGGTCAAAAGAAGGCAAGTAGATAGAGTAGACCAGGACCAACCCCACGCACTAGAGCACAATTTCAAAATAAATATTATTGTAGGAAAGTTTCTGGCACCATGATAAGAAGTCAGTCATCGTCGTCGTCGTTGTTGGCAAAAGGATGCTGCTCGTTTGTCGCGGTCGGAAGTGCAATCGTCGACTGCCTGTTGATGACACTTTGATGTTTGCTATTTGCTTGGCAGAAAAGGGCAGAAGAACAAGGAGCATTATTCTTAGAAGAAAATACTAAAAACTGACAAAAAAAAACCTAAGGTTGAGATATATTAAAAAGCAGGCTAAAAAAGCGAGCCGCTAATTCCAGCTGCTAAACCGAACTGATGTTATTTTGAAAATGCTGAACCGAACCAAAAACCACTAAGTAAAACGGATCGATTTGGTTAAGTTCGCTGAAGAGTTTTAAGATTTAAAGCGCTTACCTTCAGACAATGACACTTGTGAATTTATTAAATTAAGTTTCGCTGATGGACCCTCTACAAGGGTGTCCACTAGGGCGGGTCAATTTGTATGGAGCTAAAAAAACGTGGTAAGCGTATAGCAGAGAATCTGCGATGAATTCTAAGAAAATTTCACGAAGAAACCCCATGTCTAAAATGAATTCCTAGCCCCCGCTGCGAAGCATGAAAATTTAAGGTTGCAGTATATTTTGGTATATTGAGGTTTGTACGGGTTTTTTAAAAAAATAATACATTTCGTAAAGATATTATATTTTATTCTGATTCATTTTTTTATAATATAATTTATAAATTTTTTGTTTTTAAATTAACCAACAAATTTTTTTTTAATTAAATTTTTTTTAATAAAAATAACGAAAACACGCCATACACTGATGAAGTGGAAACCAAAAGTTTATAACTTTTTGACAATAAAAGATATAGGCTTGCAATTTGAAATATATATTCAATATAATTTGGAAATTTAAGGAATTAAAAAAAAAAGTGGGCGTGGAAAAAGGGGCGTAAAATACATTTGAAGTTTCCTTACATTGGTTTGTTTTTTTGCTACATTTCAACGAACTTCCACTACGCCATTTGTACAATGCCTTAGAAAATTCTAAGACAAGTGGACCATCCACTGCTTGTGGCACTTTGGCGAAGTTACTTGAGACATGTAAGCAACTTCCGGTAAGCACCAAATTTTAATACAACTTCATCAAATTTAAAGCAAACATTTTCTTGCAGAGTATACCTCATTTTGAACCCATTTCATTTGGGAATATGCCTCCAACTATTGAAAGTAAAGATAAAAAAAATCTTTCCACTGACGTTTTTATACTCTGTACCGAAGGTACATAGAGTATATTAAGTTTGTGCAAAAGTATGTAACAGGGAGAAGGAATCATTTCCGACCCTATAAAGTATATATATTCTTGATCAGCATCAACAGCCGAGTCGATATAGCCATGTCCGTCTGTCCGTCCGTCCGTCCGTCCGTCCGTCCGTCCGTCCGTATGAACGAAGAGATCTCAGAGATGGTAAGAGATAGAGGTTTGACATGTATGGAGCATATATTTCTTATACTTGCAGGCAGATCAAGTTTATTTTCAATTTTTGCCACGCCCCCTCCCGCCCCCGCAATTTGGAAAAAACGTCATATCTCCTACAGTTTTGAAGATAGATCGTTCGTACCTTCTAGAGATACCTTGTAAATAAAATTATTTATCGATTTGCTGAAGGAATGATAAAGATCGGATGAGCGATACTCAAGTTATGAGCAAAAAACGGCCAATAAACACCCAGCACCACCCCACCCACCACCGCAGCATTCTATTGAACGTCAATCTTAGTGAGAGAGAGAGAGAGAGAGAGAGTGAAACTTAGAGATGAGCGCGTATAACTCGTGAACAAATGCGAGCTGAAACGATAAGGGTACAGAGTATGTTATAGTCGGGCTTGACCGACTTTCTTTCTTGTTTATCTATATAGAATAGCCAAAGCTGTATCGGAAGGTTCGTGTTCAGAGGATGTCGCCAACATGAAACCGGGAAAAATTGTTCATTCGCGCTGGTTGACAAAAGCAAGCAGAATTTTACGCCTTTATGTCGCTAGTAGTTTACCATCAAACAACTTAAAAATTTTGACTAATTTCATTATGAAAGTTTACATACCAATGTATTTTAATGTCAAATTTTATAACTCTGTGGTATACGGCAGTAAACTTTTATTTAATTTTATTCGGTCAGCACAGTTCTTGCCGAAAAATCTTCAAGAAATTGTGAACAAAGCAATACAAAACAATTCATTTTTTGCCCATGCAGAAAATATTTTGTTAGCAATGCTTTTCGATGAAAGAAAATCTGTTCGAGAAAATGCTATTACCAAAATTAGTTACTATCGCGAAAAATACAAGATACGTCGAAGCTCCGGTTTTATAAAAAGAATATAATTAATTTCGACTGCACAGATTATAGTTGACTTAGATAACGACGACATCTTATTTGAACCTCCGTTAACTTTTAACATTCCACATGAACACTTATTGGAGTATTTAAATTCTGAGGAAATACCACTGGCAGATCCAGAAATTTCATCCCACATTCAGGGAACCGAACGATGTGTGCAATTGTTGACACATGTCGCTCGACGCGTAATGCCGCACAATGTAGATGACGTTATGTCAGTAACTTTAGAAAGTTGTTTAAAATATCCACAAATCGAGTCGAAGCAAGACTTTAAAAATTGACTTTATTTATATTTAATATTAAGTTGACTAAATGTATAAAATTAGTGAAAATTAAACAATTACATAAGCGTTTTGTATTGCGACTTAACATTGTTTTCATTAATTTGGTAAATTTTTAGATATAAAGAAAAACGGAATCTAATCTATTTTTCGCCCCCTTTCGTGCCACGCCCACTTTTTTTTGAATACCTTAAATTTCCAAATTATATTGAATATATATTTCAAATTGCAAACCTATATCTTTTATTGTCAAAAAGTTATAGACTCTTGGTTTCCACTTCATCAGTGTGTGGCGTGTTTTCGTTATTGTTATTAAAAAAATTTAATTTAAAAAAAATTTGTTGGTTAATTTAAAAACAAAAATATTTATAAATTATATTATAAAAAAATGAATCAGAATAAAATAAAAATAATATCTTTACGAAATGTATTATTTTTTTTAAAAAACCCGTACAAACCTCAATATACCAAAATATACTGCAACCTTAAATTTTCATGCTTCGCAGCGGGGGCTAGGAATTCATTTTAGACATGGGGTTTCTTCGTGAAATTTTCTTAGAATTCATCGCAGATTCCGAATCTGCTATACGCTTATCGCACAAAAAAATTGACCCGCCCTAGTGTCCACCCATAGACCTAATTAATCCCTAGCTATACTTCAGCTTTTAAGTATGTCTTCTAAACCACTTAAAAGCATGTAATTCTGTACATCACCTGCACTTATTCACTGATCACTTAAAGTACCTCTCTTCAGACTACATTTCTTTCTTGGAAATTGCTAATTGATTTGTGATGGTAACTCGTTTCCTCTAAGTGACGATATTTTCAATATCCTGTACAAAATTTAACGTTAGTAACTAGCAATTATATAAGAATTTTCAGGCTATGCAAATGTTTCCTAGGAATTTCATTATTTACATTAGAAATCATAAAATTCGGAAAATCGAAAACTGAAACGGGCCTTGAAAATTATAAAATAAATTAATAGTGGACAACTGAACCAAACCGAAAACGCGGTTCAGTTAGCTTCGAAAACCATGTAACCGTACCGGAGGTTCAAAAACTATGTAAACCACTGAACCGAACCAGTCCTTATTTCCAAGCGGTTTGCATCCCTGCTAAAAAGTATTTCTTGTGTAATCTTTGGACATTTTTTTGGAAATAACGGCATATATGTACAGTTGTGTCGAGGTTTTGATGTAAAGGTATTTTAAGACGAAATGGTCACACTGTGTATAGAGAATGAAATATGATGAGACGCTGTAAATATCATCGTGAAAAGCCCAAAAAACATCGATATATCGTTTAAATCGTTAATTTCTAATGCTTAAAAAAGAACTGAAGGGTTATTAAAGATCATCTACACCATAAAACTACTAATGACCATTGCAAATGGCCGTCGGATTGGATATCCTTTAAGATATAAAAGACTTAGCTTTCTGAAATTATAATATATTTTCAAAGCACCTTAGTAGTGAGGATTTTTTAACCTTTAAGACTAACAGATTTTGATTACTAATCAAGTGACAGATTGATTCTTTTTACATAGCTATATTAATTGTTTGTTGCTCCTAACGCTCATGTTGCTCATTTTGCTGCGGGTGTCGGTAACCACTAGTCCAATTGTAAATGCAGGAGCAATTAAGTAACGAAATGCTTTTGCAAGCTGGTTGGATTCACGAATAGCAAGTCGTCTTTCTGCAGCTTTCTGAGACAGTTCTTTTGATGTCTCTCCTAACCTTGTTTCTACTTCAACTTTAGCTAGTTTTCGAAGCCTCAATATAGTTAGAGGAATTACCAAACTTACAGTGACATATTTTTAACCGCTTACATTTTCAATCACTTCTTTGAAGGGGAGCAAAAGTTTGATTTAGTCTCGCGTAAAGATTAACTCAAATCTGGTAAGCATTTCTGGACATTTTACAGCTCTGCTTGCATTTGCGATTTAATAAAACAGTTGACACTAGTTTATGAAAGATATCATCATGTCCAATAATGAGTTCCATCTGGTATCAACGTCTTCAATTATATTACCTACACAACCTTCTGGAATGTCAGAATCTGTTTAAAGCTTTGTTAGCTCGTCCATGGCAAGGACACTGTGCAGAAACGGATAAAGTTGTCGTTGGGATGTTGCAGCGAATTGCTACCTCCAAATATTAATTTTCTGCAGCGATTTTAGGTTGGTTGTATTACCAGGTGTTTTAACAATCTTTCCACATAATTTTCTGGTGGAACAGTTATTATTCTTTTTTTCAAAGTAACCCTTATCGTCCAACTAAAATATCGATAAAATATTGACACCTCTAGTGATACATCTAGAACAACTTTTGATAATTCAAAATGATCTGGAAATATTGTTGAATTTTTTTCCCAGCATTCTAATATGTCTACCTTGCTTAGCTATCATTATTGTTTTAGAAACATATTATATGAAAATGCCAGATTATGTGTACACGTAGGTAAGCATCATTCTCGAACAGGCAAGCCTCTCCAAATTCTATCTCGTGAGTCAAAAATTTGGCCAATTCTGAATTGTTGATTTCAATTTCCATTTCCCCCAAAATGCGTGTTTTTGATCGAGGCATCACGCACTTTTAAATATAAGGGACACAAGCAAACTTATCAAGAGTCAAGATGCGAACAAAAATTGCTTATTCGTCTCTTCCATCCACTGTCAAGATCACAACTCTACTTGTCAAGACACCGGCGCCAAGCTGTCAAGATGAGCAGGCTTAAGGCTTTCTTTTTCATTCACATTCAGTGGAAGAGAGTAACTTGAAAAAGGTGATAGATGATAATCAACAATATGTGTAAAAAATTTCGTTTTCATTTAAACAAATTGGCAGTGTAATAAAAAATACAAGGAAAGATGAGGAAGGAAAAGATTTTAGTTAGCTGCGTTGTCTATTTCTCTTTCGCTCTTTTTTCTATTCGCCCATTAGCAAGAGTACGGCGCCAAATAAATAAGCAGACAATTTTAGTGAATGAATACATCAAATAGACGTTTATAGAAATTTTTGCTTTTAAAAGGAAACCCGAAATAAACCCAGATATTTGATTCTGTTTCGGTACTGATAACCCGTTATGTTATTAAAGGTATAGGGTTATAACAAGTAATTATTGTTCAGTTTTGTTCAGTCGGTTTCAAATTTTTACCTGTTTAGGTTTTCGGTTACGGTTTTATCTCTGCTTTTAACCAATTTTTTTTTTAAACCAACTTGCCATTTCGAATTAGAAACGGGCCTTTGACACCCCATCGAATTTAAATCTCTGAAAATTGAATATTTTTTTAAATTTTAAAGTGCCATTCTCCCCTTTTAACAATTCATTATCACGCCCACAAAATTATTGAACCCTAAATCAAGAATCAATAGAACCGAAAGAAATAGAGAAAAAAAAAATGTCATAAGTGATTTCCGGCTTCCGTTTCACGTTTCCAATCAAGCGTGAAATAATTTTGTAAAAATATTTACACAGCTTTGGGCCAACAAAAAAATATATAAAGTTCATATATAAATATATGAAAAAAGCTAATGCTTTGGCCATGTTCCATCGTGTTGCGCTTGAATGGGTTTTTCAAAGAAGCAGAAAATGGTGTACATCAGTGTCAGCTTAAGGCGTGGCTGGCCAAATCACAGACATAACCAGCACACGCACACACTAGAGAAGCTTCTAAGAAGGCGCATAAATTCCAGACACTGCCGCCCTGGTGATTTGTGGTGCATAGACCACATCAAACATTTGGGATTGGAGATGGAGACAGCTTAGTGTGTGTGTGGGGTTAAGCACACTTGAAGTATGTGCACGCTTGGGTTAAGAAAAAGGATTTTGGAGTTCGCTCCCCCCTCCCACTACATCAGCCACCCAACCCAACACTGTCAACGTCAGGGTCTGAAAAGAAAGTTCCCGCCTTGACGAGTAAGTAGAGAAAATATGAAAAGTCGTCTTGCCCCAGGAATTTTCACACATTTGAGTTGGGTTTGGTTCTTGATGCGGCTGCTCTCACCTAGCTGGGGATGTGGTCTGTGGTTCTGTGGCTTTGGCTTTGGGTTTTGTAGTATTTTTTTTTTATTTTTGCCAATGCGGCTTTTCACATGTGACAGCCAACGTGTAATGCAATTATATTGAGGCAGGTTGATGTCACAAAGATTTTCACTTTTCCCTTAACACACAGATGTTGCATTTTATGAAATTAAATTAAGATTGAAAACTTTAACAGTTTGTGAAATTTAAGCTGTTAGTTATCAAAATAATTTAAAATTCTACCTCGGCATTTGTAAGCGATTCCTTTAGTTTACTTACTTTGTCCATTAGCCTGAAAGTCTTGTTCAAAGTCTTTTCACTTTGCTTCTTTTGCTGATGGTACATACATAGAAACTATACACACATAAACATATAAGTTAGGACCAGAACTTGGAAACTACACAATACTCGTAAACTGATTGTAACTGCAATCAGTTTTGCAACAAAAGGCGACGACTGTTTGCCAAGTTGTAATAAAGTTTTGTAAACAACATTGAAATCCACAGGAGCAACAAAATGTATATCCTTGCCCATTCCCTTGGAACTTATCTTAAATTCTAATGCAATTGCAGTACAAGTAACATTTTGCAGGTGTGCAAAGATTTCACTTACTAATGCTACCTTTTCCCTCTCTTTCTCTTTGCAGGTATGTAACAGCCGCCATTTTGTTTGTATGTGTGTGTGTGTATGTAAGTGGCAAACAAATGCATCCTCTCATAGATAATAAAGTAGTCCGGGAATAGGGAATCAGTTGCCTTGGCAAGCCGTGCACAATTGTATAGCATACTTTTTGGCGTGCCGTACGTGACGCTTATCAAATGCATCAGACTTAATGCACAGCACGGAAAAATTGGTAGTGCTAGCTTAACAACAACCATAATAGGAACAACAACAATGGAACTTTTACCGCATTGGACTTAGACTTGGTTTGAATGTTCTTTACACACAACAAAAATCTTTCTATTGGGGTAGTAGGACTTTGTTAAGAAAGTTGTACGACGAGTTGCTAGATGAAAACGTTAAACTGTGAAATAAGATAATTAATATATTTAAAAATTTTTTAAAATCTTAGTATATTTTTATCCTAAGCTAAATTGGCAGTAATATCACAATTTGTAAATGAGTACTTCATACCTAAATCGAATTCAAAATTGTTCAAGAAAATATTTGAAATATGATTTTTTGCCGCTTTTAACATTTTTTACATTTTAAAGATCTTAAAGGTCGAAATACACTTTGAAAACCCGAGTGGGTGTTTTGGTACGCCTGGTATGACCGAAGCTCTTTACGAAGAGAAATCTGTTTTCAAATTTCAATACATGCGTAACGTTTGTGAGTGTATTTGTGTATCGATTCTGGATACTCTTCTCCCGATACTCGATTCAAGATTCTCGATACACAAATCACGATGCTCGATTCTCGATATTCAATTCTTGATACTCGGTACTCTATAATCGATAAACAGTACTGACACTAAGTCCTTGATACTTTGCATAGATAGAGAAGACAAAATGTTTCTAGTTTTAGTCCCCCAGTCGAACGTCCCTAAAAAAGCTTCGCTCTAAAAACAAGAAAATACATTTTGAAAGCTCATGACTTGAACTTTAAATTGTGCATCCAAATCTTTTGGATGAAAAAATAAGATAATACAATTCAGTACGGCTTAGTACTGAATCACAGCCGTGAAATCATAGCGGCCTTTTCATTCATGAATTTAACACAGACTGGGGCTACCACGTCATGACCTTCTCTCTTTCAGGCATGAATTCAGTACTGATCTCATGGGTTAGATTCATCGGTAGTACTGAAATCAGTCATGAATTGCAGCAATTCCTACTTCTTAGTAGGAATTCAGTACTGAGGGGTAGAACTGCAGGGTATCATCGCTATAGATCAGAGATGGTCATGCACACATATCGTCACACTTTTCACACGCATACAAGCACAATTTGCGTGCGCCGCATTCGTGTTCTATAAATAGCTTTCAATGCTTATAGCGTACGTGTGATTTTGTGCAGTCGGCCGCGGCAGAGGTCCTATGCACACGCTGCCTCGTGTGCATTGGAACGTCGCGACGCGCCCATCTCTGCTGTAGATCATAGAACCATAAGCCCAAATAATAGAACTTCTTGGAAATAAGGTATGCGGAATGAATTACGAACATACTCTTTAAGAATAGAATAAAATACATTTGATATACGAGAAATTTATATTTTGGATATGTTTATATTTACACTTTATAGTAATTTTACGAAAAAATTTCTGTCTTACTGTCTTACTTATATTTTGGGGAACTTCGCGTATCACATTCTGAATTCCGCTTGTATCGATATTCGCAAGCTCCCTTTTGATTTTTAAGATAAATCAATTGATGTTTTTGGGCTTATATCCTTTGCCGTAGACTTTTTTTCAAATTGGAACAAAATTTTTCAATTCTCCTTAATTGGGGTACGTACATTGGGGGGGTTTTGCAATTTGAGTACATATTGTATATTTAATATGTCAAGTGTCTCCAGTGTTTTTTTTTTTGGCATAGTGAGCAGGTGCTAAATCGGTCCAAAAGACCGTGTATCATTCGCATGATGCTTTTCAATAAATTGTTTAAGCATTGGAAGGCAATGGTCTTTGTAAATCGTCGTATTAACAGCTAATCCTGTTTGCTGATGCCACGTTCACGCAGTATATCCTTCTTAGGAAACTTGGTTTTTGTGATTTGAGTGACATTTACAGGTGGTTTAGTGTTAGAAAGTTTGAAATAGTGCATAGGTGTCCACTCGAGGCCCTCTTCTGTGAAATCAGTCTCGTCATCCATAATAACAAACTTTTGACGAGTTTGAAGAGAACAAATTTCTTTAAAGTGCTCTTTGCCAATGATTAATGGTCTTCCTTTGCTGTTCAGAAACAGTAGGCACGGTTTTTTTTTAAAACAATTGTTTACGTTCATGTCTTTAATATATTTTTTTATAGTTTTGTCACTCAAATTATAGCTTTTTGCCAGCGCAAAATATGATTTGGCTGTGCGAGCCACAATTTCATACTTTGATTTAGCTCTTAATTCAGATCGCTATAAGTTGTTGTTTTCTCCATTTGCTTTCCACTCTTTACAACCGATATTGCTTTATAAAGAAAAATTTACAGCCCCAAAGGGCCAAGCCGAATTTCTCTCGATCTATTGGCTTGTGTGCTTAAAATTTCCGTACAAAAGAAAGGACCTACAGGTTAACGCCGAATCTGAAAGGCAAAGTTTGAGAAGCTTTTTCATGGGTGAAGGTGACGGGTTGTGTAAAACTCTTGAAAGAAAAAAAGCTTTTATTAGATGTTCCGAGGCGGGATAGATCCCATGCCTCCCGCACCAGCAGGCACACGCACTACCCGCTGCACCACGCCCGGCTGTATGCATACGATATTGGCTAATAAAAATTTCAAATCTAATAGAAATTCTTAATATTTTGTAACAACATAATGATGGCATTTCTATCGCTGATAAACTCATTAATGTTAAGAAATTAGTCCCAAAAGAGCTTAGACTCTGGAGCTGGGATGTCAACAGGAAGAATCTTCGGCCAGAAACCTATCACAAAATCACACTTTTTCTGCTTCATAGCGGACATTGATTATTAAGCATTTTTCGTTGTTGGATTTTTTTTGGAAAATTTTTTTAAATTTTTTTTACTTTTTCGGGAGGTGAGTTTTTATATTTTAGCACAGCTTTCGAAAAACAGAACCGATTTTTTTTTAAGAACAGGTAATAATAATAATATTTTTGGTTGGGAGTTATGGAATTTTTTAGGAAATTAATGTTTTGTTATATTTTGACTAAAAAAAACTCGGAAACACTCGAAATGTTTTCTCACCAGTTTATTGTCATGATCATAAAAATAAATTGATTAAAATCTGCGAGTTTTGCCCATGCTTGCTCCTTTTGTTTCCAAGTGACCGCATCTGACTTCTGGTTATCCACAACTAAAGCTACTAGTTCCCATTCCACCTCGTCTGTAAAATTCCTAGCACGTTGCCTTTTTGTTGTGTTTTCCATATTTTCAGATGACAGACCATCTTTTAACCAAAATAAAATGACACAGCACATCAGCTGTTTAACAGTGCTACCAGATATTCACTAGAAGTGCTACCACCTTATTAGAGACTTTGTCATTCGTATGTAAACGCTTTGGATAAGTTTATACATAGGTTTTGTAATCCAATTTGGTTATGTGGGACTTCGAATACCGACTTCTCACTTATTTAGAAGATGAAATATCGGCCCTTAATCTTATAAGGAGCTTTTATTTCCTTTCCTTTAATAAATAGCATTTTTTTTTATTTATTTATTTATATACTGTATGCTTATAGTTAAAACTAAAGCTACAAAGGGGGGGACAGCCATAGCTACTGTGGCTTTCGGCTGATTCTAATGATTTTTCACAGGATATAAAGAAGGACTTAATCTTAAAGTAACAGATTATAGATATATATAGAATCAATAGAAATACTTATTAGAGCAAGTGAATAATATTAGATGATTTAAGGAATTTTATTAGATCTAGAAGGTTTTTTGGAGATGGATCTGTAAGGAAGGAGGTTAGGTTTCGGTTGGAGAAACTGTTCCTTTGGCTTTGCAGTGAAATGTACTCGCTTAGGACGTGATCTATTATGAGAGGTTCATTTGTGTTGCAGAGGTGGCAGTTGTTACTATTATACGATATTCGTGGGTGAGTCTTGTATATCCAAGTCGTAGTCTGATAAGTTTTACGAGTTATTTTCTTGGTAGGCGACTGATTTCTGTCTGCTTGAGGTAGTGGTCGATATTGTTTTTGCTCGGATTTAAGAACTGGTACCAGAGTGAAGTGTGCTGTATTAGGTTTATGTTAATATTTGAAAAAGCGTCTTTTATATATCTATTAATGTCTGTTTTATTAATGTTTGAGGATGTGATTAGAGGTGATGTTGTTGCTCTTTTCGCTGTTTCGTCAGTATATTCATTGCCTAATATTCCAACATGATTGGGTATCCAAAGGATTTTAATTTTTGGGAAGTACCTAATTAAAAGAGTTCTTATGGTTGCTGTATAAAAGGACGAATTGTTTATGTTCTGATTAGCATCGACAGCTGATAATGAATCGGTGCATATACATATATTATTTTCCCTGTTTTTTTAACTGCTATTTGTACTGCTTCTAGTAAAGCTATTATCTCTGCAGTATACACAGATGAATAGCTGGGCAAAGTCGCGAGCTTAAGAACTTCCTTCTCAGTGGTTATTGCATATCCTGTTACTTCTTTGTTTAAAGATCCGTCGGTGTATATAAATGTATGGCTACGTAATTTGTGTTTATGTTTCGTTGAATTCTCTTAAGATGTCTTTGCCTGTATTAGATTTAATAAAAGATCTAAGGTGTGTATCTATTGATTCTTCTTTAAAGTGCCAAGGGTCTGGTCCTTTAGACAGAACTTTGGTTACACAGGGCTTTATATCTAATGTAGAGCAGACATTTATAGATTTGTGAAGGGCAGAGGTCCTGAATCTTTTGGTTTTGTTCTTTGTGATATTTTCTGTTATTTTTCTCAGGGGCGAGCTTTTTTAAATAAGTTAAGCTGTTCGAAAGACAACTCACCTTTGAAAGAAGTTAAGAAATATACAATTTTACAATATAAGAAATGAGAAAGAATAAGATGCGTCTGGTCTATTTTTCCCAAATGCATCCCTAGCTGGTAGCTGGACTTCAGTGCACTGTTCAAATATCTTTGAACAGTAAGCGAAAACAGTAAAAACCGATAAGCCCGACTAGATGAGGCAGCGAACCATCTATTATCAGTTCTAAGGCCATTTAGTTAAAGTCTTTTAGAGTTCAAAAGTTCATTTAAATTTTTTTACATTTTTAAATTGTCAGGCTCATCCCTTCAGAGTATCATAAAGTCGTCGCTTCATGAATTCAACTTTCTTATACTCATCCCCCCCCCCTCCCACCCAACTTTCTACTGCGCACTGCATCAGATTTGTTGTAGCTGACTGCTTGTTCACCAGTTTGTTTATTTAATGTTATTCACTTATCCTGCATGTGCAGGCAACTGGCAGGATGAGTTGCGTCAGTGACTGACTCACTCGTTGAGTGAACAATTTTCTTGCTCATTTTATGGCCGCATTCATTAGCCAATTTAACGCCTCTAATTAACTGCCTCAAGACTGTGATTCATTCTGCTCCCATACTCTCCCTGCAGATGTAACCCGGCACTTACATAGATTCACAATAATTATTCTCTGGCCTTTAATTCCTCGCACATATTTGCTAATGCAATTATAGGGCATAATTATGCGTTTATTGAACAAATGAATTGCTGTGGCTGTGTGGGGCGAAGGGAGGCACAAACAATGGCCAGAGACAGACAGACAGACAGACAGTTTGTCGATCGTCAGTCCCGAAAATCATTTGGATTCCCTCGGGCTGTGTTTGGACCAACAAAACCCAAAATTGCATTGTTGTTGGTCAAATATTTTTGGGCAAGAGACGAGAGACTGTTTCTCGTCTGATGCCCGATTGCAATTTAATCGCGTTGGTTTTTGCGTGAAGGGCATAGGGCGCGGGGAGGAGGGGCGGTCTTTTAATGAAGTTGCAAATGAGTGGAACAATAATGATGTGGCCTGAAACATTTTTGGCTCAATGAAAATGTGAAAACAGCAGCAGATGCACAACATGGAGAATGAACATTTCATCTTCCTCCACCTTAATTTTATGGCACCATAATTTCGCTCCACACGTCTAACAGGATGTTTATATGGCTTCAATCGAAAATTCGCCAAAAAGGAACATTTGGTCTTGGGATGAAAAGTAAAGTAAAGTAAAGCAAAACAAACATTTTGTGTGCAGGCCAAGACGACGACGAGACATATGTGAAAATTGTCTAATGGGGCAGATCCCCTACCTCCCTACCTCCCTCTCTCTCTCTCTCTTTCGCTTTGCCATGCCCATCTTGTATTCATGAAGTGCAAATTGGCAAAAAGAAAGAAGAAAAAAAATATACTGCGAAGCGAGTGTGAAACATGCGGAAATAACACGAATTTAAGTGAATTTAGTGAAAGAACACATCAGCAACAAATCAACGACGGAGACCAAAAATAAAACACAGCGAGACCTTCACTTAAATGGGCAAACCACAGTCTGGGGAAATGGCAAAATATAAATCTTCTTGATGTGGGGGATTTGTGGACACACAACATCAGTACTGAGACTTTGACTGAAGGTTATTAGAAGCTTAAACTTTATGATTGAATAAGGAGTATGATGGTGGAGATGGACATGGCAAATATTTCTGTAGAAATTTTAACAAGCAATTAGTCACGAAATTTTAGGAAAAGAGTATGAGTATTAGTAAAAGCTATAGAGGTAGGTCTGTGCCCTTGGCAGTTCTCGTTCTCGACTGATTGTTAAAGACTGCATTAAGAATGACTGAAACGATCTTAACAAAGCACTGAATGCAAAATCATATGCCTCAAAAGCGCTTGTGTTTACCAACTAACATAAGATACACACACTATGGATCTCGCTTCCCAAAGAGAATTATTACTTTTTACTTCTGTAGCAATCAGAAGAGGTTTCCTTCTTTGCAGCTGTTTGTTTGACTGAATAATTCTATAAAATATGTTAATCAAATTTACATCTTTAAGAGGTCAACTCATTGAATGGCTTAAAGGGTAAATATATTTTTGATCTGTTTAGAAAATAAGTGATCTTCAATTTATAATAATAACCAAGTGTTGATAACATTTTTAATAATATTTGCTTTATATTAACACCAAAACCGGGCTTTCGCAAAAAGAGTTTGTTCTCTTTTCGACCTCTCTCCTGTTTTTTTCAACTCTTTGTCAGCTCAACCACCACAAAGAAAAGTATAAGTAGCCCTCTAGATGTGATGCTTATAAAGTGAGCAATAGATCAATGGGCTAGCGCGCCTTTCCATACGTTGTTCGTTAAGTACAGAAGGCCTGGTTTAGATTCCCAGTCAAGCCCGAATAAATTCTTCTTTTCTGAAAGACTTAAAAAGGTGGAATCCGCAAACTGTTAAGAATCCGCTTATAAACTTATCCAAATTAAATCAAAATTTTTTCCCAGTTGAGTTTAAAATGTTCTTAAAAATGAAACAATATCAACTCAAATCAAGTTCGAAAAAAAAGTAAAAATATCAACCAGGGCTGCAAACCCAAAAATTTTTTCGGAACCTCCGTTTTGCTGGTTCGAACCAAAATTGACCAACGGTTAAGCTTCGGAAATTTGAGGTTCGAGGTTTATGGGCGTTGGTTTTGGTTCGAACCTTTGTTCATTGCACGTTATTCCCCAATATATTTAAAATAACAATCCAATAGGTATACACTTGACGCCTAGATACATTGCACCTCTTGGTGCAATCGAAACAGGCAAAGCTTTATGGCAAGCTAGCAATGAAGTTTTTCTGTATGTATATGATAAAAAAATTTGTGCCAGTTTTCTCTGATTTAGTGTCTGTTTATATTCTGTACCAAAGGTACAAAGAATATTTGTGCAAATGTATGTAACCAACAGAACAAAGCATCTCTGGCCCTATAAAGTGTATATATATATTCACTTTCGCATGTGCAAAGTATATCATACAGGTCTGTTTCCATTTCCGAGAGGATTTAAACAGTAAAACGATTGGAACTTCGAATCGTTTTCATTATGATGCTCCCGTTTCCGAAGGAAATAGAAATAGATTTTCTTTTCGAATGAATGTTCGAATCGTTTTTCGAATTTTGATTCAGCTGAATGGAAACCTTAACAATTTCGATCAACCCTGCGCATGCGCTGATGGGGAATTGCGAACGGCTCGGTTTTATTTCGATCGTTTTTGCTTTCTTCTACATGCAATTTCTGAGTTAAAACTTAAAAAAATGTATTTTAAATCAAATTGTATGCTCAATATTTCTATGGATACTTCAAAAACTTCACAATATTTGACTTGTAAAAAGAAAAATATTTGATAGACGAAATGTATAACCCTTGACATGAAAATTGTCAATTACTTTTCATTCCACTGACTCAAAGGCAAAACTTTTGAAACCAAATAACTTGATCGTTTTTTGGAATCGGGAACTGCTACCAATTCCGATTACGCCTGGTCGACTCTGCTATTAAGTACATAGAAGGGTACCCAAATATATTTTAATGTGTATAATCTTTTTTTTTTGAATCGAACCAAAAGCTTGGGTTCGGAACGTGTTCGGGTTCATCTATTTTCGTCCTCGTGGTTCGGTTCTGGTTTGGTTCACAGTAAAAAAAAGCCGGAATTTTGGGTTCGAACCGGTTCTGTTCAAAACCGGTTTGCAGTCCTGATATCAACTTGATTTGGGTTTTTGAAATCTAAAAAGGTGTTCTTGAAATGAGAGAATGAATGTACTACAAACGAGAAAAACCGTTCATGCACTGTTTTTGTTAACGTTTGTGCTCATCTTGAGTCCATTGCTCTCGGTTTTTTCCCTTTGTATAGTTTTAGTTTAGTTGTCAGTAAAGCGCGATTACAGAAGATCGAACTGCTTGCCTTGACGCGCGGATTCAGTGAGTCATAACACCTGAATTGACAACTTTTACTAACGATCAAAAGCAGATTTGAATCCGAGAAATTTACTTGCTTTAGAATAACATTTTAAACTGGCTTTATTAAAAAAAAATTACAACTCCGATCTTCAGATACAATTCTGTTAGTTGAATAAGCCGAAACGTAAAACTAGAATTAAGGCAAAATTATTTTTCATATTAAAAAGCAGGAAAATGTTTTATCCAACAACTTATTTACCGAATTGAACTTAAGCATTTCCAGTTTGATATGGCCGTTCAGGAAGAGTTATTATAATGCTCTTATTTTTTAGCAAGTGATCCCTTATCTCTTGCGTTTGCCCCCACAAATCATTTTCTTTCAAGTTTCTCGCTATGCGAGACCTAGGGCCGGCAAAAACTTGAAGGTTTAATTATCATAAAGGTCGTTAAAACATACATACACAAATTATTTTCGTGTAAAGCAAATTGTTCTCAATATTGTGTCATGCTTTGTCACCTTAATCAAACTTTAGACATGAATACGCTATTTACCGTTCTGATCATAGCCTAACAACTACTTTTGCGACCTACTTTAATGCCATATGCAAACAGTCCAGTAGAAATGCATTCCGAAAACTTAGGGGTACGAAGCCTACATATCTGTGCAAAACCATTATGTGAAACACTGAACCAAATCAGTTCGTATTTGCTAGAGGTTTCGATCCCAATAATCTTTCCCTGCATCATCATTCAAACTTATATTACAATGGATGGACTATCACTGTACGGTCGTAAGAATACTTATACTCCATTTCGCCTAACTTGCGCTTACGTTTAGCCCAGGGTTCAGGGGCCAGTTGTGCTTATTATACTCAGTACTAGGGTTCCCCAAGCAGAGAGCGTGAAAATGTGACTGTGTCTCTCTCTAACACACAGTGATGCATGGCGTCGGCAAGCATTCGGTGTAAATTGCATAGTATGTTTGGCCCCAGGGGTTATGGCTGGGGAACTCTGCTCTGCAAAAGTATGTAACAGGAAGAAGGAATTATTTTCGACCCTATAAAGTATATATATTCTTGATCAGCATCTAAAGCCGAGTCCATATAGCCGTGTTCGTCTGTCTGTCTGTATGAACGCACAGATCTCAGAGATGGTAAGAGATAGAGGTTTATCCGTAGTGTTTGGAATTCTCGAGGGGTTGTATTTATAAGTGCTTTTAAGCGAAGGCCATTAATATTGGAGGCATTTTCCAGTGATGCCAGCAAAAGCGCAACGAGATAGCTCAGGCTATCATTAAGAAAGCCAGGCAGTTGCTTATGAGGTGGTCCAAGGGTTCGAAATCTCTCAGTTTCTCTCATTTCCGTTGAATACCGAGACGAATTTTGGTTTCGGTCAAGTTCTATCTATCACAAATCGTTTCGGTTTTAATCCCGTATCTTATTATCAACATGTTTGATTTCGCACTCTAAGCCCCAAAAGTGCCTTGAGGCATTTATTAAATTTGGCTTACCTGGCACATCGACAAAAGCTTGTGCTAGTTTTTATTCTAAGGTGGAAACTCATCATGTGACGTGCTTGGCGCTTAAAGCACGCTTTAACCATTCTCAATCGATATCAGCAAATCTTTCAACTTAACCTCACTTGCTTGGCACTTGAATTTCCATTATCAAATCCTCTTTGGTTCCGATCAAATTTGGCTTCCTCTTGTGTTGGACTGTGTGTGCCAATCTCCTTCAGCCTTTTTGGCTCAAGCTCTCCAAAAATCATAACGGCACACAATCAGACTGCAATTCCACACACAAGAAACTTCAATAAGTAGTTGCCACTGACTGGGTGTGGGGAGGGAGGAGAGGAGAGGAGACTGGGAACTGGGGAGCAGCCACGTTCATGGACCGTAAAATGAGGTTATGCTCGGGCTGTTGCCTGTTGTAACTGCTGTAACATGTTACTTCTTTTACTTCTCTTCAGTTGCTGCTGCTTCTGCTGTGTGATTTATGAAGAGCAATTTTAATGACATTTCCTACGAGACAGTATCGACACATATCGAACACTTTGCCAGCACTTTGGGTGCTGCTGCATGTTGCAACTTTGGCCAGTCATGCGTGCCGTTGCAGCACACACCCAGCCCCAAACCTCAGACTCGTGACGAGGTTGATGACGTACTTTAGTGGCTGGACACACCTAAACTACAGATTTGCCTATTGTAGGCCTTTTGCTTAGGAGATAAGGCGAAAAGTTCAATCATTTGACTCCATTTTAGTGGGTCACATCATGAATCAGTTTTGATTTTGTGCACAATCATTTTTGCTTTTCCTTTTTTGTTGCAGCAGTAAATAAATAATAAAATAGTTCTCTTTTTTTTTTATTTCTTTTTATGGAAATTGCCATTTTTGAGTGGAAAAATATGTAAATATTGTCGATGCGATTGCCATGCGATTGGGATGTGTGCAGTAAATTGCAGTTTGCCAAAAACATTTTTGCCATTTGTGTTGAGATTTATGAGCAGCAGCAGCAGCAAATTTAATGTGTAGAAATGAGTACTCCAATTGATATATGAATGGCAGATGAACAAAACAGAACATAATAAACAATTTATGCTGGTTTTATTGACAGTAGCCAGATGAAGTGTCCAAGTGTCTATGCTTTAGGGGCGGAATTGTTTTTGTAATAAAAATCAGACTAAGCTTGGTAAGAAGATCCAAATTAGAGAAGAAATTTTGTGATATTAGAAAATCCCGGCAACTTTTGAAACTTTTTTGACTTTTTTTATTGGGTTCGATACTAACAAAGTGGTACGTAAATTAATGAAATCATTTATTTTGTAAGCCACCGACTCTTCGGGGTTTTCCGGTCTTTATTTACACAATTACTATTTACATTATCAATGCGGTCCGTCCCGGTGAACGTCCATCTCCTACAACTCCACAATCCACTAACGCCTCTTTCTATGCTCGCATCATTCAACCAGTGTGACCATCCTCTCTACCATTTTCACTAGTTCGGTATTGTTATTAGAGTGCTTCATACTAGTTCATCCAGTAGCTCAAACCCACTTCATTACATTAATATGCTTACACTTTAAAGTTTTCATTTTATAATTTATCAAAGTCTACACCCCCAAGCTTATAGTTTCATTTACCTGATTGAAAGTTTAGCTTATCTCCCTTCTCAATATGCACTTTCATCTTAATATCAATCTAATAACAAATTGTCTTAAATTAAACCAACACCAGCACAGCAGATAGATGGCCATAAATAACAATTCGATGTTCTTATCACATAATATAGCCCCACACAGTCAAGGCCATAAATCAAGTGGAAAGCTATCTTTTTCCAACCTCTCTCCCTTATTGCTTTTGTGTGTTTGGAGTGTAAAATCTAACAGTGTGAGGCGTGAATAATTAAAATGAATTGCTTCAAGTTTTCCTGTACCAATCGCTTCTCCCCTTACCCCAAGAATATCTCAAATTATGGCTTTTTAAAGTCGCCTAGACACATGTGCGTGTGTGGGGGGAAGAAAAACTTTTATCCAACTTTATCCAATATTTTGATAGCTTCTCCAAGTCAAAGCTATAAATAAATTAACACCAACAAACCAAAGATGAATGGCAGCTAATCGAGTTGGTAGCAGCGACCCTCCAAATTATGGTACATCTGATGATCTTCTAAAAGTCGCCGCAATTTGTTTCTTGATTGATTTTTTTTATTTTTGTTTATTTTTTTTTTTCTTTTGTTAACCCCATTAATCAATGGCCGGCCACAAATATTCCGTCCCCCTTTGCATATTGCAATTCGTTCCAACTGCTGGCAGAGGGGAGAAAGGCCACAACATTCTGTTTCACTTGTGCGTAGTTTTTTGGCTGCTACTGTTTGAGATTTATGACCCTTCAAAATGCAATTAAATTTAATTGAAGCATGCAGCAACTGTTCGACTGTTTTTCACACTTTATGCTCGCTGGCCACGCCTTTTAATTAATGGGCGCAAAAAAAAAAAAAAAAATTGATAACAAATGAAAAATTTGAACAAAAATTTATTCGTTGCATTTTCCAGTTTTTCTTGTTTATTATTATGTTGTTACTTTTTTGTTTGTTGTTCTTGATTTATGAACTAAATGGGGATTTAATTTAAGATTTTGCGAATTTATTTCGCAGCTATACCTCATAATTAACCCTGCTAGACGTAAGAGTACCTTAAGGTAATTATGACTGAGAAATGTTGCAAATTTTCTTCATAAAAGTTTCTAGCATCTTTCACATCTTGAAAGCGGTTAGAGAATGGCATACTCACATTGTTATCAGAAATAAGTTCAGGACTTTGCGTGGAAGGAAAAAAAATTCGACTAACTTTTCGAGCACACACTTGGTGTTTATAATAAACGTAAAAATGACACTATTTAGTTATCAATTTGCAACTGTTGCAGTATCAAATTCTCTTTAACACTCCAAATGTCAAGTTAATACTTTCGAAAGTGTTAAAATGATATTTCGTGGATTTCAACTTGATACTAACTTTTAAAAAATTGATACTGTTTTGTATTAATTTCTTAATATCATTTTGATACTAGCTATTATCAATTTGATATTTTGATTGTCAATTTTTTAGTATCATTTTGATACTGGATTTTATAAAGATTTTATTAATACTAGATTATAAAAATTTTACAGCACATAAAATCCTTAAATTTTTGGTATATTTATTTTGATACATATAATACATATAAATTCCTCTATACCTTGCCCTTGACTACGGGAAACATTGCTCTCTGAATACTGCATGCTCTAGATCAGAGTTCCCCAGCGATAGCCCCTGGGGCACGAACATACTCGCCATTTCATACCGAATGCTTGCCGAAGTCATGCACCACTGTGTGTTAGAGAGAGACACAGTCACATTTTCCCGCTCTCTGCTTGGGAAACCCTGCTCTAGATAAGGGCTGTCTTTGTTTCGGTTCTTTCGCCTCTTTCTGGAGCAGCTTTGTTGCTGACGAAGCATAAGTGCTCTCTTACAAATCCACTTGTACCTGAAACTAAATGTTCCATGTAGCATTGACATCAAGTTGCTAAAACTTACCTTTCCCTCAACCCATCATCTGAGGTAGTGCTACCTCTTCAGTACCTGTTCAGTCTAGAATTACAACACATATGGCTATATACCGTCGATGAGCATAATATTTCGAATTTACAAACTATTGACTATGAAAGTGTTTAGTTTTAAATTAATACTTTTTCGTATCAAATCAAAAGCCTAAGGATCAAATGTATACTCTAAATATTAATATTGACAAGTTATAGTATTATATTGATACCAAAAAACTGAATCTGGGTTTAGTTTCTATTTGCGATAATGATAATGATGATAATATTTAATGTGTAGGAGTGATTAAAGAAAGTGTACTTCCAGGAAACAGAGGTTGGTTTGTTCCCGCTTTTGCTTACAGGCCTAAAATGGCTCTGGAACTATTTTAGGAAATTGTTCAAATTGTTTAGATATAATTTTCTGTCAAAAAAAGAACACATCCAGACATTATTTCTTTTTCAGCACCAATTTATCCCGCTATATTCATTGCTTATACTTATTCATTGTACTATCATACAATGTCGATAAATTTTACTATGTAAAACCATCTTTTAAGTTCCATTACCAAGTTATTTTGTTAAAGTTTATATAATATGTCTGCAATTAATCTCAATCCTTGATACGGTTTCCTAAGTTATACCAAAGCACAATGCTCCCAAAGTCGATTTTTTTGGCATAAAGTACAATTATAAAGATATCTGCATGAAATTTGGTTTTTACTCGTATTTTGGGCCCCCAAGGCGACTTACAAAGATTCGTTTAATTTAGACCGTTATTTTATATAGCTGCCAAATAAACGATCTAGCCGATTTTCACTAACTTTGTTGTTTTTTAAACTATTGAACTGAAGCTCAGTTAATACACGTATCTTAGGCTCCCAAGGTGTCCTACCATATTTGGTTCAATTTGGACTATTATTTCATATAAACCGTTCAGGCCGACTATCATGAATTTAGCTGATTTTGCCGATATAATAAATGCAATATTTACAGATGCCAATATTTTAACGCAACTTTAATTAAAAATTTTTAATCATGAAATTCAGCATCTAAATGTAAAGAGTATTTATTCTCAATATCGGATCCATCCGAAGCGGTATCGTCAGGATTATCATCATCAGAAAGAGGGTCCATACTACAACTTAATGTAAAAGAGGGAACGTCCAAAAGCGCAATGACATCCGTCGGTAGAGGTGTCTTTCCATTTTGTGCCTTTCTTTTATTTAGACATAAACTAGAGATCCGTGGATCGCTAGATTCCATAGCTCTATGAAAAACGTCGTGCATATTATTCTGACGACTGTTTTTCCGTGCATGCATTCTTTGATCAAGCTTATAATGTTTGTTACGAACCTCCGACGCATTCTCGCCCAGGCAGCCCACAGGAAGAGCAGAGATGGCAATGATCTTAGGGCCGTGTGCCAATATTTTATGAACCGTGGCTGACATAGGGTACCAAGAATATTTTTCTAAATACAAGAACGCTGTTTTTCCAGAAAAAGCTTGAAACTTTTCTGCGTTAATCGTAAATTCACTAGAAATAGCAATCAAAATTGTCTGAAAATTATGAAGGACATTTGCATTTAAATTAAATCATGACGACAGGATTTCAATATTGGCAAAGGATCTTCTCGCTGTGTTCCCTTCGTTTGAATTTTCACATCCATTTTGCTTAGGTTTGTCTACGTTCATAATTTTTTTTTTATTTGCTCATTTTTTAGATGAACTTTCTCCACATTTTAAAAATATGAAATCGAAAACAGCTGATGTTTTACGTCCATTTGTTAACCACAATTCAATCAATTCTTCATGCTCAAACTCAAAGTGGCCCGGAAAAATCGTGATTTCACGGGCATGTGAAAATTCGTGAAAAAACCAATTAGACTATCGTAAAGAGAACACTTTAATGAACAATATTGCATTAACAGTTACGACAATCTACGACAATCCACCAAACTTTTACTCCACGAAACCGAACTATTTTGAGGTTAAGCTCGCCTAAAACAACACACATCAAAAACACATAAGACAAAGGACAAAGCACATATATAGAACAAACTGAAACGAAATTGTATTAAAGATACATTGGACTTTATTTTCCATAGTTTTCTTCAATTGTTTAAATCAATTTTCGTTTATTTTCAAGCGAATAAACTTAGACAAAATTTTTCCACAACAAAAGCCAAAAGAATGGCTGACCTTTAGGGCTCGGCTAAACTATAAGGGCTGCATTTCATAATAAAATTTTTCGATTCTATGACCCCGGGGATATACTCTTTTAGAAAATATATCGTTTTTTCCACAAATCGCAATTTTTTTTTAACTTTATGCCAAATAAATCGACTTTGGGACCAGTGTGCAAAGGTGGAAACACAATTCCGATTTTGCTTGAGAAACAAGCGATTAGGTTGAGAATACGAACTAAACACTCCTTTTTTTTGGTTTTATTAAAACCATTCAGATGAGTTAATAGCAGAGAATTCTAGTTTGGTTTTTGTTTTTACTGAAACTCCCAAAGTGCCCTGAGACACTCATTCTACTTAGGACCCATTTCTTTGTAATTTATAAGTTTGTCTATCAGATTAGAAACCCCTGCCCTTATCCTAGTAGCCAAACAAATGCTAATACTGACTTTTAAAGTACTTTTTGAAATAGAAAAAATATTGAACCAATGTTTTTAGTATGTAACAAACCGAACTACAGCAGCTACTGCCCTTTTCATACATATCTCCAAACTTTTCTTGTCTCTATTGTTGATTTATTAGCTTTTGCTTTGGTCATATTTAAGTGCAATTAAGTTTTACTAGTATTTATACATTTGTCAGGTGTGCAAATCTGTTTTTAATTATTTATTGTTATTGCATTTGGAAGTGTTATGAGCTGTTGTTGTTTGTGTTCTCCCAAACTCTAACTGCAAATTCTGTGGCTTGGCTTTCCGTGTGGCTTTTGTGGTCAAAAAAGTTGAGGGGGCCTTTATGTGGTATGGACTAGTTCAGGTAAAAGTTAAATCAATGATTGGATTTTAAGAATGGGGAATTTTAAAGAGAAAATTATAAAATTATTTTATTTCCTTAGAAGAGAGAGCATTTCTTAAAACTCGTTAATAAAACGAAATTAATGTATTATCATTCATTAGAAAATTAGCTTATAAAACGAAATTAATGTATTCTCATTCACGACTACAAACCCGTTTTGAATCGAACCGACTTGAGTTCGAAATTTCAACATATTAGAGGATGTCGCGAATATCTCGGATTTTCGTAAAAAACGTTGCTTGATTTTCAATGCGTTGTGACACAAATCTAACCGGTTGAGTTATTTGAAACCAACTTCTCTAAGAGCCGTTTTCTTATGTTGGTGTTTTGGCAAATCTAGGTGGATTTGCTGCATTTGCTTTGCTCGTCTAGTTGAATTTCGTAGCAATCTACTTCATACTAATTGAATTCAAAACCATGTACATGCTAATGCAAATTAAGTACTTTTATGAATGCGGGCATATGGTCACACTGAAAAATATTTGAGTCTCTGAATATCTGTTAAAAACAGTTAAGTCGAAATTGGTATTAAGTAAACCAAAAATGGAAAATATTGGATGTGCCTTTAATATACAAGAACACCTGCAGACATTGCTGAAATTACAGATGCACATTGTGATTCCCCTAGTTCATTGCTTAAGCTAAGTTTACACATCCAAATAATTTGGCTAAATTTTGATAAAAATAGCCATGATTAAAGATTTTACGGAATTAAAAACTTAAACTATGGTTCCATACGCAAATAATTTGATCAAATATGGCCGGAAAGTTCCACAATTATAAAAATATTTAGGCCATATAGCCAAATTTTCATGAAAATTTGTCCAAATTATTTGCCTGTGTGTACATAGCTTTCGTCCTACTGCTTAATCTCCCATCATAGTAACAAGTCGTTCCAAAAGAAAAACCTTCTCCTTCTCTGTAAAATTCTTGATATAATTTTTAAAATTGGCGCCCAATAAAAAAGCAATAATCAGCCGAGTGCAGAAGTGCTCCCAACCTAGTATTATACCTTTCCAGCCCTCCCGGTGTGACCGTGGCGCAAATGCCCGAATTTATAATCAACCTACATGAGACAAGCAATTGCATAAAACCACCTAATTGCAAAATCTAGGTAGATTTTGATTTGAGCAAAAACACCAATATGAGAAAACGTCCCTAAGTCAAGTAGATATAAAGGGTACAAGTTTTTTTCCATATTAACAAGTAGCCGGACTTATATTGACAAAAAAAAGCTAGGAATCACGACAACGGACATCTGCTGGAAATGTAAGGAACCTGAAGTCGTTGAAACTCTGGAACACCTCATCTGCAGCTGCCCAGCGATCGCTAAGACGAGACTAAGACATCTGCACTCCCCAAGTCTCACCTCTCTTGAAGAGGCGGCAAGGAAGTCTCCCAAACAACTATTGGCATTTGCCAAAACGTCAAACATCCTCTTGGATTTCTAATGGTACCCAGAAAAAGCCACCCGGCCTCACTAAGGACCGTAAGGTCTATGTGTGGTCCCTACAAAGGGCCAGCTGGAACTACCTACCTACCTATATTAACAAATTAATTGTAGTCTTTAAAGTTGTAAGATATTAGCCGCCAATATGTATAAATGTATCGATATATAAGTGTTAAGATATGGTAATCGAATGATAGTTACTTTGTAACATTCAATTGTAGCAATTTCTGCATTAGCAACTTTTTCTGTACAAGCAACCATGGTTTTATTCATTTTAATTTTCACTCTTCCGTAAAAATAAGGAAGAAGAGAGAAGCAGAGTATCAATTTCATCATAGCAATTATCAATTTTAAATGAACACCATCAGAGATCTGCAGGAGCTACAGCATCCTACTCTATCCTTTAAGCCAGTGATGGCTGACTTGATAATTTCAAAAGAAGCCACTGCAACTACGGAATTTTGATGTATTTCTGGTGTAAAACTTTCCTGCAATGCTGAGAGTGCTCCTACATATACAAGCGATTTCAAAAGGAATATTGCCGAAAATGGGTTTATACTGGTACAGATCTAAAATTGTGACGAAACCGTCTAAGGCTTTCGAAAAATCTGTTAGACGAAAACCATGAAGAAAAGGGTCAACATAATGCCTTGTGTAAATGCAACAGTGACGCATATGATCGATCGATCGATAAGATGGTGACTCGCGGCGTTATTTGTAAAAAGGCAATGAAGCCTGAAATGAACTCTCAAGAGCCGTTGTAGGTGGAGTAGTGGACAGACGCTATAGATAAATGGACGAGGCGAGACTGACAGAAAGAAAGAAAAACCCGTATCGACAAACCGCGAAGAGACAAGCCGTACATTGTAAATAGAAAGCCGTGTGTAAATAATAAAGTTTTGTAAATAAAAGCCAGAAAAAAGAAAAAACCCTCGCTTACATAATCTTTGTTTAGTTCCAAATGGCAATCGGTTCGACATAGTTCCTTTACCCAAGAATATTGAAACTCTAATTTTCGATTATTAACCAATGGTAAATTTTGGTTCGAACACGCAAACCGAAGCTTTGCAAAATGGTAATATTTGCCTAGAGACTTTTTGAAACTCTCAGGGGTGTGCTGGCAATCTCGAGAGATTTCCTTAGCAACGTATTCATCTTATATTATAAGTGGATATGTTAATTAAGACCAGATACAGGAAAACGTGTACGATTGATACACAGTTTTAAGCCTGATCTGGTGAACCAAAATATACACCTCATAATTTTAGTCTGAAATTGAAACGTGTATACAAAATCCTTAATGAATTTTTCCTTATGAAGTTTTGAGGTATCAAATAAACGAGAGCGTAAGTTAAAGTCGGCTCTAACCGACTTCGATATACCCGTTACTCATGGAAACAAATGTTTAATAGCCTTACTGTATGCCTGAGGTGGGTCAGCCGAAAAGTATGCAACATTTTTTAACTCGTCTCTCTCTCTCTCTCTCTCTCTCTCACTAAGATTGCTGCTGAACGCAATGCTTAGGTTATGAGTGGGGTGGGTGGTGGGTGTTAACTGATCGTTTTTTGCTCATAACTTGAGTATCGTTCATCCGATCTTTATCATTCCTTCAGCAAATCGATAAATAATTTTAAGTACTAGATATCTCTAGAAAGTACGAACCATCTATCATAAAAACTGTAGGAGATATGACGTTTTTTCCAAATTGCGGGGGCGTGAGGGGGCGTGGCAAAAATTGAAAATAAACTTGATCTGCGTGCAGACAATAGGAGTCTACATTTCAAATTTGGTTGCTCTAGCTCTTCTAGTCTCTGAGATCTAGGTGTTCATACAGACAGACGGACAGACGGACAGACGGACATGGCTATATCGACTCGGCTGTTGATGCTGATCAAGAATATATATACTTTATATGGTCGGAAATGATTCCTTCTGCCTGTTACATACATTTGCACGACTTTAGTAGACCCTTTTACTCTACGAGTAACGGGTATAAAAAGTGCACCACAAGCACATGCAAGAGCTACAAACAATTTGGATATTCGGTAGAGCCGACTATTTAGATACATGTAAGGTATTATGTTTGCCTTAGATCAATATCAAAACACAAATCTCTGCTGATATACTTTTATTGTCAAAAAAAACGAGTTTAATTTTATGCGTTTTTTTGGCCAGCATATAAAAGCAGCCAAAATGCGCTCCCTTGATATTTGCCTATTTTGCACCACCACAAAAGAAAAACAGGAAAATCCCCATTAAATGCCCATAAAACCAGCGAAAATTTGTCCAACCATCATTCTATCAATTCATTCACTTGGAGTCTTGTGTCAATATTGACGCACAAAAATCCTTTTAATTTTTCCACCAAAAAAAGTGAATTTGATGGTTAGGTTAGGGAAGCCAAGCTTTTTGGCTTAATTGAAAGCTGTGCAAATACCAGACTTAAATGGGGAGCAAATGCGGTTATGATGCTTGTCTCTAAGCCTGTAAACTGATTAAGTTTTGATTGCAATTTGCAAAACATTCGATTTTTGTAACTGGAAACTTTGCCGTCCTTTTTTATTTTCATAATGCTTTTGGTTGGAGGTCATTAATATTTCAATAAGGCTGTCTGGGACTGGAGTTTATTAAAGCTTGCATAATTGACTTTGTCGCTCTTTGGCTCATATTTCTCATCTACTCTTTGGCTTGCATTGGATATTTTATTTTACTAGCTTTTTATGAGCCGGCGAATTGTCCTGCCATGTTCCATGGTCCTTGCCATGATTTATTATGCGGCTTTTTCTCTTTTTTCTTTCTGCACTGTTGTATATTAGCCTCGTTTTCTGTGCCCTTTTGCTGGTTGTCCGCTTAGCTTGTGCTTTTCAATTTTGTTCCATTCTCCTCACCTCAATCTAAGTAGTTTCTTTGCTTTTTATGGTAAATATTATTATTTTTTTTTTGTTCTGTTGTTTTCTTTTAATAAATAAATATGAGAAAAAAGAGAGACATTTGCTCGCCTTTCTTTATGCAGTTTATTGCAAATATTGACAATCATAAATAATGCAAAATGTCCTTCAAAAGCTGTGGCTTATGCTAAGGACTTATGAATAATTCGATTTGTGTTGAGGGTTTTGTGCTTGAAGAAAAAGAATGTAAAATGAGTCGCTGCTTTTTATGACAAGTTACTGAACTTACTTTTTTGTAGCTTTACACACATTATCAAAATTTAAAAAAAATTCTTTCCTCTTATATTCCACTTAGATACTAATTTTCACTTATTTATAATCCCCATTTATCTTTCTTTATATTTCACTCTCGTTTGCTCTCTCACTTTGACACCTGTCAAGTCATCATCAGTCCCCCTCTCCCGCCGCCAAGTAAATCTCTCACTAAATCGCATTTATCCAGCTGTCTCAGCGCCTTTACCCTGTGCTACGCCTCTCACACATCAATGGGCAGACATTCTGCTTGCGTAATAAATTTTCCACAACATTATTTACCAAAACTTAAGCGACGTGATGCGATTTTTTAAATATCAATATTTGAAAGCCGCCAAAAGAACAGAAAAGAAAAGAAAAGTATCAAATAAGCCCAAAATAAATGTCTTACAATTTTCAGCTGAGAGGAAAATGAAAGCCAATGACTTTGACTAAATGAATCAATGGAACGAGGCACATGTGGCGCTTGTGTTTGCTGTCGCAAAATGTGTCGCGCGAGCCTTTGCACGTTTTCCATTTTGCCCATTGATTCATTCATTCATTCGTGCGGCATTTCAGTTCCGCTTTTGGCTTTTATTTCATTGCCAGACATCGAATCCGGCTCCGTCCGCCCCCCAATTGACGGCGTTTGCAACTTTTGGGTCATTTATCAAATTTTCAAAGTCACATTTGGCTTTGTCACGCTTGTTCTGAGGACCTTCAGGAAAATGTGTTTTATTTTTCCCTCCTTTTTTTTTTATATTTTGTTGGGACGAAATCGAAAAGGCTTTTTAAGCAGTTGCGTGCGGATTTCGATAAAAGTGAGACGTAATGCATAAGGAAAGAAAATTGGTTACCGGATGGAGTTTGGGAATTTAGGGTCACCTAATGAGTTTTTATTTAACATTTTTTTTTGGTAGCAAAAGAAGACGTTAGGGGTTTGAGTGTTAAGTTGTTCTAAGAAGTTGGCTATAGAAACAGTTTCTGTGTGGAGAAAGCAAAATAACTGTTTTGTTTCTTTGTTTTTAGTCTAGTGGTGTCCAAAATGTTAAAAGCCCATCCCATGGGATAGGAACTCATAATTCTGCCGGCATCGCAGACGACACACGTATAGAGAGAGAGAATACGTGTGTTCTAAACATAGCACGCTAGGCGTCTTGCGCGTATTCTGCTTTTTGTTCTCTCACGAGGCATTTGTTCGTTTGTTTGTTGCTCATGTTGAAATGTCGTGAAATATTGACCAGCCAGATATTTTATATGTGGTAAGGGACTGTCTAAAAAGCTTCATTTCAAATTTGTGTCAACCTGTGTCATTGATAACGGCCGCCATATTGGAAAACGCAAATTAATCTGTATCTTGGAAACGATTGATATTAGAGCAAAATTGTCTTAAGCAAGGTTAAAGATAATGACATTACCTTTCTTTTTGGTCCTTACAATTTTCTGTGCGGGCAACAGTTTTCAGGTTATGTACGATCAAAAATTTATTTTTCACTTTTTTTCCGTTTTTCTTGTTATCGGTGAGAGCTACGCAAAATAATCTCATAAAATAAATTGAAGAGCATAGAATTTGCAACAACTTTCACATATAACATTTAGCTGTGCGTCAAAGCGTTACAAAACTATAGCTTCTGAACCTTTGAATCGTCCCGTTTTTTGAATAGTCTAAGCCCAGCAAGCATTTTATGAAATTTCTGATCACACTCGAGTCTTTTTCGAGTCCTCAGTCTGATTAGAATAGTCATATACAATAGTCATACTTTTGTCGGGAGAAAATGGTACCCTAGCCGCGAGTCTTCATGAAGAGTCGTTTTAAGCCCGTTTTTCTGATCAGTTTCGACTCATTTTCGAGTCATTTGCGAGTCTCTTTCGAGTCGTTTTTTAATGAATTACATTTTGAGCAAATGCATGAGTAATTTCCGAGTCTTCCTTAAATCGCAGATGAAACTAATCTCTTTTTAATCATCAAATGGGCACCTAATGATCTTTCAAATGCTAGGTGGAAAAGCAATGGTTTCAGAGAGTTTCGCATTTTGCAATATGGCGGCTGTTCCCAATGACATAAATTGACACAAATCTGAACTTAAGCCTTTTGGATAGTCCCCTACCACATATCAAAAATCTGGCTGGTCAATATTTCGTGCATCGAAAAATTCTAATTTGACTGGACTATCAACCTACGCTATCATTTAAACCCGAAACCAGCGCCATATTCTCCATTCGCGCTGTATAAAACATAACCATTGAAGAGAGAATACCAAAGAGATTCAGATTCACTGCCAGTTAGCGTATGTTACAAATTACATAATTAGCCTATCGCAGATTGCTGGTTTTTGGTTTCATACAGTAAACAGCAGACTTCTCTGGGAAAACTTTTAAACAAGATAAATTACTGATTTAATTTATAAACAATCTTTAAAAATATTATCAATTTTTGGTCTTCACAGAAGTTGCCGAAATACTAAAATTACAAGGGCGTGTGTTCTATCTCATAGCTTTAAGGTTTTCACTTAAAAATAAACACGAAAAATATCGGAGTCAGTCAAATTTGTGCGGCACAACGGACATCTATGTGTTGTGCGTATAGTTTCTTTAATGCATTCTTGGCAGAAGATGTGGCCGCATTTTGTTGTGGTTGGACTTTTCTGTGCCACGGACTCATAACAGATGGGGCACTTATATGAGTTATCCATCTCATCCCGTGGGCGCTTGGCTGGTGGGGCGTCCGATACGGATGGAGAATGCAGTCTGCGACGCGGACACGTAGAAGCGGCCAATGATTCATGCTGTGGAGCATCGTTTGTAGATCCAGCCTGTGCCCCTCCAGAAGCACGTAAATCATTGTTATGGTTATATTGATTCTCAGCAAACGATTCTTCGAAAGAAAAAGTTGAGTATGGACTGGAGCTAGATGAGTCTGAACCATAGCTATATAAATCTGAATCGTAGCTCGATGAATCAGTATCGTCTGATGAATCAGATACATCAACATGGAAGGCCACTCTTACATCAGCAGATACAACAACATTGAACTCCGGCTGGTCATCACTTTCGTTTTCATCATTGCTCGATGTGGATAGCTCGCTGATGCTGACATTATCATCCGACTGGGTACCATTTTCATCATTGCTCGATAGCTCCCTGATGCTGACATTATCATCCGGCTGGGTACCGCTATCATTTTCAGCATTGCTCGATAGCTCCCTGATGCTGATATTTTCATCTTCGGAACCAGACATGATTTGTTTGTTGCTCTGATGTTGCTTCAATGTGGCTTTGGATCTATTTGAATTTGTACATTAAAACAAAAGCTAAAATGTTTCATTTTTAACTTTCTCATTTTCCAACCCTTATTAAACAATATAAAAAGTAAAGAATATAAAGTGTATTATAATTTGGCACAGAAGTTTGCAACGCAAAGAAGGTATCATCTCCTACCACATAAAGTATATATATTCTTGATCAGCATGACGAGCTTAGTCCAACTGTCTGTCTGTTTCTACGCAAACTAGTCTCTCAGTTTTAAAGCTATCGAGCTGAAATTTTGCACAGAGTCTTCTTTTTACTGCACGCTGCTAATATGTCGGAACCGACCGGATCGGATGACTATATCTTATAGCTGGCATAGGAACCATCGGTCAAAAATAGTTCATAGTAAGAAATTTTTTTTTGTTTTTAATGTTAGCGTCTTTAATCTCACTGATTACTAATTCTGTATGCTTTCAAATATATTCGCAAAATTTGGTCGAAATCGGATGACTATATCTAAAGGCTGCCATAGGACCGATCGGTCGGAAAAAATGAGTCTTAGTGAGAATAACTTTTTTGTTTTAAATTTTATCGTTCTTAAACTCGGCAATTTTTTTATTTTGATATGTTTTCAAAAAGATTCGCGAAATTTAGTCGGAATCAGATTAGAAATCAGAATTTTTGATTTTTATGTAAGCGTCCTTAAACTCTGACATTTCAAAAACAGCATTTGCAATAGTATAAAAACTTCGGCACAGACGAAGTTAGCTTGGCCTTCTCGTTTAAAGTTGGAATAAAAGAAATAAAAAAACTAAAATCGTTTCTAATAAAATTATTTTAAAATTTAAGTTGAAGTTTTTTTCGGTAGGAACACTTACATTTTGAGCCAAATCGCGAGTTAGAAACTTTAGATGAAGTCAAGCAAGGTATGAATCAAAAGGTTATTGAATTTCCAATAATCGCGCAAAACATTGTAAATAAGTAAAGCTGAGATCTCTATCTCGGATGTCTCCGAGAGACTGGTTAAAAGGGGTTGACCCAGAATTCGAAGTCTTCTCCTACTTAGAGCAGGACAGTGGCACAGGAAGTGCTGTACCGTTTCCTCCTCTTCCTCATATCTGCAACTTCTACAGAAATCGTGGTGTGCTACGCCTCGGCGCGCTGCGTGTCTGCCAATAAGACAGTGACCCGTCAGGGCACCCACCAGAAGCGCTATGTATTCCCTTCTGTAACGGAAAAGTGTGCTAGTACGTTTTAGGTTGAATTCTGGCCACGTGAGTCTTGCTATCGAGCACGAAAAAAGGTTTTTCCACCTATCCGTAGCAAGACGCAGTGTTTCGGCTTTTATCTGAAGCTTTTAGGTAGCCATAGGCATCCCTATCGTGCTCTTCTCTGAAAGGAGCTTGATGGTTGTGCCTAGTCTGGCCAGTTTGTCCGCAGACTCATTTCCGTCTATGTTCCGGTGTCCAGGCACCCATATTAGGTGTATACTAAAATGTCATGCGATCTCGTTTGGAGATAAGCGACATTTCGTAAGTGTTTTAGCATTGTTGGTATGTGAGCCAAGTGCTTTAAGGGCGGCTTGACTGTCTGAATATATAAATACGTTTCCTTCTTTGACCGTGAGTGTGCTAAGGCAGGTGGCAGCTTCCTGGATGGCTACCACTTCCGATTGGTACACACTGCAGTGGTCAGGAAGGCGGAACGATAAGTTTAGGTCTAGGTTGGGGGAGAAGACACCCCCTCCTACTTTTTCGTCGAGCTTAGAGCCATCCGTGGAGATATTTATGGCGTTAGCTCTGCTATGGGGAAGGTCTCCCATAGACGTCGTACGATTTGTCGAACGTCGTTTGAGGTATACAGTAGTCCGTATTTGATGGTATACCCGCTTGGTGGCCGAGTATAGTAGAGTGTCCGAAATTACCCCCGTTCCAGGTGTCGGATTCTCGTAGTCTGAGGGCTGTTGTGATAGCCATCTGTTTTGCTACGAGGTCTGGTGGTATGAGATGAAATATGGTGTTGAGTGCTTCCGTTGGTGTCGTTCGGAGCGCGCCGCTCATACATATCTCAGCGCTTTTCTGTACCTTATTTAGGCTGTTCAGAACAAATTGTTTCCCGAGTGTTTAAAAACAATAGCTTATACATAAGTATACAATTACCCTGTTTATACACTAAATAAATAACACAATAAATGCCCTTCAAAGTATGCTATGAAAATTAATATTAAAAATTGAGTAACATTTTATTTTGTTTTTGACTTAACGCTAATTAATTTTGAATTCCTATAACTGTTCCTACCATCTAAGTTAAGGTTCAGTGTGGAATATTTTTGACGCTGCAATGTCTGACTATCTATTATCCAGTTCAAATATATAAATGTTTAAGAATTAAAGTAAAGCATACTTTGAAGGGCATTTGTCATGATATTTTTTGTGTGTATAAACAGAGTAACAAATCCATTCACACATATCAATTGCAAGCGGTTTTTGAAATTGGTCATAATTTGAGTATATTTCATCAGATCTTTATCATTTCTTAGGCAAATCGATAATTAAACTTGATAACTAAATGTCTCTAGAAAATATATATTCAAAAAGGTGGGAGATAAGACGTTTTTTCCAAATTGCGTGGGCGGGAGGGGGCGTTGAAAAATTTGAAACTTGATGTGCCTGCGAGTATAAGAAGTTTATGTCCCCTACTTGTCAAACCTCTATCTCTCACCATCTCTGAGATCTGTGCGTTCATACAGGCGGACTTGGCTATATCGACTCGGTTTTTGATGCTGATCAAGCATCTAAATACTTTATATGATCGAAAATGATTCCTTCTCCCTGTTACATACTTTTGCACAAACCAAATACACTTAAATATTTAAAAAATTTGCAAAATATTTAAAAATATCAAAAACTTAGTCGAATCATAAGTTTTGTGTTGGAACGACGGATTCGTTACGAATTGAGGAATTGTAAAAGTTTCCCTTGCTTTAGTTCAAAAACTTAACAACTTAATTTCTTCCCCCAGAGTTTCACTTCTCAACTATTCCAAACTTAATTCTAAAAGTTAAGCCATTTTAGATGCTTTACCCTTGGATTTCCTTTTCTTTCCCTTCCAATTTGTTGGCCTCCACTTAAAATGCCAGTCACAGAAAAAAATTGTTCTCCAAAAGCAACAAAAAATTAATTTGCCAAATTCCTCCCTATCCCTGCTTGCCCCCTATAATCAATATAATTACCCCAGACTATTCGAAAATGTCGCACACGTAACGTTGAGAATGGAAAAATTGCTCTTCGGTCCAAGACAAAGTGAAGGCACGTAGCCAAAAAGGGAATATATACGCACTGTAGGCAAACATTTAGCTAGACAAAGTAATTGACAAACATGCCACATGCTACACAAATTAGTGACTACTGAGGACACACACACGCAGAGAAACGGCGGAGCCCAATCAAATTGATTTTCCAAAATGAACCTGCCTGTTTAAGGAAATGGACATTAACATTGTATTTAAATGAACCCACATAAAATTATTTGCATCCAAATGACGGCCATAAAGACATTACGCGCCATAAAATAATTTCTCTTCTTGGCGTTGGTGGCGCCCTCTTTCGTTTACTTTGGCCAACATTTATCAGTCTGCTGTGGGGGATCCCCTGTCAGCGTATAGTATATAGTTTTTATTATTGAAAGCATGCTGGAAGGAGGCTCGTTTATCAATGGACCATTAAAGGAAAAGAGAAATTGACTCGCCATGTGGCGCCCTCTGTTGGTCAGCGCTTGCCAAATTGCAATGTGTTGTTTGTCGTTGCTGTTGCATATCCGGAATGTACGCTCGTGCTTGTCCTGCCAACACACCCAGTGTTGTAGGGTAGGGAGAGACTGCAACTAATATCCGTTTCCGTTGTAGACAAAATGTGTTGCCATTTATAATGCCAAAAGTGTTTGGCGGACAATATCAGATGCCAGGGACAAAGTTTGCTCAAAGGGAGGGGGGGTCGGGGGGTCTGAGTGGGGCAACAAGCAAAACAATTTGTTCTGTTTGGTTGTCTTTGTGTGTGTGTATAGCAATGTAAACAATTTGGGGGTAAGGGATGCGACACATTACTTACTTTTGTAGTTTGACTAATTTGGTAAACTCAAAGGGAAAGTACATAAATATGCAAATGTGAAATGCAGTTGCAAAAAGAAAATTGTGAAATATTTTCAAATAAATTTTACATAGAAAACGGGTACAGTTCCTGAAATAGAAACCCCAAAGGGCTTAAAACTTAAACAATTTGCAAGTTTAGATAACAAGATTATTTATCGATTTGCCAAAGGAATGATAAGGATCGGATGAAGTATACTCAAGTTATGACCAAAAGAAAGTTCGCTGTCGCAGTGCTACAGTCTTGGTCAGTTTTGAAATGTTCACAGTAGTGGCGCCATCTATTGTCGGTTTTGAAATGGTCTCAGTAGTTTCGCCATCTATTGGTCAGTGTTGAAAATCAAGTACAGGCGCCAACTATTGGTCAAGTTATGACCAAAAGGTCAAGTTATGAAAAAAGAAATAGTTTTATTTAAACGGTTTACTATTTACACACGGTTTACTATTTACAAAGTCTCTAACGGGTCTCTCTGTCTGCCTGTCTGTCTACTACTATTACTATCTTCACCACTTTCTCATCATCCTCCATGATTATTTACAGTGTGACCATCGTCTCTATCTTAAAAATACCTTAACATCAAAATATCGACATACCCACATCTTGGCGGTCATTTTCAAATAATTCCCAAGACTTTTATACATTTTTTTTTAATTTTCAAAATATTTTCTGTCCGAATTCACCCCAAAGTCAAGCTAACTTCCCCACAGCTTCTCTTTAGCCTGCTCAACGACCTCATAAATCATATTCCTGGCATTAAAGAAACAAAATACAAAAAAAAAATTTAGTTAAACAACAATTACGTGACTTGTCAACTAATTACAATATTATGTCCATCTTCCTGCTGGCAGGAGTTGTGCCAACCTAAACACCTCACCCTCGGGTAATTAACGCGTGTCATTTACACTGAAGCCCATAAAAATGCCACCAAGGCGACAGGCGTTTATAATTTGTATTTTTTTTTTGTCAAGGCTCCTGCTGTTAGCTGTTGTGTCATTTTTTATAAAAATTCTGCAATAAATTAAAAATTATGACCCGTTGTTTTTTTTTCTGTTCGTTCTCTTTATATAGCTTAATATATATATTTTTGTTGTAACATTTTATGTTAATTTTGTTCATCCGCGTGCAGGTGATAAAATTGGTGTGCCAAGCATTAAGACAATTTATGCAGGGTCATGCTTTTTAGTTAGTCTGCGCAATTGTTTGCAGAGGAAAAAAGTGACTTCAAGAGAGATTAAGTTTCTAAACAGATTTTCTATTGTCCCAAAAATATGCCAGCGACAGAGACAAATGAAGTTATTGAAACCTCATTAAAATGGCACAGACCGTGGCAAAACTAGAGAATTCCCAGACCATGAGCAATGCAATTCATCAAATGTCAAAATGCACTCCAAAATCAACAGCCAGAGATCGTAGCATTAATCACAACGTGCAATTGAAACAGCGAAAAGCTCCAAAGAAAACTGAAGCTGTGAAGCATCCCGTTGCCTGGCACTTTGTTCAACAATTTTTCAAAATTAGCCGCCATCTACTCTGCTTAGCCAGACAAGATGTTACCCAGACGGGAGAGGTGATGGAGTAGGAGGACCAACCAATCGAGCACGTCGAAAACTAATTTCTCTTGATTACGCGCAACGGCGGGGGCAGCCGAAGGCAACCAAATTGGCTTTGGCGCTGCTTGACTTGCACTTCAATTTTCAAATCGACTTCTTTCTCGTCATCTGCCTCATCACTTGGTTTGGTGGAGGATGGGGAGCTGCTGCTTATAATGTCACTTTGCGGCGGCGTCAGACACGCGACTGTCGCCAGCTTAAGATCGGGCACATGGTGGCATATATTTATATGCTGCTCCCCTCTCCCACCCCCACCCCCTGTGAAGTACTTGAAAGAAAAATCATCTGTGAGATGCAAAATATGAAGAAAATGTTGTTGGGCGTTCTGTGGGAATTGGAGATGAGTGCGTGCTGGAAAATTTTTTACATCATATCAGCAAATAGCAAAGGAAATACATTGTTTTGAAACACGTTTCATATTTATCAGCTAAGCTTTGTCTTGAATTTTATCTTTTTAATTTTGGCGATTTGAAATTAGTTTAGGACCTGATCTCATGACCATGAGTGAGTTTTGTAGTTACTACCTCTGTAAAAGAATTATATTTGCCTAACATATTTCGAAAATTAAAAAGTACACGTACTGTAGTTATAGTAATAGTTAAAAGAAAGTTTCAGAAATATAAAATGTAAAATGTTTCTTCATTATAAAGAATTATATGTGGCTTTTTATATTTTTTACAAATTAATGGTATGATTGACTTGAATAATTGGAATGTATTATTATTTAGTACAATGTATTTTGGTACAATGCATAAGTTGCTTACAGCTGTGAACAAACGCAACTTTTTCGGACCTAGAGCCAGCCAACGCACACTAATTAAACATTAGAAAGGTCGCCAAATAAATTACATTATTTAGTTCAGTTAATAATCATTAGACTTTCCATTAATCATTAATACCGAACTTAGACGAAATGGCATGCAGTTAAGCAATGATTTTAGGGGAGATGGCTCAATGTTTGAACATTCTGGCTCTATTGCCACTTTGAGCTCTTTTGCTGTCTCCAACTGCCGTCAATTCTTGAACACTTTAGCGGATAGGATACCCCAGAAATCCTCAACTGAATTGAGGTCGGGATTCAATGCTGGCCACTTTAAAACTGGTATATTTCTCTCGGAACCTCGAAGACTGAACACACATGGACGACGGCACCTTAGCCCACTCGACTATCAGCCCAAAGCAAGACCTGGTGTTAAAATCATACTTAAGAATGTAAGCACTTAGTATTTTGCCGCTCAGCAAGCAACAAGGGCCGTGGTCGAGTGGACAGGACATTCGCTTAGAAAACGTCGAGGTCGTGGGGGGTCAAGTACCCGTAGAAGCACAGTTTTGATTCTATTTAATGTTTTTTTGTTTTTTATACTCTGTACCGAAGGTACATAGAGTATATAAAGTATGTAACAGCCTGAAGGAATCATCTCCGACCCTATAAATTATATTTGTTTCACAATTCGGAAATATCTCCTACAGTTTCGATGATAGATGGTTTTTAGCTTCTAGAGATATCTAGTAGACAAAATTATTTATCGATTTGCTGAAGGTATGATAAAGATCGGATAAACGATACTCAAGTTATGATCAAAAAAAGGGCAACGGAGCAAATGCGAGCTGTGACATTAGGGTATAGAGTATGTTATAGTCGGTTTTGACCGACTTTCTTTCTTGTTTTTTCAAGTAATTTGATCAATGTCAATATTTTATACAATCCTTAAATTGATTTTTTCGTAAATGAAGCACGAAAGTTCGAAGTTGAGATCAATTGCCTTCTCGAATTCGAGTCAATTTGACGCATTAATCTGCTGAAAGGTGCAATCATCGCCAAACAACTGACCGCCAAACTCCACCAACTTGTAGCTCAACAACTCCACATACATTTGGGCATTCATTTTTGTCGAGTGTCGAAACACATTGGACTCCTTCATGTATAACAAAATGCAGCCCATACCATTACCGTTCCACCACCATGTCAATGCTTATCACACGTGTGTGTATTCTGTCGCATGTCTCGCCAATTTTTCTTGCAACTGCCATGACCGTCCTGATATAACTTTTTTTCATTACTGAAGCTGACATTATGCCATTCTTCGTCTATGTGCGAACTCAACACACGAGATAAAACCTTAGGTACCACCATACCATTAGGTACCATAGTGATATGTTTAAGACACGGATTTCCATGGATTATCTGAATTTTTTTGGAGAGTTTCAGATGATATGGACTGTCAACTAGATTCTTGTCGGTGAGTGAAAGGTAAAGATCTCTCTCTCTCTCTAAGACGAATCATCAAAACATTTGCAAAACTATAATTATTTATGAACTGTTGAAAAAATACTTAAGCTGCCTTGTCAAATCGCTCACTTACTTCAAGACTGGCATAACTAAAAAAATAGGGGAAAGCTAACTTCGGCTCGACCGAAGTTTATATACCCTTGTAGCTTGTTTAATTTATATAAATTAAGGTTTTAAATGATTTTCGTCGAACATTCTTAGCTGAGTTATTTCCAAACTCAGCAATAGATGGCGCCACTACTTAGACCATTTGCTTGCCAGTTTGTTATATGGCAGGTTTACGATATATTCATCAGATTTGGATCAAACTCGTCAAAATTGTGTGGAAACCAATAATATTCATAACTGGAAAGCATAAAGACGCTACCATTGAAAACAAGAAAGTTTTTCTGACTAGAACTACTTTTTCAACCGACCGTTTCTATGGCAGCTATATGCTATAGTCATCCGATTTAAATCAAACTTGGCAGAATTGTGTGGTATAATCTAGTATTGATCAGTAGCAAGTTTGAGAGCGATAGCAATGAAAACAAAAAAGTTTCTCCTGCTAAGACTTATACTCTGAACTAACTTTTGTATGGCAGCTATACTATATAGTTGTTCGATTTTCATCAAACTTGGTGGAATTATGTAACATTATAACAAACTGATAAATACGAGGTTTGGGGGCGTTTGCATTGCAAACAAAAAAGTTTTTGACCGATCGTTCCTATGGCAGCTGTATGCTATAGTCATCCGATCCGGCCTGTTCCGACAAATGTGCAGCGTATTTGTACCAAAAGGCTTAGTGCACAATTTTGTTAAGATAGCTTTTAAACTGACGGAGGAGATAGCATAGAAACAGACGGACGGACGGACTTGGCTATATCAACTCAGCTCGTCATGCTGATCAAGAATATATATACTTTATGTGGTCGGCAATGCTTCCTTCTATGCGTTACAAACATCTGGACAATTTTAATATACCCTCTACAAGGGTATAAAAATACCATTTTTGAATGAAGCAGAAATATTCGCTGTATCGTGTTCTAGATTGTGTAACCAGATTGATATCTTTTATACTTTCCATGTGAGATGAGAATATGTCGCAACTTTCTTTTATAGATTCATTTTAATAATAATCAAACCTAGTTTTTGCCGGCTTGAGGTCTCGTTATGTTTGCACATAACTTTAAAACAGGAACACACCACAAAGGAGGCTAGTTGACCGAACAGCTGTTTCATTGGCATCTCTCCCAAATCATCAGCGGTCTTTGCCTCGTCTACATCAGTCAGCAGCTGCACTTGTCTTGCCTGCAATGCCATTACATTTTTTCATTCAGTTTTATGTTTATGCCAGAGCGTCATATCTTAGTTGTCCGGCAAATATCTTTCGTCTTTCAGTTAAAACATCAAATTTCCAATTTTTTAATAAGCAATTTAAATTTATTATATTTTACTAGACTAACTAGAAACTAAAAGTACTAACTTTTTCTCTGGGTTAAGTCCATTAAAAACTTTCAATGCGATTTTCACAAAATCGATTATTTTTAGTTATGTCAGTTAGCGAGTAAGTTAGCGATATATCTCTATAGCAGTAGTGGGCACTCCTTAGCTCCGAGTGATATATTTCGGCAACTGGCGTCAGTCAGACGCACAACAAATTGCCTCGCTTCGAAGTCCGCTACAAGAACAAGAACATCATGCCTAACGGTGCCGAAATGCACAAGTAGACGGCGCAATAAGTGCAGTGTGTGCGACCGAGACTCACCGATAAGGCTTGTTTTCCTGGACTGTTTGAAAAACTCAAATTTTATTCCCACAGCTGCAGAAATTCTCTTGAGAGATTTGTGGGAAGTGTAAAGCAAAGTTCCCCAGCGATAGCCCCTGGGGCACGAACATACTCGCCAATTCACACCGAATGCTTGCCGATGTCATGCATCACTGTGTTTTAGAGAGGGACACAGTCACATATTCGCGCTCTCTGCATGGGAAACCCTGGTGTAAAGGCTGCTTCAGCAAAGTGATGAAGTTATTTGTTGCCATAACTTTAACAAACTAATGGATTCTATTTGCCATGCTCCCATTCTTGCTTTCGCAATAATTTTGCGGTTTAAATTCAAAATATGGTCGAAAACCCGGTTTGAAATCGTAATAGTTATACGAAAGTGAAAATGGGAGCATGGCTGTATATAGTATTTTTTCAAGAACCTCCCGGTCCTATGATCGGGTGATATAAATTAATGTTTTCAACCGAACCTTTTTCCAAAAAGAGTAGGTCCGGTGGTAGCGGTTACTAAAACCGTTTTTAGGGGCTTAGTTTAACCATTTCTTTTCTAAGATTAAACATATTTAAGGAATTTTTATTCATACTATAATCATATCATATCAAGACAGTACATCGTTCTATTCAAATCAATGTTGAAACTATAACCCTAGCTTTCGTTAAAAACCCAGGTTTGTGCTGAAAGCATGGGTTTAATTTTTCTTATTTCAAGTTTGAAAACTAGTTTCAAGCCCTGAACCAAAACTTCTTTAATATTTCTTAATATTTGTACCTTATTATGCAGAAAAATTTGGTGTGAATTGGTAATTAAGAACCGCAGTTCAGACTGTACAAATAAAATTTGTTAAGAAGTTACAGAGCTTTCGACAAAATGCTTTAAAAAAGGTTATGTATAGCACGTAAAATAATTTCGATCGTACTATTTACCATCTTCTCTTACCATAAAAGTTTGTATTAAAAAGTATGTCAGTTATAGAATGTCAAGACATGGCTTACTCGATACACTTCTAGTCTTGCTTAAAAAGTAAACACATTCTAAGAACTTGTTTATATGATTAAATATTCCTTACCAACTAGAAAATAATAAGTTTCCATTTCGTGAGTCTGTTTTTCATCACCATCATTCACTCGCCACTCCATTTATTTTTGATATCTCCAACTGTCTGTCAAAATAATTAAATGAAATGCAACGAATAGTGTTCACATCTCATCTAATCAAAAGTCTTTTGACTTGACTAATGTTGCATTTAAGTGCGGAAATGCCAGTTAATAAAAAGACCGTAGAGAACCGAACGCAGAACAGAAGGCAGATAACTAAGTGTGTATTTTTTATGATTGCAGCCGTTTGCCTTTGGCTCTGATTAATGGAAGGTTACGTGATTTCTGGCATAGTTGGGCGATTAACTTCAGATGCGGGAGCTTGAGCACAGTTTAATGAACTTTTCAAGTGGCCATGTGGGTGGGCCAAATGGCTTTTAATAATTGAAACAAAATAGAGAGGATGCTTGAATCTTACTACGAAAAGTTTTATAGAAAATGTAACGCAACCATATACATTACATTTATATTTCTTTAAGCTTAATTATCATCCTTTTAACAACTTTCTCTTTCTCTCTTTCTATTTTGCAGGTATGTTGTGGACTTTTTTAACCTTTGGCCAGTCAGGTTGCCAACACTAGCACTTGTATTCATATATTGTAAGTGCCCAGACACTTTAACCTCAATCCCCCACACCCCCCTCACAGTTACAAACACAGACATAAACAAGCACCTGCAATGCCAATATTTACACACAAACAAACGAGACGAGTCAGTCATGTGACATGACCCTTCCTCCTGCCCAACTGTTAAGCTGTGCGTTAAATTGCTAAAAGCCCTTTGCTGGGCTTAAACTAAAAGCTTCCCCTATTTTCCCTTTCCCCCTCTACCTTTTTTAGGGTTTTGGCTATTAATCAACTAAACGTTGCAACTATTTGAAAATGGTCAACACTCGTTCTCTCACACATATGGTCAAAGTTGAAAGTAATCAAAATTCGAGACGGGACTAAACCTTCCCTTTTTTTTTTTTTGTCAACCGAAACGAATTTTCAACTGAAAAATTCATGCTGCCTGGTACAAAAAAAAAAGGCACAAAAAAGTGGCGAAATTTGCTGCACATGTTCATCAATCAAAGCTGTAGCCTGCCTGTTGTTTTTAAACCGCCTTTCCGTTTTTCCCGTACCAACCACTCTCTGTTGTGGCTACCCTTTTGACTCTGGACTGGTCGAATATGCAAATGATTTTTCTATAGGGCTGGAAAATGGTATCAATGCGTTTCTGTATTAAGCCTAAATTAGTTACATAGATTTGACGCGAAAGCGACTTTTTCTGAACCGCAACTAATCAATTTTTTTAATGTAGTGAAGCTTTTTTTTGAAGCCGCATTCAAAACAGTTAATCGATATGAATGAAAATTATGGCAAAGTAAGTGGTAGCATTATTTTGCCTAATAATTTGGAATTGATTGGAGTTTCAGACTGTTTCGGGATAATTTCCCCATTTCCCTAATGAAACTCCTTCAGTACAGGCTGGGATTGTGTTTTCTGTCTTTCCATCTTGTCCGAAAAAATGTTGAAAATGTCTTACTAAGAATTAGGCATGCGGATGTGATATCGTTATGTAAATATTTTTGTTAAAAAGCGCAAACTTTGTTATTTGTTAGTTTATGTGACAGATAGAGCTATAGAGCTCTACATTGGTAGATGATAGACCGGCAATAAATTTGAAGTTAATCGAACACATAGCAGCTAACTGGAAGTATAGAAATCGGCACTAACAGCCATGCTCCCACTTTCAATTTCGCAAAGGTTTTGCGATTTGAAACCGATTTTTCGAACAAATTTGGTCTCCAAATCGCGAATCTTTAGCGCAAGTGAAATCGGGAGCATGGCTGTAAATCTACATTTTTATTGTTTTGGAGCCTCGAACTCTAGACTATGAAAGCAATTAGAATGTAGTTCTTAAAAGTTGTCGAAAGATACCTTAAATAGGCCGCGTTTACACTGTTAGACACATGAGACATGATAGTATAGTAGGCTGCATTCGCACTATTTAATACATAAGACAAGATAGTTTAATAGTCCTGCCTTTTGTAATTGTTGAATTTGAATAGCTTGCCAAATTCGTAGAAGAATCATCATGAAATGTAGTCCTACTTGATTATCATGTCTCATTTGGCAGATTTTTTTGTGTCAGTTAACTGACAGCCTGTTCAGATTGGGTAGAATACATGGAAATTATGACAGATTTATTTAAACATATATGGCAACAGTCAACTGACACTGGCTCTGGCAGATGTTCTCACCTGTATGGCTGCCACTGACATCTAACAATATGGCAACCTGCCAAAATTTGTTCTGTGATTTTAGACAATCAATGGCCGTGTTAACCACCATACATCAAACATAAAAACTCATACATCAAACATCATCCATTAAAAAAAAAGTTTGCTTAATAATTGAATGGAATTTTTAGTAAAAAACAAGCAAGAAAGTCGGTCAAGCCCGACTATAACATACTCTGTACCCTTAACGTCGCAGCTCGCATTTGCTCACGAGTTATACTCGCTCATCTCTAAGTTTCACTCTCTCTCTCTCTCTTTCTCTCTCTCTCACTAAGGATTGCCGTTCAATAGAATGCTGTGGTGATGGGTGGGGGGTGGTGGGTGTTCACTGGCCGTTTTTTGCTCATAACTTGAGTATCGTTCATCCGATCTTTATCATTCGATAAACTCAGCAAATCGATAAATAATTTTGTTTACAATTTTGTTCTGCCTGCAAGTATAAGAAATATATGCCCCATACATGTCAAACCTCTATCTCTTACCATCTCTGAGATCTCTTCGTTCATACGGACGGTCGGACAGACAGACAGACGGACGGACGGACAGACGGACGGACGGACAGACGGACATGGCTATATCGAATCGGCTGTTGATGCTGAACAAGAATATATATACTTTATAGGGTCGGAAACGATTCCTTCTCCCTGTTACATACTTTTGCACAAACTTAATATACTCTATGTATGTACCTTCGGTACGGAGTATAAAAAATTAAGTAAAATGACAGCTTGAATTTTTCTGATTTATTAATTTATCACAATCACATAAATCAGCCATCATGATTGCCCATCACATTCGTTCACCATAACAATCGAACTAGATCCATCGAATTTTTGTCATCGATTTGTGCTGGTGAACACGGCCATTGATTTATATCGAAATTTAGTTTTAATTTGTAGTTTTTCAATATAATCTATATTGTTATTAAAATCTTAGCTTTGTTGGGATTTACACTATGAAACTAACTTAATGAAGTTTTCATAGTAACCTTGAAAATCAAGGGAATTCTACTAAATTTGTTAAACAAAATGTACAGAATGTACTGAGAAAACTTCATGAAGTTTGCTTCATTGTGTAAGACCCGTCACCCATGATCTTACAGCGGTTTGAACACTCTCTTTGTAACAAATTTTCTTCACATTTTCTAAAGTAAAAGCTGAAAAATTTGTTACACATACACTTTTTAAAGTACTGTCCATCGCTAGCCACCACTTTTTCCCATCTTTCTGGCAATTTTCGGATACCATCTCGAAAAAACGATGCGTCTTTTGATGCAATCCACGAATCGATCCAATTTTGGAGTTCGTCAATAGAGCAAAAGTGCTCTTTAAGTCGTTGGAAGTCTAAGTTGGAAGGGGTGATGTCTGGGCTATACGGCGGGTGATGTAGGACTTCAAAAGACTTCGGTAAAGTTGCCCTGTGATGGTTTCACCCGGTTGTAGCAGCTTATAGTACGCCACGCCCAATTGGTCCCACCAAATACAGAGCATGAATTTTCCACTATGAATATTCGGTTTTGTCGTCGATTTTGTCCTATGGTTGGGGTATCGTAATGAACGCATTTTTATCACCAATCACAATCGCTTTTGCCTTTGGAGCAGTTGTTTACAAGTAAATAACCGTTTCTCGGCTTCAATTTATACGGCACCCAATATCTTACCTCTTGGATCATTCCCTTGGCTTTTAAGCGAACAGATCTGGGTCGTTGAATCAGTCCCAATGCTTTTGAGAGTTCTTTTTGCGTTTGGCACGGGTCTTTATCCGGCATTCTTAAACTTTTCTGGCCGTCCTTCGAGCTCTTTTTTATCGGTATTAAAATCACCAAACGTCTAAAACGTATATACCAAAACTTATATGTGAAAATCGGATGAACCATGTTCGCCGAAAGCTTCTTGCTGAATTCGATGGCAAAGTAAACTTTTCCGAAAATTGTGTTTATTGACACAAAAGTTGACATATTCGGATTACACAAAAGCTGTGATTTTTACACTTCAGCGAAAAGACACATACTGAAAAAGAAACCCTAATGATGAGGCCTTAAAACAGCGTTGGCCAACGAGAGCGAGGCCAAAAAGTGAGAGTGCATTGGTGTTTGAAAATAAAGCGCCGTGAATTTGTCTCGACCTGACCACATCAAAGGCTAGCCAGCGACTGAAAGGCTTTATGCTCTCTTCTCCCCAACTTCGGCATGCGTTCGGCTCGTATATGTGTAAATAGCGAAATGACTTCGCCCCCAGGGGGTACTGGTCACCATCGCTGCTTTATAATGAAGATAGTTGCAACTAAATGACAACCACCTTTAAAAAATCTTTTAAAACTTTAAACAGATAATAGATGATTACTAATGTTCGGCTATCTTCTAGCCGAAGTTCTAGTCTCCTTTATTGTAGATGAATTTCGATCTTTAATCTCTAGTCCTTGAGTATTATTAATTGTTGATGGATTTGGATCAGCATTATCTAATTCTTAAGACTTAATAATTATAGTCCCTGTTTTTGAACGGAAATATAATAACTTCTTGTGTTAGCTTTTTCAAGAGCCTATCTTTGTTTTTAAAAAAAACACTCTAACCCAGTTGTATTAACTCAATGAACTAAATACCCTAACTTGTTCAAACTTTGATCATCCCTGGTTAGATCTTCCTAACTTATCGATTTCCAAAAAAACTATTCAACCAAAACCAACTTTGATTTGGCTTCTATTGAGAGCAAAAAAAAAAGGAAAAGAAAACTGGAACCTCTAACAAAGGATGCTTGTTAAAGGCTCTTGCCGCTTCCGCTGTGACTGCCAGCTAGGCAGTTTCGCCAGCAATTTAAATGCTTTGTCGCGTTTTTGTGTCATTGTCACCGCAGTCTAATTGCACTAACCGCCAAAACACCTCCACACATGGGCAACCCGATCTGCTGCTGCTGGACTAAAACCTGAACAAGGCAAAGAGAAGAGGGGGGTAAAAAAAAGTGTTGAAAAGCACTTGAGTGTCAGTTTTTTGTTCGCGGGTTTTGTACAAAAGGCGAGCACAATGCATACGTAATTGTATGCGGTTAGTGTGCGTTAGTTTCCATTGTACTTAAGTCCCCATTTTGGTAGTGTGTGTGTGTATTTTTTTTCTTTCTGTTTTTGAGGTCAGTGGCATATTGTTCTGTGTGTGAAGTTTATCAACTATTAAATCACTTTAATGGCTTTTGTTTGTTCAGGGGAATTGATCTAGTTCGGGGGGTTGGACATGATTAAGGGCCGTAGAGAAAAGCTAAGGGAAGTAGGTGGTTAAAGTTGTTTAAATAAGAATAATTTGAAGTCTGCACCTTTTCATTCATTTCATTTCCTTTTTCTTCTCCTATTATCCCTGGTAGCTACCTTTTTGTTTCTCCCCCTCACAACTCAGGCTTCACCCCACTTCACACAATAATCCCCAACAAATGTGCCTTATCTTTGTGTTTTGAATTTTTACAACAAACATTTGGTAAACAGAAAGAAAATAATCTGCTTTGCCGCACTTAACAATGCCTGGATGGATGAAAAACACATAATTCATAATTCGTTTTTAATAACTAGACGAGACACTTCAGCACACGTGCAGATAAAGAAATTCAACAGGAAGCTGGAGAAAGGGAGCAGAACTTTGTTTTTTTTTTTTTACAAACTTACCCATGGCGCTATGTACAGTTGTGTTGGAAAGGCTTAAACCCTTTAGCACACAGCGTTGCCAGATGGAGAGGATGATAGTAAGGAAGAGTTGACAAAGCGTCCCTCTTTCTCTCTTTGTCAATTTCTTATGGTTTGTTTTCATTTTGTTTCCTTGGCTAGACACATTTATCATTTTATTTGCCTTCCCACCTCAGACTGTGGCGTCAGTTTTGTTATTTCACATTGCAATTTTCCTGCCATTTTTTTTTTTTTTTTTGCATATGTTTTGTCGATTATTTTCTGTGATGTGCAGCGTCAGTTGGTGTTTATGGCTTTGGGAATTGTTTATGAAATTTAACCACAGAGATTTTTTTGTGGTGATTATGGGAGGGAACACCCAGAAGTCTGGTTCGGTTTAGATAAACCCATACATTTGCTTTGAGTTTTTAAATTAGTTCATTCGAACAATATAAAACGAGAGCTTGAGTTAAGGTAAATGATTCTTAACATAACTTACTTGTTTACTTTACTTTTTGGTCGAGCAGATATTTATAGAATTAAGAACCAAGTTGGAATATATCAAGAACCAAATAAGCTTTGTTCATAGCTGTGTTGCAATCCGATCCAGATATCCCAAACCCACAGAACCGGTTTGCTGGGGGTTTTTTTGTGCCTTGAACTGATCCATGAACCGAAATTTCTAAATATGAGATTTTGAACTGAACTAGAGGTGGGCGCGGGCCGGGCTTTTTTTCGTGGCCCGCGGGCTTACACAGGCCCGGAGCGGGCCCGGGCCTTAAAATTAAGATTCGTGCGGGCTTCGTGCGGGCCCGGGCCTTAGCAAAAAGGCCCGGCCCGTAAAAGCCCGAAACAGGCCCGAAAACAATTTTGATTTGTTCGCGCTATTTTTGTTTATGCTCGAATCAGAACCGCCAATTATCGCATTTTAATTGTTTATCGATACTACTATCGATTTGCTTATACATATTTTACTTGTTTGAACACGGTTTCTTCCGGCAATCGCTCATTTGGTTGGGCTTTTCTTGAAGGAGGAAAAAAGAGATAATGTGTTAGCTACGGTAAAAGCAATGCTCTCCGAATTTATAGTGGATCATGAATATAGTAGCTTTGATGACATAACTAATAACATAGGCCCCAATAATTCCGAAAATGGAATGTTTGCTGAATTTTTAGACTTAGTTATATAAAAAAACGAAAAGTTGAGAAAAACGCTATCGACATAGAGCTTGACAAATATTTGGCCTATCCAGCAGCTCCTGGCACACATATTTTAGAATTCTGGAAAAATGCAAGGGACTTAAAATACCTTCCCAAATTAGCTCGGACCATTCTGGCTATTCCCGCCAGTTCGTCTACGAGCGAAAGGCTTTTTTCAACATCGGGCCATGTTTTAAATGAAAAACGCACTAGGCTAAAAAGCACAAATTTAGAAAAAATTTTATTTTTAAATAAAAATATGACATAGTTTGTTTTTTATTAAATACATAACAATATTCATGTATGTATACCAGAGATGGGCATGCACACATATCGTCATACTTTTCACACGCATACAAGCACAATTTGCGTGCGCCGCATTCGTGTTCTATAAATAGCTTTCAATGCTTATCGCGTACGTGCAATTTTGTGCAGTCGGCCGCGGCAGGTCTCCTATGCACACGCTGCCTCGTGTGCATTGGAACGTCTCGACGCGCCCATCTCTGATGTATACCTTAATAAATATGTACTTATATATATCTATAAATTGCATGTCTTTTAAATTTCCTTATATGTGTAAATAAGTTTCGTGCCGGGCCGGGCCGGGCCCGGGCCTTGGTGAAAAAGTTTCGTGTTGGGCCGGGCCGGGCCTCTCAAAAAAGAGTTCGTGTTCGTGCGGGCCCGGGCCTCAAAATACAGGCCCGCGCCCACCTCTAAACTGAACCCCCCTTCTCTGTTTAAAAACTGATTCGGTTCAGAAAAATTACTCTACTAAATTTAGAAGATTTTATATAAATTTTTATAAAATTTGAACACATCATTAAGTTTAAGCTTCAGTTCGGGGACAGCTTCATAAGCTTGTTAAAAAGCTTGTCCTATTTTCTGTAAATTTGAACGAATCAATGAAGTTCTTGGCTATTTTATTTTTTGATACTTTAACCCATAGTCGAATGAACTAAGCTCGTTATTGTTATACTTTATAACGAATTCTTTAAGCGCTTCCAAAAGAGTCGAATTGCAGAAATTGGAAGATAGTCTTTAGCTTCTGTTCCCGAAAAATATGACAAATTTATGTTTGTTGTATTTTTCATTTTGAACTCGTGATACATCTAATTCGGATATGAATTTATAACCACATTTTCACTAAATAATGTACAGAAATAACAAGCAAAAAAAAAAGTAATCATCAAAATGACACTATTTAGTCATCATTTTGAAACTATTGAGTATCAAATTCGTTTTAAAGCCGGGTATCCAGCACCACGGAAACTAAAAATTCTTGGCAAAGATCCATAGTTTCGTATGGATAGTTGGCCTATCGATAGCGTGTGTGGACTGAAAGAACAGCTGATACACAGCTTAAGCTGCCTTTACACTTGTCATACATCTCTAAAGAGACTCTCTGACGATAGTGTAATAGCAAAGCAACTAACTCTAAATATTTGGAAAATGTTGGCTTTTTTTATGTAATTTGACAGGTTCAATTCGATAAGAGATTCTCTTTAGAGATGTTTGATAACCTACTATTTAGAGATATATGAAAAGTGTATAGGCAGCTTTAGGAATATATTGCTATCAATTATTTTGGATGTGATGAATGAAAATTTGAGAGGGATTGCTGTTTTATTTTTTTGTTATGAGCTGATATAGCAATAGCGCGGAAAGATTGGAGGGGGGAAGGTGCCAATGGAACACACAACGCCAAATAAATTAGACGGGCCGAAGGACGCCTTCCACTGTCCCAAAGGTCGATGCTAGTTCGTAGGTTAAAACGTCTTCTGAGCCTGTTTGTCACCAGATCAGAGGCAAGTCTATAAGAGTGGGCCACCAGTCTGTCATGATACCTGCTGGTGTGCATATTGATTTGGGCTCATAATGGCAGAGCGTCCAAGTCGCGGTATTTAGTGGTGTCCTCACATACAAGTGACCTCACATAGAAGACTCTAGTTTCTTGAGGGTAGTGAAGCATGCCGTACCCCGTAGCGAGATCCCCAGAACCAGGAAGGCATGATTATTAAGCTACAAGGCTTGAGAAGCCAATCGAGCTCCTACGCCTTAGCTGCTGCCCGAGTCACATGAAATTTCCAGGTCAAGCTGCTATCCTGAGCCACATCAAGGTACTTAACCGCAGTATCTGTATGTGGGACTCTTGATCCTAGGAGTCGCACTCGAGCAACGTTACTAATAGCGAACGTCAATAGTAATTTTTTAACGATTAACGCCTATGTTTCACCGGTTCGCCCATTGACCAAAGCCATCCAGGAAATGCTGAACCTTAACGGATGTGTTGGAAGCATCAAGAGCGGTATCGTCAGCATTCGTGGCGATAAAGGTGCGGTGAGCGAATGGATACGGCAGATCCGCGGTCAACAGAAAAATGCTGTGAGAAAAAAAATTGAATTGAGGATTTCCAGCTAAGCTACTTTTATCAATAGATACATTTTTATACCCTGTTCCCATTAAAAATGGGAAAAAGGGATCATGATGTTGTGCAAATGTATGTAACAGCCAGAAGGAAGCATCTCCGACCCTATAAAGTATATATCATAGCTCGTAAATAAGTCTCAACCCTTTATTCAGTTCGCTCCGCTCACGTCGCTGACCGAAAAACCAAATATAAAAGGGGCCCGGGCTTCCCGCAACCGAATGTGTTCTGTTATCGCGCTCACTGTTAAGTGGCTGTGGTTGACCACACTGACAGCAACCGAATAACAGGCCCAACTCAGTCAATTGGTCTTAACTTGCGTGCTTCTCGAAGACCAAACTCTCAAAATGTTATTTGAAAAGGTTGCAGACTCAAGAGTTGCGCCAGAGTTTAACATAAGCAGAGAGAGAGTCTATGCGAGAGGGAACAAGAGAGCGCGTATAGTTCATCGCATACATTCATATCGTTAGCCGAGCCTTACACACCGATGCATATATAAGAAGAAGACCTTGTTAATTCGGGAATTAGGCCAATCGGTCCCAAAAAGACCTAAGAGGAAAAAATGTAAAAAAACGTGTTTCTCTCCTCTCACAAGCAAATAGAAGCAGAGTGCGTAGTTAAAGGTTGTATCGGTACCTCTTTTCAATGTGGTCGCACGAAAGCTGTCGTTTTCTGACAAAGGCAAACAGGGGACCGATTTTTCCGACCTCTGGTATATATATTCTTGATCAGCATCAAAAGCCGAGTCGATTTAGCCATGTCCGTCTGTCGGTCTGTATGAACGCGTTCATCTCAGAGACTGTAAGAGATAGATCCACAACTTTTTGCAAGTATGTAGATGTATACCGTACCCATTTCGAGTTTGTTTCAGGTTTTGCAAATTCTATATAAGATATAGGGCCACCAATATTTGCATGTATGTAGGTGTATACGTATACCCAGATCAAGTTTGCTTCAGATTAATAAAAATACCTCCTCCTCCTCCTTTTAACCGCGGAAAACTGTCTGAGCTTCAATTTTTAAGTTGGAACTCTGAGTTCCAATTCTGAAAACCACTATAAGATGCGCGCAAAAACAACATTACTTGGAACAGGGTATTTTGCAGTCGGAGTACTCGACTGCAGTACTCTTACTTGTTTTGTATTAATATGTAAGCTTCCTTTTGATACTAGGTCTTATCAATTGTCTATTTTAGGATCATTTTAATACTTGCTTTAATCAATTTAATATTTTTTTTTATCAAGCTTGTAGTATCAATTCAGTTCTCTACAAACTGCCATTAAAATAAAAACATAACATTTTAAAAACTTTTTACTTTATTTTGAATTCTTACAAATTGTATTTTATTTACACAAATGAAATGAAATCGTCGGGTGTGCGCACCTCACTAGGATAAACATTTTTATGTCACTCTGCCTGCTCTGTATCCACGTGGATGTTGTTTAATCAAAAGCCAATGCAATGGTGAGCTTTATGTCATGTAGATCTTTACTCATTCGCAGAGAATCTAAGTGAAAAACCCAAAAAACGCCGCTTCTTCTGCAGCTGTCGAACCTCTAGTTTCAAACCTTTCGCATTGGGCGTCATCTTGCAAAGCGCAGACACAGCCACAGCAGCATTCCTGTCGAAAGAGTTACATTTACTATTAACATGAGTTTGCAAAAAACTACGGCAACAACTTACCTTGTAAGTATAGATGTACGAGCTCCATGTTAACTTATCTTCAGCTCGTCTTCTGGGAAAGTAACTTCCGTAGCATTCATTTTTAACTAAGTACTGATGTGTTTGCACTAAAATCAGAACACTGAATTTCACACGTCAAGCGTCGACTGAGCTGCTAGCTGCATTCAGCATGCTTCGTTTCACCAAAGACACTTCTTATGTAGATACCGCATCTCACACAAACTTTTTAAGTTTTTTTTGTGGGATCCAATGTCAGCTCCCAAGAACAATCGTTTTTTCTCTCACATGCGTCATCTAAAAAATCTATAAATCTTTGCTCTCATTCAACACCCAGTTATTAAAACGTTTAGCTAAATTTCAATACATGTATTCCTCGTAAAGGCAGCGAGAAGCCAAAATTGTGATCCAATGTCAGCTCCCAAGAAAGTCGTTTTCTGTTTCACATGCGTCATCTCTAATATCTATAAATCTTTGGTTTCACATATGAGCCTAACTTTTCGAACTAACATTCGTTGACAATGAACATTTCCTAGTTAAAACTAATACTTTTGCGTATCAAACTAATATTTAAAAGATCAAATTAATACCCAAAATATCAATTTGATCCTCATCAGGTTTGTATTGATACAAAAACAAAAATTATACTGGTTTCAGTTTCAATTTGAGACAATGTGTAACCAATTGATATTGATACAAATTTTGTTAGGGTGTATTTTAGAAAAAAGTCTCTATTTCAAAATGGTCTTTACTAGAATAATACCTGCCATTAAGAATTTCGTCTTATCTTATCGATTCCAATTGAAGATATATAAGATAGTAAGAATTAAAAACCTAAGGCAACCTTTCTATTGCCATGAACAAAATGCTGATGACCTTAATAAATTAAACCACAACCATAAATCGTGGTCATATTCAACCCCAATAATCCCCTTTAGCGTAGCTTCTTAATCTCTCTTTAATCTAGCAATATCGTTAACTGCACACGACTAAAGAAGAAAGAGAGAGAGAGAGAGAAAAAAAAGGTTCCCAAAGTGCACTACCCTGCTTCCTCAATTGCGGACACTCTATAAGCATCATTCACAATTCAATAGAACTTTCCTCTCAATCTAATCAATTTGGTAAACATCTGTCGCGACTGCAGCACGCGTAACGGCCGGCGCGTCGTCGTCGATGTCGACTGCTGCACATTATCCCGTTTGGTAATGCACACGCTGCTATCCCAGATGTGAACCGATTTCGGCTTCTGTTTCGTGGAGGGTTGTTGACAAAACGTCTGCCGCACATTTTTCAACAGGGGACCCCCCCCTCCTCCCTTCCCCAATGCCACCTCACCCTTGTCAAAGATTTTTGTATAGTTTCCTCTCATAATTCTCAGCGTGTCCCATTAACACTTGGGCTAACTGCAAATGCACTTCCATAATCTTTGGTGAGTGGGGTGGATTTTTAATTTCGGATACCTTAGGAAATACAATTTTTAGGTAAAATAATTTTAACGACCTTTCCTTGTTATGAAATGTTTAATGAGGCCTGACATGTGGAAAGCAGGGAAATAATTTTATGCCAGTGAAAAATTTTCAATTAGTAAAATTTATGGTAGAAATGAAGGAAAATTATTTCAATGGAATGTGAAAAGGAAAAGAAAATACAATAATTTTGGTTGGTTTGTTTAATGAGGAAAAATTGCCCTGGGTGGGCCAGCGGCATAATTAGTTGAGAGGTTAGAGGTTTGTGATAAAGATATTTTTGTTAAGAGACATGAAAATGTAATTGTTAACAATTTCCTCTTGCAATCAAGCAGAAAGCTTTAACTGAATTATCAGCCTGAAGTGACCAAGTTTTAGTTTCATTCATTTTAACTTCGAAACAATTCCTTGAATTGTAATTCCCACACAAGAAAAAAGAAAATGCTATCATATTTCTTACACAACTCAATGCTGCCTACAACTTATCATTTTCATACTTCATTCTCTTGTATTGATTACCTAACAAATGCCACATAAATCTTCAAGCCTTTTTCCACCTAAATCTCATTTGGCAGATCTACTCGCAGGTCACGTGCCTCACGAAATAAAATGCAACACAAATCCAAAAAGGAAAAAAATATTACCAAATTCTCAAAACCGAAACCGGAATAAGGCGCCACAAACTTAAATCACCTTAAGCAAAGAGGTCAGATATGATGTCTGTGTGTTTCACTTTAATTAAAATATAACTGTAGGCCATCAAATGTCAGAACAATTAACAATATAAAGCTAAAGCATTTCCCTAAATTCTGACATATTCAGGTTCAATTTTCAATTAACTTTAGCCTGACATGTGTCTTCATTATTGAATTAAATCACAATTTTAAACTAAGCTTTCAACTACTTCCATAACTTTCCCACGGGTTGGTTAACCAATTCAATGTCACGTTCAAAACTGTTCAGCTTTGGCTACAGTTCCTGCGGGTCTCCCCCCAAAAAAAAAATAAAAACATAAGCGAAACGAACCTTTGGCTTGTTGTTTTTGCCCACGCAACCGCAATGGAAAAACAAACGCAGAGACAGGGGGCGCCTCCCTCCAGCCAGGGTCTCTGGTTGTGTCCCTTCAAGGCAGTAAAGCAATTTGCATTTCGCGTTAATTTTACATGCAAATAAATGTCGTATTTAAATGCAATTAAAAATGTTTACCTGGTTGCATTGCAAAAATGTATTGTACATATTTTTTTTTTTATTTTGTATGCTTCTCATGCTCAGGGGCATGCCGTTACATGTGACTTTTGGGATTTTGACTCCATTTGGTTGCTTTTTTAATTATTATGAACTTTGTTCAATACCTGAAGGTATTTACTTACGAATATAGGAATTTAAAATAGCTGAAAAGTACTTGAATACCCTTTACTGGTAGAGTGAAAAGGGTATACCAAGTTCCTTGAATGTATGTAACGGGCAGAAGGAAGCATTTTCGAAACCCAAAATTAATCAAATCTAAAATTTCATTAAGATAAGATAATAAATAGCTGAGCTTTTACAATATAACCTTTTGTCTTATATTTGTCTGTGTTTTCTTTGATGCGTGCGCTGTCTGTTAAGATAACATTACTGTCTGCTAACATTAGCTCTGTTAATTAACATAAGAGATGGCTATAAAACACTTCTTCCCTTGAGTAACGGGTATATTGAAGTCTGGCAGGAACGACTTTAACTTAAGCTCTCGTTATACCCTTGCAAAGGGTATTATAATTTTGCCCAGAAGTTTGCAACGCATAGAAATATTCATTTCCGACCCCATAAACTATATATATTCTTGATCGGGGCGACGAGCTGAGTCGTTTGAGCTTTGTCGGTCCGTCTGTCTGTCCGTCTGTCTGTCTGTCCGTCTGTCTGTCCGTCTGTTTCTACGCAAACTAGTCTCTCAGTTTTAAAGCTATCGAGCTGAAATTTTGCACAGAGTCTTCTTTTTACTGCACGCTGCTAATATGTCGAAACCGACCGGATCGGATGACTATATCTTATAGCTGCCATAGGAACCTTCGGTCAAAAAATGGGTCTTAGTGAGAAAAACTTTTTTGTTTTCAATGTTAGCGGCCTTAAACTCGGCCATTATTAATATTATATGCTATCAAACAGATTTGCAAATTTTGGTCAAGATCGGATGACTATATCTTATAGCTGTCATAGGAACCATCGGTCGGAAAATTGGTCTTAGTCAGAAAAACTTGTTTGTTTTCAGTGCTAGCGTCATAAAACTCTGCCATAATTATTATTATACGTTTTCAAACAGATTTGCAAATTTTGGTCAAAATCGGATGACTATAACATATAGCTGCCATAGAACCGATCGGTCGGAAAATGGGTCTTAGTGTAAAAAACTTTTTTGTTTTCGAGTAAATCGTTCTTAAAGTCGGTGATTCTCAATATTAAACGCTTTCAAATTAATTTGAAAAAGTTGATCGACATCGGGTGACTATATCTTATGGTTGTCATAGGACCGATCAGTCGGAAAATGTGTCTTAGTGAGAAAAACTTTTCTGTTTTAAATTTTATCTTTCTTAAACTTCGCGATAGTTAATTTGATATGTTTTCAAAAAGATTCGCGAAATTTTGGTCGAAATCAGATGTTTATCTGTCGGAAAATGGGTTTTAGTTAAAATTTTTTTAGATTTTTATGTTCTTAAACTCTGACATTTCAAAAACAGCATTTGCAAGGGTATAAAAACTTCGGCACAGACGAAGTTAGCTTGGCCTTCTCGTTTTTGATTAATGCTGAAAGTCTTTTTTCGCACATCCTTCAGAGCGTTTGTTAGAAATATTTGCTGCTCTTTTAAGAATCCCTCTTTAGTAAAAAGACTTCTTTATAAATCTGTTCCGATTATAGCATTTCAAGGTTCATTTGTAGGCCTGAAGTGCATAGTGTTTGCTTGATGAGACCATCTCAAAAGAATTGACGATGAAATTCTCGTGGAATAATACAATCTCAAAAAAGTTCTGATAGTTCTACGTAAGTGTGTTAAAATGTACTGTTAATGTTTGCTATGCTACTTTATTTGCTCATAAAACTTTTAGTAAACATCTTTAAACACACGATTAGAGGTGGGAATGAGACACAACAATTGTTCCGATCCTAGTCTTCCCGTATACATATTTTGTCAAGTGGATCGAAACTCTAAAGTTCCGGGTCCCTAATAATCCAGGTCCTAAGATGCTGATATCCCGGCTTGATCGAATATTTATATAGTTTTCAGGTATAAGATTCCATGGCCCTAAAATGCTAAGCAAGGTCCAGAACCGGTTTTTTGGGTCCCTCGAGATGGACCATGAACCGACGTCAAGCCGAACCGGACCACTTTTTCGAAAAATTTGTTTCGTTTCACAAAATTTGTTAATTCTTCCAACGACACACATAGGGAAACTCTAGAACTCTAGAGTTTTTAGTATAAACGATTGCATTTCGAACTAAGATTGGATGTTTTTTTATATAAAGAGACAAGTTAAGTAATGGTTCCTAGATTATATTAAATGAAACTGTTTGAATGAAATCTACACTGCTTTGAATAGACGGTTTTAAATACAGTTTCAACCTAACGTGAGACACCTGATCCAAGCATATTAAAGTGACTTTACATAACAAAGAATACAATTTTAATTCGATTTGAAAACCTTATATAGGTAAAAAAAATATTCATATGTTTATATACGGACTGCATTGTTGTCTTTCTCATGGTTTAAAATTTTGGAAAGGACATAAATATTGCATTAATTGTCCTAGTGTAAATATATGGTTGTCGCTTTCCGCTGGCAAAGTGGACAAAGAGTTTGTCTACTCTGGGTTTTGACATGCGCTGTTATCTCAGTGTTTCCTTATGTAATAAACAAGAGATCTCACTTTTCACATGAGAGCTGATGTTTGGTGCGCTTGGATTAAAATGTATTTAATGTACATATGCGACAAAGTGTCGCGTACATGCGCTAGTATATATTTAGTAAATCATACATATATATATATATGTACTCGCCACACTAGCTCTTCCAACAGCTCAGGTATCAGTTGAACGAGCCTTTTCAACACTTAAGTTTGTTCTTTCTGATCTAAGAGCTAGTATGGACGAACAGCTGCTGAAATATATACTGCTTATTTACCTGCTCTGAGAGGTTCTCAAAATTGTATATGTCAGCTAATGAATTCGATGATTAAATAAGCTTAACTAAAGGATATTATTTTAAAAATTATTTATAGAAAGATATATTAAATAAAAGTATTAATAAATGAAAGATAATCGATGTTCAGGGGTTCTATCAAGAACCGGATCTTAGCCTTTAAACCCCTGGACGTAACCTTCTTCAGAGTTTTTGAGGTTTGTAGTGGATATTTCTAAATTTTTCAAATTTGTTAGAGTTCCAAAGTTCTTTATACAGGCATCGGCTTATGTAGGGATGTAAGTGGGTTTAAAATTAGTTTCTTAAGTCTTCTTTCTTCGAATAGTATTTTTGCGACTTAAGTTCTGAACAAACGATTCTCAAAGTACATATATCCCCATAAGTATAATTATTTCTCTAAGATTCTACTAGAGGTGAAACTCTTTTCAAGGAAATTGTAAAAAATGGTCGTTTAGGGAGCATAACTTTTACTAAGACAGCAAAAGGCGACAGCAACAGCAACATATAAAGTTGGCTTTGCTCTACTTTGATAAACTCGTTACTCAGCGGAAGAAATATTCATTAGCCTTTTGTCATAAGAATAGCCTACTTCGACAGTCTCTTTTGGCATATCACTTAACAGAGCATTAACAGTATGTTAAGTAAACAGACTGCCGCATTTTTGTGCTTTATGACACATGCTTTTTTAACCTTAACCAACATTCAACCGTTTCCCCTTTGCTGACTCATTTCTCTCTCAAGATATTGATTTAACTGTTTGGCCCATAAAAAAAGAACCAGCTGTTATTTCTGAATCATTCTCAGATGACAAATTCTCTCTGATTCTCTTCGCCCTCAAAATGTTTGCTTAGCAAATTTTTCGATTTAAACATCTTTCTTCAATTAAAGCTTGAAAATGGATTTTAGGATACTTGTTGCTTGGCTTTAGTTGTGAACGAGTCACTTGAACAAATTTGCGCTGTCGCCCTACACAAACAACAACAATTTGGTATCCCGAAATACGTGAAATTTTTCCAGCCACTTCACTTGAAATTTTTTTTTGTTGGTGTTGGCTGCTGATGCTGCTGCTGCTGCTGCTGCTTTTGTTGTCGAGTGTGTAAGTACACACTGTGTACTGTGTGCCACGTAGGTGGCACATTGACAACGGCAATGACATCGGATCGCAATGTAAGCGGCCACTTGACATTTTGGCAAATTAGTTGCGCCTCGATTTTCCATGTTGTGTAGCGGAAGGAATGTGCTACTCAAATTTGTGTGATTTTTCAAGAGGATATTTATTTTGTAGTTAGATTGAAGAGTTTGAGTAGAGATAGAGAGAGAGAGAGAGATGGAGAGAGAAAGTGTGCCAAGTGATGTCTCAATTTACTTCGATTTAGTAAAAAGGGATCAAGTTTAGTTGTGAAGATTGTATATTTTGTAATCTTTGCAGTTTTTGTTTTTAAAGTAACCGCCAAGATGTGGATATAACGATATTGTAGTGTTAAGGTGTTGGTAAGAAAATGAATGATGGTCACTCTGTAGATAGAGAATGGACGATGACGAAACAAAGAGTAGAAGGCAGTGGAACGAACAGACAGACAGACCAAATCCTGTATCGCCAAACCGTAAAGAGACAAACCCGTATAGAGACATTGTTAGTAAGTAATAGTAAACCGTGTGTAAATAGTAAACCGTGTAAATTGTGTATAAATAAAAACCCGTTCGATTATATCGCTGATTGTTGATGTGGAAATTGGGGTCCAAATATGGAAATCTGTCGAATTGCATTGACACAGAAAAATTTTTCATAGATCTTTAAACCAGTTCTGTGTTACCACCGATTAAATCCTATAAGACCCGTTCGATTATATCGCTGATTGTTGATGTGGAAATTGGGGTCCAAATATGGAAATCTGTCGAATTGCATTGACACAGAAAAATTTTTCATAGATCTTTAAACCAGTTCTGTGTTACCACCGATTAAATCCTATAAGATAAAAGATACATTTTTCATCGGAATCTTCATAAAATTAAATATACCGATTTCTATAATTTAAATTTATTTTCAATAGTTTCAATAGTTGTACCAAAAACGTTTATTATTGGTAATTAAAAGTAATTGAAGTAATTTCTGAAACAATTTTCCATTACTATTTGTAATGGTAATTAAATTTGTAATTACCCAAAAAATTGTAAATATTGTAAATTGTAATTTCGATTTACAGCCCTGCTCCACCTAGATTCTTTAGCTCAAAAAGTATTTTGAAAAGAATTTTAAAAGTAATTGAAATAATTTCTGATACAATTTTACATTACTATTTGTAATGGTTATTAAATTTGTAATTTCCCCAAGAATTGTAATTCTAATTTCTATTTACAGCCCTACTCCACCTACATTCTTTAGCTCAAAAAGTATTTTGAATTTATTTTTAGTTTCAAAATCTTAAATTGATACACTTTTCTCTGGTACACCGCATGTTGTTGTGACACTCTACAACGACACTTCATCTTCCGCTCAACCCAGCTCCCTCTTGCTCTCCCTTTCTTTCTTCAGCTGCAATCTCAGGCTCAATTAACATGTTTTCCCGCTTTATGGCTCTTGCTGCAGTCTGCTAGCAGAAATGTAAAACATTCAACAACTACTACAGAGAGAGCTTCAGCTTTAGAGGCAGTTAGCCAGCACTTAACCCGTCGCTGAGACGTCTCCTAAATGTTCAAGCCATAACACTTAAAGTCACATTTCACAGTTGCCAATTCCCCACCCAGAGAAGTCGATGCCAAGTCGTCGTCCATGCACTTTGTGTGGCTCATTAAGAAACAAAATGTAAAAATGCGAGCAGGCAAATTATGAGCGGCCATCAACCAGTCTGATATCGGCGGATAGAGAAAATCAGTGTAAATATTAATTTTTAAATGCAGAAATTTCTACACTGTGATTTTTATATCTCGGAAATGTTAATTCTAATCTTTAAAATATGCAAAAAACAGAAGCCAGCATAAGCAATCTTTTTCTTTTTTTTTTTTTGTGGTACCCTAGAAAGATAAACCCTGAAAAACTTTTTGCTCTTGTCATTCGGTGACAGTTGCAAACATTTCGGTTTTTTGAATATTTCGGATTATTTTTGTTTTGATTGTCACAAAAAGCAAGCAACAGTAACAAAATCTAAAGGAGGAGAAACCAGTTCTCATTGTGTTTGTTATTGTTGCCGAATGCATTGTGGCTGTTGTTGTTGCGGTAGTCCCTCTGTTTAAACATGTTTGACACGGACTCTCATGGGGTTCCCTTCTGCCCAATTTCGAGTAAATACATGTGTGTCTGTGTGTGTGTATAAATAAGTTTTGGCTGGCGCAACCCGCAGCATTCTCATCTGCAAAAAAAAATAAAAATAAATAACAATAACAAGAACAGCAACAACAACTGGGACCATTCTGGCATTTCTGGCAGTGACAAGCCACATACCAAGAGCAGCAAACAAAATGTTGACAGGCCGACCAACCCACAATTTCAGAGGGGGAAGAGGGAGCTCGGACCGCAACTCTTTTTCCCTTAATAATTTAATTTGTATAAATTTACCCAATATGTCAAATACTCATCAATTTGGGTGACCATTTTAGGGCAGCGGCAGGGTCTCGCCTAATTAGCGAGTATTTGCTCATTACACGCTCCTTTGTCGTTCTGTGAGAAAACTTTACAGGGATTTTGAATTAATTTTCAGTATTTTATGTTTATTAACTGCAGAAGTGAAGATCAAATGTTTATATATTTTAAATTGTTTGTTTCTAATTTTAATTTCCAACATTCGTAACAAGGGAATAACTAAATTTCCAGTACAAACTGGAACATTTGTCTTACTTTTTTTCTTTCTAACCAATGAAAGTTACAGCTACTTTGATTTTATTGCATCCTTAAGTTACGCTTACCCAAACTTATCTAACGTAAACTTACTTAACCCTGCACAGCCTAGCCTAAACTAAGTTAACCTAAACTAGCATAATCTTACCTTAACCTAGCTAAATCTAAACTAGTCTAGTCCTACCTAAATTCACCTAGAAAAAGTGTGCAAAAGGCATGAGGCTTCAAGAAAAGTTCAAGTTCCCAAAGCGAACATTCTGCAAGGGTTTTTTGTGAACATTTTTCAACACATAAAAGAGCTATTGCTGCCCCAAATTTATAGTCGACCTAGCCCTCCAGTTTTATGTTTATGAGCACAGTACAAGCCATTTTGTACTCAGAACGACAGAAAATTCCTTTCGTCACAGTACTTCATATAAATAGAAACACTTTCTAACAGCACATGAGCATCAAAGCAAAGCCAAGGTGTTTCTAATTATATGAAACACTGTGACGAAAGGAATTTTCTGTCAAGAACAATCCAGAACAAGTAAGAAAGTCGGTCAAGCCCGACTCTAATCTACTCTGTACCTGGAGTAGCTGCTGAAATCAGCGCTGCTGAAAAATAGATGGCGCCACTACTTGCATTGAACAATGAGGGATTTTCAAAACTGACCAATAGATGACGCCAATACAGCCAGGGCGGGGTAATTAACTTTCTTTTGGCCATAACTTGAGTATAGTTCAGCCGATCTTTATCATTTCTTCGGCAAATCGATGCAGAATTTTGATTACTCAATATCTCTAGAAGATTTAAGCCATATATCTGCAAAATTGTGGGAGATATGATGTTTTTCCGAATTTCGTGGGCGGCAATTGAAAATAAACTTGATCTGCCTGCAAGTACAGGGTGGTCCATCTAGTGTTTCGAATTTGAACTATTCATAATTTGACTTTAAAAACGTCAAATTTCGTTCGGAAAGAAACTAATATTTAGTAAAAACTTTGACATTTACGAAATGGTTCGCTATTCGCTTGAAGAAAGTTGGGAAATGCTAAAAACATCTTTCTAAAGTCGTGAGTTCTCGACTCAAACTGTGCGAAATTTGAAGAAAACTTTTCACAAAAAAAATGTTTCGAAAACTCAATTTGTGGTTCAATTCGTGAAGCGAGTTCGTGAAACTGGAATGTTGGTGGATAAACCAACCCGTGTACGTGCTCGTCCGGTGCGCTCGACCGAAAACACTGCTGCGGTTGCTGAAAATGTGCGTGAACTCGCCATCGATCTTAACAATTGGACATTTCGCGCACTTCTTTGATGCGAATTTTGCATAAAGACCTTGCCATGAAGCCATACAAAGTTCAATTGGTGCAGCAGCTAAAGCTAATTGACCATCCGAATCGTCTACAGTTCGCAAATTGGGCGTAAGATCGTTTGGCCGTAGATGGTGAACTTTACCGAAAAATCATCTTTTCGGATGAAGCACATTTCCACCTCGTTGCTTATGTTAATAAACAAAATTGTCGCATCTTGGGCACAGAAAATCCGCATATCATCATCGAGAAGCCAATGCACACACCACGTGTCACTGTTTGGTGCGGACTTTGGTCTCGAGGCATCATTGGTCCATTTTTCTTTGAAAATGAAGAATGAGCCACCGTGACCGTGAATGGTGAATGTTAAGTGATTGGTTCTTCGAGGAAATTGAGGCGGAAGACTTGGACGATATTTGGTTTCAACGAGACGGCGCTAAGTGCCACACAGCGCACGCCACAAACGATTTTCTGCGCCCTATCTTCGAAAGTCGAATAATCAGAAAATATAGAGAAGCTGTGATCTGACACCGTTAGACCAGGACAAATTTTATGCAAACAATCCTGAAACAATTGATGAGTTGCAGAACAAGATTCGAGTTGCTATTGCTGACATACGTGCCGAAACCATTGAAAATGTTCTCAAAAATTGGGTGGATCGAATGGGCTACTGCCAAGGTGGTGGTCATATGACCGAAATTGTTTTTCATAAATAAATGACATGAACTAACCTTTCCAATAAATGTTCAACCGTTTTTTTTATAGCAAAATGAAATTCCAATATTTAAATGGACCACAGAAATTTGGGTCCTCTACATGTCAAACTTCTATCTATTATCTCTCCTATCTCAGACGGACAGCATCGACTTAGGAAAGTACTAGCAAATTGTAAACGATTGTCATTGCTACTTTCAAGGATACAAACCGCGCAGAAATGAGGTCGAATCTGATTCAGAGATTCACAGAGGTTTTTAGTCACCGGTTCGGTTCACAACATGGTTTTTGGAGCTAATCGAGCCATGTTTTCGGTTATGTTTAGTAGCTTAAACTTACTATATTAACCAGCCTGTCCCTGGTACCGAGTTTCTCAAAATTATACTCTTTGATATGAAAACGATGCAATTAAAAAGCTTTAAAATGTGCAAGGGTGTTTTTCGCGTGTTTCTATATACACACGGTTACTATTTACAATGTCAATACGGGTTTTCTGTCCATTTATATACTTTATATACAGCGTCTCGCCGCTCTTCTCTCTGTCTTATGCGTTCTCGTCTGTCTGTCTACTCTCTGCATTCATTCCATATACAGTGTGACCGTTGTCTCTGTTTTAAAATGCCTTAACGCTAAAATACTTATCAAAGTTAATAGTTAGCAAACTTTCTAAATTGTAAAATATGAGTATTGCCGGCTCTAGGTCATTTAAAACACACAAATATGTTTGATGTTTTCCAATATATTTCGGTTGCTCCTCGGCAACCATCTTCAGGGACACTTAAAAAACAATTTACCAATTACATTTTAACATTGATTCGATCAAAACAAAAAAAAAAAAAAAAGATTTTGAACATACATTATTTTACACGTCTGCTCCGTTCGGCGTGGAGTTGGTTACCGATCTATAATTTGTCAGTAAGTGTCTGTATAGGTGAGCACAGTTTTCCGTGTACGTCTTGTAGTTAAGTCTCTTGTCTGTTGGTGTGTCAATTATATGCAGCATCTCTATAGTGCAGCGATTGTTTTATTGGTTTTCTTGCTGTAGGATTGTTGTTGCTTCAAAATTCGGCGAGTGTCCACTATCCATTTTTTGTGTGGTTGTTTGATGTCTGAGTTTGTAGTCCGATCTATGTTGAGATATCCTTGTTTCTAATTGTGATTTTGTTGTACCAATGTACAATTTGTTGCAACTGTTTTCTGCATTGCATGGTATATTGTAGTTAACATTACTCCTATCGGCTAAGGCTATTTTGGACTTCGTCTTATTGAAAAAGTTTCTCATTGTGCTGTTAGGTTTGTGGGCTAGTTGTATGTCTTGTTTGTTGAAGCAGTCTGAAAGGGCGAACCGTTCCGAAAGCTTAGGAACTTACGTCAGAGACTTGTGAATTTAAGGTTGCTGTTTTTTTTTGGAAATTTGATTTCATAATTTTTGTTGGGAAATCATTGTCTTTCAAAATTTGTTTGATTTCTGAAATGGTCTCCTTATGATATATTTCATCGCTTATGTTTATCATCCGTTGTATACAACCCCTTGCTGTATTTATTACCATGTTTTTCGGGTGTTTGGAATGGTAATTGATAATTCTGCCTGATGCTGATGGCTTCTTGTACCACCTTAGCTTTAGTTGATTTCCCTGTCTGGTAGTTTGCCATCCATCTCCAATTCCATGGTGAAATTTCATGTGAAACGAGTTTAGTGCGTCAAGTGTGTTCTAAATCTCTTCCTCTTTCGTGATGGCAAACAAATCGTCTACATATTATGTAAGCAATCTTGGTGGGTGCTTTAGTTTTCTGACTGTGCTGGCAAGGAGTTCCTCCATCACGATGTCTGCTATAACCGGGGATGCTGGAGATCCCATCGGCATGCCTTTTAACTGTGTATATATGTCGTCCACAAATTTAAAATATATATTTTCTACAATACAGAATTTTAAGATTTCCATAAATAGTTGTTTGGGAATTTTCGTATACTCTTGTATTTTGATTGTATTTTGATTACAAATCTACAGAGGCCATGCGACGGTGCACCGACGTACGAGCAAATTGGTCGCAGCGGGGTTCCTTCCTTATGGATTTTTGGGTCTATGATCTTGTCATGAGCTTATTCCTTTCGGCTATTGAAATAAGCTCCAATTTAAGCAGTTTGTCCACCAAGCTGTTATTTTTAGTATCGATATATTTGTAAACAATTCCAAAGTCCACACAATCGTTCTTTCTTTACAGTTTTTTTTTCTTGTTAGTAAATAAAGAGTCTAGCGTTTTACTCTAACCGTAGTTTTCATGTGGGAAATTCTTGATGCATGAGTGTATACAATTTTCTCCTTTTTCTCTGAGTGTAGTCATAGCAACTGGTAATTTTATTTGCTTCTAAATAATTTGCCCATTTGGACACAATATCTACCCAATCATTGGTTTTCGAATAGGAACAGCTCTTGTACTTTTAGCATTGTTACAATTCGAAAGAAACTAAGCTTGATACGTTTTCCACCCCTGGCAATATTTACTTAAATCTGCTTACTGTCACGACTGGTTCTTTGTCAAATCTGTCATACAGTAAGCAAGTAGCGGGAACCCTCCAACCTAATATTCATTTCCCCCCTTTCTTTTGCAGTACATTTTATGCGCATTTTTTTTTTTTTTTTTTTTTGCACATTTTCATGACACTAAATGTCACTAATTTGACACAAAATGTCAGCGTTGATAATGCGAAATATGGTATGTGTCAGAAAAAAACATAACTCTTCAAGCTTTTAACAACCAAATTTGTCGCATTAGTTTTGCACCGCAAATCAAACTGGCAGAGGCAGAGGGATAAATGTCGAATACAACGACAAAGAGAAAGGAAGATAACATTGAAATTGCTTTTTAGTTGGTCCCTGAGCAGCGGCACCAAGTTACTCCTTTTATGGTAGCGCAAACATTTCACAAACCTGAATACACCAAATAAGGTCAAAATTGCAACACAAGAAAAGAAATCAGGGAATATGAGTTCTGGGGAAGTGTCTGGTTTTCTGTCAGAAGTTTGCGCCGGCTTAATCCTAATTTATGCTTAAATAATGAGGGAATTGATCATGTTACTGTGAGTGAGTCACCCTAATGTTTCTGCAAGTCCAACTTCTTGGGCCGTGAGTAATGTGAGGCGCATTGCAGTTGCCTTAAAAAGCGCGTTAAAAAAAGCTTAAAAATATTACTTACATTCATGACAAGATATGAATTTTAAGCGAACTTCACATTGATTTATGCGCCAGACCAGAGGAAGCAGCCAAAGCAGTCAGCTGGATGGTTTTTTAAATTGGATTACGACTGGCAGTTGTCTCCTGCTCATGATTTGCATGCCAAGTGATTAACTATAAGTCGAAGGCAGCAGAGTTTGTGTATGTAATTAATTAGCAATGTTGGCAAACAACGAAAAAAAAACTGCAGACGAAACAAATAAATAAACAAATGCCAAAGGAAACTCAATAGGGGAGGCGCTCCCCCACAGTCTGACAGACAGACAAACCGCAGAATCTAATTTTGAAAACGTCTATACACAACATGTGCACTCATTTGGCAGGAAGGGGAGCAGGGGATGGAGAGAAAACAAATGTAAAATAATATTTGAAATTGAAAGAAGGTATCAAAATATTTTCATGACAAATTTAAAACAACACAACCATGAAGTGGAACACGTCTTGGTGTAGTCACCATCAAACCAACAAATGGTCAAAACAAATACGAAGCGAGGAAGCGAAATGCGAAACAAGTTCTGCGGCTGGCAATGAAGCGCAACGAGACATGAAATGCGAACAGGCGTGAGCAGGGGTGGGTAGTGTGGGAGTGACATCAAGTAGTTTTACCCATAATCCCTGAGAAAACTTCAAATTGATCAATGTATGATAAAGTTGTCATCAACCCCTCTTCGCTCACGTGTCTCCGTTTACAATTCATTACCAACGCAGCCTCAAAGTTAATCCCAGATTCGACTGACCCAAAAAGCCAATTTAAGTTCGTGTTCTGGCACACTCCACGTCCAAATCCAAACCATTGTCTGGCTAAGATCAAACTCAAAATGCATAACGGCATCTTTGAGTGATTGTTAATGCGAATGCGAATGCAATACCCCCTCAACACACACGCCACTTCGCCAAAATGTAAGCCACTTAATCTTATAAAGCGTCGCTACGCGTCGTCTTTGGCCAAAGAAGAGAAGCAGCGCGAATGCATTAAGCCGGAGAAGGGTAACTGGAAAACAAAAAGTAGGAAGAAGTGCGTGAGGGATTTGGCACCACACAACACAAATGCTGAACATGAATAAAATGAAAAAATTCGAAGGAATGTGTTGTTTGCCGGCTCGAGATCAAAATAGCTATCGACCTTACAAAATAGCTAGAACTGGTGGGAAAATATGGTTTCTCTTTTATGTACCTAGACAGTAATGGCCACGCCTGCCTCGCAGGGGCCGAACACATTGCGCTATTCACACCAACACGAGTAACAGGAGAGCAAACAGCTTTTCAGTCGCTGGCAAAGAAGATTTAACAAAGAAGCTCATTTTGAAAGAGAGAGGCGTCTCTACAAAGAAAATTTAACATAGAACAGTACCGGCCAAATGGAGAGTAGAAAAAAGTGCGCTTGTTTTGGTGAGCAAGCGAGCTCTCTGCAGACTACAGCCGTTTTACCAGCAATTCAGTGTTCACCAAATCACGCAATCATGAGTTCGGCTCGCGTTTGCTTAAAAACACGACTGATTCCGGCTCCTAGAAGCTTTGCCTGGCCGGTTCTGACATAGAAGCAGGGTTCCCCAAGCAGAGAGCGCGAAAATGTGTCTGTCTCTCTCTCTAACACACAATGATGCTTGACTTCGGCAAGCATTCGGTTTGAATTGGCGAGTATATTCGGCCCGCAGGGGCTAAGGCTGGGAAACTCTGCATAGAATCAGATACTTGTCAACTGTTCGCTGTCATTTTCGCTCTCTGAGTAATTATCTGCCTATGTCCGTCTCCCTCTAACCACTGTATTTTATTATGTCGACAATAATTTTGAGTAAACTATCTTGTTGTCACAATGAAGTATCTCTTTGTCACAATGGAGTTAACATCACAAACAAATTGTGCTTCTATGTTAAATCATCTTTGCTCTCTATTAACTACTTAGTGAAATGTAAAGACTTTACTCAAAAGAGTTTTGACATAGGAACATAAGGAGGATAGAGGGAGAATCTAAAATAACTCAGGGAGCGAAAATGACTGCGAACAGCGGACTGATATCTGAGTGAAAAGTTGTCGACGCAGCAAATTGTGTTTCTATGTTAAATTTTCTTTTTCGAACGGTCGATAGAGCAGGGCATCCACACATGAATTTGTGCGACGAACAAATTTGTCAAACAGAAATTAAATTGCCCACTAACCAGGCAAACATTTCTCACGAACATCATTTGCTTGAAAATCTCAACAGGTAAACATGAAAATATGGCAGCAAAAACTAACATCATGGCCTAGATGGCGATACAAAATAGCTTAAAGCATCTTTTTATCATTTTGGGGGCATTCAATGAATTCCAGCCAGAACTCATTGCTCATTTGAGCACGTGTTCTCTCTACAATTATTTTTGACAAATGATGTTCGTGCACTTGTTCCCATACAATGACGTTTCTATTCTCTGCGCACTAAAAGGCGAACACAAAAACATTTCGTTTCGTCGAACAAATTCGTGTGTGGATGCCCTGCTTTAAGCAGTTTGGAGCTGGTCTACGTCGCTTTAAGGAATGTATCGATATAAAACTGCACACATTGTTTCATTTTCATTCGCTCAAAACTTATTTATCAAAAGTAATTTTGTCTTTTCACATTATAATATTGATTCATAAACATGATAAATAAACAAAATATAATATTTGTGAATAAAGTCAAGCCCTTATTTGCTATTTATTGAAAACAATAAACTTTCGTTAAATTTAAATTTTCCATTTTATTGAGCCACCTTAACCCTAATAATCTCTTGACTATTTAAACCACAGCCACAACTCAATTTGCACCGTTTGGCCCACGTGTTGCATGTTACACGAAATTGCTGTAAATAATATTTATGTGTTGACTCTTTGTCTGCACTTTTTGGACCTCGGATAAGCTACTTAAGCGCGTCTCATATATCTACAGCTTTATGGCTTAAATGCGTTATAATTCAAGCTGGAAATGTTTGACCACCTGTTTTGACAGACAGACGAAAGTCGTTGTCACGTCTCGCCGAGCGCTGGCCGCATAAATATCAGACATCAGACTTATGATGTTGCCTTGTATGGCTGGCGTTTATTAAAAAAGTAATATTTAACTATTAAACGAAATTATTTAACAAGCTGCAGATAATCAAGATTTTTTTGGCAAAATAATAAAATATTTCTATGAAATACTAAGTTCATATCACAACCCTAAATCTTTTCTTAATGAGCTTCTGCTGTCGGCTTTTTGGCACGACTTTTGCCATTCTGTTTTTTTTTTTTTAGGATGTCCAAAATGCAACTACTTAAATTATGGGCCACATTTTGTTGATAATCAGGCCTAAGTAGTAGCTCGTTGGCAACTTGTTGCTAATGCTGGCGCCAGGCAACATTATGCATTTGCCAACAAAGTCTGTGATTTTTATCTTGGCTCTCGCTTGTGTCGACTGGTGGTAAATGGGCGTAGGGATAGAATGTTACAGTCTGTAGTTAAGATTGAGTTGTCTACGTCTTGAGCCAAGTTTTTAAACCATTTAGTTGATATCTGATAGTTATTTTAATAGAAAGAAACAATGTGAAACGTGTTTAAAAAAGAATATATAAGTTAAGGAATGTTTTTATAAGGATTGCAAATGCCGTAGCTCCGATTCGCGAACTCGAATCAAAGTTTACCAAGACGCACCTTGGTTCGTCTCATGTTTACCAAATTGAAACAGAAAATCAATAAATTTGGTAAAAATACAAAATAATATTCCGAATTTTTTTCATATTTGTTTGACTAAGACCTGAGTCGAAGATGATTTAGAAAAACCGAAGTCTAAAATAATATAAATAATCGTTTTGTTATTTGAAAGACATTGGCGAACATCCACATATCGGAGATAACTTTCTAAGTCTTCATCTATTGCTTTTGCGAATCATTTAGTATACTTGAATAGAAGATCTTAAAACTTAGGCTACAATGGGTCCGACTGTAAAACTAATTTTGTATCTTTATCCAGAATTTTTACCTGCGTGAACTAAGTATACGTGCAACTGGCCGTTTTTTGCTCATAACTCGAGTATTGTTCATCCGATCTTTATCATTCCTTCAGCAAATCGATAAATAATTTTGATTACTAGATATCTCTAGAAGGTACGAACCATCTATCATCAAAACTGTGGAGGATACATGTTTTTTTCCAAACTGCGGGGGCGGGAGGGTGCGTATCAAAAATTGAAAATAAACTTGATCTGCCTGCAAGTATAAGAAATATATGTCCCATACATGTCAAACCTCTATCTCTTACCATCTCTGAGATCTCTTCGTTCATACGGACGGACGGACGGACAGACGGACAGACGGACATGGCTATATCGACTCGGCTGTTGATGCTGATCAAGAATATATATACTTTATAGGGTCGGAAACGATTCCTTCTCCCTGTTACATACTTTTGCACAAACTTAATATACTCTGTGTACCTTTGGTACGGAGTATTAAAATATATAAATTAGTTTTAATATTCACTTTCTAACAAAAATATTCAATCAGTTATTTCGTCATCTTATGAAATAAGTAAATGTGCTTAGGGTAATTTACAAAATTGTTCTTATTGAACTAAAACAATGGCTTTTTAATAGTTTATATGTTTGCCTTTTAGCTTAATAACCTGATTTAATCTACCAGGCAAGAAGTCTACCAGTTTTTCCAGGATTCAAAGGCTATTCTCCTTCCATTCTGCTACTAAAACTTATTTTAGCTGTTTTATGGTCACTTTTATAAACTTTGTCTGAAAGGATTCCTCATGGATCCGCAATTGTATCGCTGGCCACTCCAATACTGGTATATTTCTTGAATAAAAGAAATCTTTTGTGAAGCGGACTGTGTGAATTGGGTAGTTGTCTTGTTGAAATGTCCAAATATTTCTATCTCCAACATAATCAACTAGGACATTATAATGTCGGGCGGTTTTTGGCCCATAACTTCAAATTTTGGGGGTGTTCAAAAACCAAGTATGAAGATATGCTTTTCTCGACCTGCTTTACAGCGTAAGCTGTCATTTCATATTTTGGCTGTAACACTGTGTTATCTAACAAGTAAACACAGATCTCCGCATTTGTTTTAGTTGATATAAAGCAGAGAGATGGTTTTTCTGCATGACCAAAAGCTGCCCAAACCATCAGTGCACCACCACCGAAATTTCCGGTGACCGACTCAATATTTAATACTGCCGTCAGGGCCATCCATGTTGAACTTTTTTTCATAAGAAAAATTTAACTGCTGGAACTCGTCGGTCCAAAATTTATATTTTTCAAGCAAATGCCAAACGGGCGCTTAGGTGGCGTGGCAGTAGCTTTGGAGCGCTCTTGCGTAAAGCATATATAACGTGTAAATATACTGCCAAAACTAGATTTACTCTTCTTTTGGATACCTTAAGACTTACTTGGTGCTTGATCTGCATGCAAGACACGTCTTCTTGGACCTCGAGACGCCGAATTCGCCATTTACACCTTTTGTCTATCGTGGTCGATCTGCCGGAGAATATAATTTTACCACGACTATCGAGATTTTTTATGAAGATGGCGTTTGTATTTCGATCTTCTGGTAGCCAGGGCTGCAAACCGGTTTTGAACCGAATCTGTTCGAACCCGGAATTCCGTTTTTTTTTCGATGTGAACCAAACCCTGAACTGAACCACGACGACACAAATAGTTGAACCCGAACCCGTTCCGAACCCAAGCTTATGGTTCAGTTAAAAAAAAATTGTTATTTTCTCCTTCTCGCACTCCCAATGGTTATTAACACAAATACATGCATATATGTATATTTGTACATATGTAAAACAATTTAAATACGTGAAGAATCAGAGCGTGCTATTGTATGTAGTATTTCTTTGCCTACCTATGTACATATGTATACGTTCACAGATATTAATTTTTAATATACTACAAATTCAATGTAAACACCTATGTACACTGCACAATGTATTGAACGTTTTATTTCTCATCTTATACATATACATATGCGCCAATCTAACCAACTCGGTGCATGCTACTGCAGAAACATGTCAGCCGAATACAAACAGAAGTGTGTGCCACACGCAGCGTTGCCAATTTACCTTTTTTTCCCCACCAGATAAAGCCGGAATCTATTCCGTTTGGCCGGAGCCTGCAATTCTAGCTAATTATTTGACATTGTTTAGCTATTTTACATTAATCTCTTCACCTTCTTCGTCTTCAAAAGAAGACAAAGGCATTTTTGATCAAATCATTGTGAAAAAAAAGTTCCAAGTGTGGCGAATACACACCAATGGATGCTCAATTTTGTGTGAATGACTGATTAAAGTGTGTACGAGAAAGCATAATCAATTGGACTGAATATTTATGCACCAGCAATGAAGGAAGTCCATATTCAGCAAACGAGCGCCAATCTCACGTCAATTATAATCTACATCTTACAGTCCTACAATGGTTTTATGCGTCAGATGTATACCTATTGTATTGTCATTTTGTATATATTTGGTACAACGTGCAACAAACCGAGGTTCGAACCAAAACCAAAGCCCAAAAACCTCGAACCTCAAATTTCTGAACCTGAAATTTTGGTCCCAGCTTTCTTGCTTTCTTCACTCCCTTTATTAAACCACGCTCTTCTTCAGAAAGTGGCAATCTTTTGGAAAAATTGCAGCTGTTGTTGAAAAATCCTTCTTAAGAGTTATTTTTTTATGCACTTACATTTTTATACTCTGTACCAAAGGTACACAGTGTATATTTAGTTTGAGCAAAAGTATGTATCAGGGAGACGGAAACGTTTCCAAACCCTATAAAGTAGATCTATGCTTGATCAGCATCAACAGCCGAGTCGATATAGCCATGTCCGTCTGTTCGTCTGTATGAACGCAGAGATCTCAGAGGTGGTAAGAGATAGAGATTTGACATGTATGGGACATAAACTTCTTTAACTTGCAGGCAGATCAAGTTTATTTTCAATTTTCGCCACGCCCCCTACCGCCCACGCAATTTGGTAAAAACGTCATATCTCCCACAGTTTTGCTGATAGATTGTTCGTACCTTCTAGAGATATCTCTTAATCGAAATTATTTAACGATTTGCCGAAAAAATTATGAAGATCAGATAAACGATATTCAAGCTATGACCAAAAGAAAGTTACTTCCCCCGTTCTGTGGCAGCCCTGGCCACCTCTGGTCACACCATTGATCGAGCACCATCCCTGACGCGATAGCAGAACGACAACACGCGCCATCCCTGGCGCTCAGTTTCTGGCTTGGCTTCGGCCAGCGCGGTTCGCGCCCGATTGCATCATCGTCAACTCAATCGACTGTCATTCATTCATTTTAGCGTGTAATACTATTATTAAATAAAGTTAGTTACTAAAGATAACTAAAGTGGTGACCCCCGACTAAGTTAAAGAACACAAACAATAAACAAAACAAATTCATAGCAGTGTGTTAAACAAATTAATTTCAACCTCTGACGAAATTCACACGCACACATACACACACTCACAGGCAAGCAGCCTGCTCTGGGACGCAGCCCGTACTCACACACCCATACAGTGACGCGATTCATTTCGACATGCAGCTCTCGATCATCAAAATCAAACAGTATTAAGTTAACTATTTCGACAACAGCGAGCCAGAAACTCAAGGACAGCAACATCTCTAGCCTTTTTGGCCAAGTGTGTCCCACACACACACGAGTGACGCCGGCAAAACACACACACACACGACAAACGCCGCGACGGACGCCGCGACAGGGCGGCACACACATACACACATGCTCACGGCGTCTGCAGCATACAATCACGAATTTTCGCGCGTTCCTGCAAAACACACACATACACACGACAGACGCCGGCAAAGCGGACATACAGAGGCGAGATTTTTGGCGCTGAGAATGCACATTTGGGACAGCACACGACCGGCGATCATCGAGCAGGCCTTACTCCAACCAGGAGTCGCTCATTCGTACTTTTGGCAGTGGATATTTTTTTCGCAATTTGTGAAACACCATCGACAAACCTCCTGGTTAGAAAACGACGCCGGCAACGCCTACACACATTCACACACACAGACACCAACGCATGTGGTCATATGTATACATATGCTTTAGCGCTCATTTCGCTTGCATGACATCGACCTCTGCCCACGCAAATTGTCCACAGACCTGTCTGTCGCCTAACCGACTCATCAACTACATGTAACCGATCTCTCGTTGGTCAAGCATCCGACCAATTGTTCAGATGTTACATTGTACGCAGCCTGCCAGACGATCGATCATGCTTGTGGAAGTACGTCGCGCAGCTGAATTCGGATCATCATCGCATCTTTCGTCGTCGCCGATGTTCATGCACAACGATCCCCATACCTAATCGACCGCAAGCAACCAGCTTCAACTCGAGACGCTCTTAGTTTGGCAATTGATGCCAGCCTGAGTCTGTCTACAAGTTCTCGACCTCAAACGAAAGTCCTTAACGAGAGGCACCACGAAAGTCCTTAACGAGAGGCACCACGAAAGTCCTTAACGAGAGGCACCACGAAAGTCCACAACGCGTGGCAAGCGAAAGTCCACAACGCGTGGCAAGCGAAAGCCCACAACGCGTGGCAAGCGAAAGTCCACAACGCGTGGCAAACGAAAGTCTCTACTCGGGGTACAATACCCAGTACTATTGACTATTCAACTTCAACCCCGATCGAACGAACTTGCTTATCGATCCCCAATCGAAGCAACGACCTCAACGCGAGGCAACCTCAACCCTGCATGGGCGAACTTGCTTGTCGACCCCCACTCGAAGCAACGGCCTCAACGCGAGGTTTTCATCGACCCAACTTCGACACAACCATCACAGCGAAAACTATACGCAAGCATTCCTCCACTTTGGGACTTGTGCAAATCCTGTAGATACTCACCCCGGACATACACTCATTCCGGCTATACTCAGGGCTTTCATCATTCGTTCCCACATGGTCTCTGGAGGGGGAGTACTGTGGCAGCCCTGGCCACCTCTGGTCACACCATTGATCGAGCACCATCCCTGACGCGATAGCAGAACGACAACACGCGCCATCCCTGGCGCTCAGTTTCTGGCTTGGCTTCGGCCAGCGCGGTTCGCGCCCGATTGCATCATCGTCAACTCAATCGACTGTCATTCATTCATTTTAGCGTGTAATACTATTATTAAATAAAGTTAGTTACTAAAGATAACTAAAGTTCTGGCAGTAGTGGCGTCATCTATGGGTCAGTTTTGAAAGTCCCTCATTGTTCAATGCAAGTAGTGGCGCCATCTATTGTTCAGCAGCGCTGCTTTCACTTGACGGGCTTGACCGACTTTCTTACTTGTTAAAAGTATAATTTTTGTTGAACCGAGCCGAAAACTTGTGTTTGAAACCGGTTCAGGTTGTTATATTTGGTTTGGTTTAGGCTTCGGCTCTTTGTGAACAATATGTCGGAACAATTTGGTTCAAAATCGTCTTGCTGGCCTTGTTTTTATATATGAACCAATCCTTAATAAATGATCACAGTAAAAAGTTAAAATCCAAACGGCTAACAGCGCTTCAAGGCCTTTCTTTGCACTTCCAACTGTATTATTTCGGACTTTAATGCTTCTTATGACTTTTAATTTGATTTACTTTCCATTCGCTTTATCACTTTGTAATTTTTTTATTTGGAAATCCATTCAAATTGTAATTTTCCACAATCATTTCCTTCCTTCGCTTACTTCCACATTTAACTCAATTTCCATATTGTTCCGCCGCCTTTAAACTCGCATTAATATGAGTGACTGGCTATTGTTGGATTGTTTGTTTTGTTGGCTTGTCTTAACAACTTAATAATTTATTTGTTTTCTGCTTGCCTTTGTCACATGTGTCACGAGCATGTCACGCTGCAGGCACAAAGGCAACCGCAGCTCACCTCCCGCCTCCGCCCGCCTCAGCCCTGATAAAAGCTCTTAAATTATTTACATGATTTGCATTTGGCGTTGGGCAACTTTAAAATGTCTTCAGTGTCGCCGCCGCGTAACGTCTGCCGGGCATAAACATGTCATATTATTTGTGTTTTATTTTTTCTTCTCCCGCGCAGTTGGCGGACTGCGCACTTGATATATTTTTATGATGATGCGTCATAAAAGGAAGGAAGGAAAAGGGAGCAGGAACAGGAGCAGGAGCTTATCAATGCAAAACAGACTCTCGGCATTAGTCCAGCTTTCCACTTTTGCACCCCCAGCTCCGGGCTGCATTGTCCAGGAAGCGTTGAAGCAACCCTTGAGGGATTAAATTTCAACAGTTTGCCTCTCGCGTTGCGCATTCTTAGCCAGCACTTAGCCCCCCACTGCTTCTCCATCCACCCAGTACTATCAATGAATGCAGTAGCAGCAGATTTTGTGTTGCCGACTTTTCAGCGCTTAGCCAGCTGTTTGGGTTAGGAGTTTGAAGTGGACTAAATGGGGTGGGGGGTAAAGGTAGGGGTTGGGCATTTAGTTAATGAATGTAATCGCCATAAGCTGACTTGTTCCAAGGGTTGGCTATGTACCCAAATATTTTGCTTGTAATTGGGTGGCCTCCAAATGTTTTGTGCTTTTTATTCGTTTGAATTATGAGAGCTTTGCCCAATGCATTTATTATTCGAAAACACTTTTATGTTTGAATGGAGTCGGAGTTGTCAATGGAAAGTATATGGAAGGGGGGGGGGGGGGGGGGGGGTTTAGGGGGGAGTTTCCTAAGAAATCTTTTACGCAGGAAGTGAGTTAATTAAAACTGAAGTTGCTTTTCCTTTTTCACAAGATGAAAATAAGGTAAAAGGAACTTGTATTCAAAAGTTAAGGAGGTGAGTTTGAAAAATAACGAGAATTCTTAGTTTTATACATTGAAAGTTGGCATTTTGTTTTGACGTTAGAGCCACAAACCAGAGGTCGGCACAAAACACAATCACATTTTGGCATTACTTACTGTGTGTGTAGCCACTGACACGAAGTACATTTTGCTCGGCGGCATTGTAGGCGAAGCAGCGCATGGGCGAGCTTATACTGTCGGTGTGTCGCTGCCGCTGAGCACTTTAGTATGCACAGTAGATATCGGCGCTTCGGAGATGATACCTTCTATGCACTGCAAGCTTCTGTGCAAAATTATAATACACTTTTCAAGTGTATAATAAGGTTTGGAAAATGAGAAAGTTGAAAATGAAACATTTTAGCTTTTGTTTTAATGTACAAATTCAAATAGATCCAAAGCCACATTGAAGCAACATCAAAGCAACAAACAAATCATGTCTGGCATACAAAACTCTTCGAATTCGAGCGGATCTACAAACCAGGATGCCGAAGATGAGAATTTCATCATCAGGGAGCTATCGAGCAACGATGAAAATGGAAATGGTACCCAGCCGGATGATAATGTCAGCATCAGGGAGCCATCCACATCGAACAATGATGACAATGCAAGTGGTTCCCAGTCGGATGACAATATCATCATCATCAGGGAGCTATCGAGCAGCGATGAAAACGAAAGTGGTAGCCAGTCGGATGACAATATCATCATCATCAGGGAGCTATCGAGCAATGATGAAAATGCAAGTGGTTCCCAGTCGGATGATGAAAATGAGAGTGATACCCAGCCGGAGTTCAATGTTGTTGTATCTGCTGATGTAAGAGTGGCCTTCCATGTTGATGTATCTGATTTATCTGACTCCGATTCTGATTCATCGAGCTTCGATATAGATTTATATAGTACGGATTCGTCCAGCTCCAGTCCATACTCAACTTTTTCTTCCGAAGAATCGTTGGCTGAGAATCAATATAACCATAACAATGATTTACGTGAGTCTGGAGGGGCTCAGGCTGGATCTACAAATGATGCTCCACAGCAAGAATCATTGCCCGCTTCTACGTGTCCGCGTCGCAGACCGCATTCTCCATCCGTATCTGACGCCCCACCAGCCAAACGCCCACGTGATGATATGGACACTTCATACAAGTGCCCCATCTGTTATGAGTCCGTGGCACAGAAAAGTCCAACCACAACAAAATGCGGCCACATCTTCTGCCAAGAATGCATTAAAGAAACTATACGCACAACACATAGATGTCCGTTGTGCCGCACAAATTTGACTGACTCCGATATTTTTCGTGTCTATTTTTAAGTGAAAACCTTAAAGCTATGAGATAGAACATACGCCCTTGTAATTTTAGTATTTCGGCAACTTCTGTGAAGACCAAAAATTTATAATTTTTGAAAAGATTGTTTATAAATTAAATCAGTAATTTATCTTGTTTAAAAGTTTTCCCAAAGAAGTCTGCTGTTCACTGTATGAAATCAAGAACCACCAATCCGCGATAGGCTAATTCTGTAATATGTAATATTCGCTAACTGGCAATGAATCGGAATCTCTATGTTATACTCTCTTCAATGCTTATCTTTTATCCAAGGCGAATTTAGAATATGGCGCTTTTAGGATTGTTCCAATCCTTTCGAACTTGGTTCAACTAGAATCAAGTACGATTCGTACTTGAAATTTCAATCCGTAGGTCGAGTTCAAATGAAGCTTGATTTTAGTTCGCCTTATATTTTCTTTGTGCAATTTTTTGGGTAATTGAAATTTCAATTAGCAATACAATTACAATTATTTCGTAATTAAAAATTTTATTAAAATTGCTTAGACAATTACCATTAAAATTGGTCGTAATGCCCATCGAAATATCACTCAGATTTGATATGGGCGATAAGTCCGCATAGAATTCGGTCATAATGCACAGACTTTTTCAGAAATAAGGCCAGTATAATATATTTGAGTTCAGTGTCAGAGCACAGCAAAAAATCTATCTAAATAAAACAAAAAAAATTTCTAACTAATCTAACATTCTAGTAGGAGTTACCTGGAAAACCATCTGGTGGTATCGGCTTCAATGAAACCATTCCACCGTAGTTCTTAATACAACAATTGGTAAACGCACCAATTACATCAAGCAATACAGACCACAGGCTCGTAAAAGTTATTTATTTTGAAATAGTTTTGCTTTAAATTTTGCGTTGACTTTTGGATCGCCTCACAAGATATGTAGTTTAATCAACGCGAAATCTGATAGTCGGAAAATGAGAATTTGACACTTGCAATGGGCAGTATATTCAATTAAGAACTATGTATCCATTATTCAAAATAAATCCTAGAATCTTCCAAAAATATCGGGAATACACGGAATATCTGTGTAAATTAAATTGTGTTTGGGATACTAACGGCAATGGGTGTAATTGTTAGGTACCGGCATAGGAATATATAATATATAATTTAGGTCTTTTAACTGCTACTTTTGACTTCAAAACAGTCACAGACAGAAAACGCCCATGGGTTTATGTATGTCCAGACATAAGGCCCAGAAAAGTTCTGAGTTGTATTTCAAAGTTGGGATCAAAATTTTTCATATGGGCTTTATGTCCGTGGGCCTGTCAAGTCACCGGTAATTGTAATGGCAATTTCGATTAACATCTCTGCTATTAGTTTCAAATTTCTTTCACATTTCTTTTCAAACTTGTAGCTCAATTATCGAAAAATATTGATTTCATTTTAAATACATTCAGGCATGTTGTCAATTCAACTATTTTTTCAAAAGTAAATTCCGCTTCGGTATTGTTATCGTGTTCTGAATTCCGAATGAAATTGTTCTCTTTTTACTTGTAGCAAGCCATCGAAAATGGAACAGTCGAAAATGAGGGAGTCGTTTTTCGTTTTCGCTTGCACTGCCAAAATATGGACACATTAAAACAAAAATACTTTATAAATCCACTAAAGACTAAAATGCAAATGTAATTTGACTAACCAGCTGAAGGCCTAGTTGCTATGGCTCGGACAAGGGCGCGCTTTAAAGACTCAATATTTGTGTGGTCGAGTAGAGCAAGCCATACACTAAGAAAAAACTAGAACGAATGAAAAAAAGTTATTCGTTCTAGAATTTTCAAGAATTTTGCTCTTGGAATCGAGCTAAATTCGTTCTCAATTGGATTTTATAGGCAAGGGGAGGGAGGGTAAGTTAACTTTGAGAGAAAGAGAGCTAGACGCGCATGAGCACGTTTGTCGTTGTCAAATGCGTACAAATACCAACTGCCTTCATTTTTATGTTGGGTTTCGACGAGACGTGTAGCTTATGGATGATAGTCGAGTGGGCTAAGCTGCCCGTCATCTGGTGTGTGTTTCAGTCTTCAAGGTACCGAGTTCAAGTCCCACTAAAGTAAGTAAAAAAACAAAAGAAAAATCGTTTCTATGTGGCTATCTCAAAATCCATCAGAGCTTACAAAAAAGTGGGTGGTGGTGGTTGATGGTGAATAGGGGGGGTGTGGGAAGGGTGCATCAGTCGGGTCGGGTCGGTTGTGTCTCTCACAACCAGCCCCCAAATCATTCTTTTTAAGTCTTTTATCAACTCAAGTACTAAAAGTCTTGAAACAAGAATATCTGGATCAAAAATTCACTCTTGGATCAAGAATTTTCACTCTTACCGTACTTTTGAGAACGAATGCTCTTGATTCAAGAGTGAAATTCTCTATTTCTTCTCTGAGTGTAACTTCGAGATCGGACAAAGCGTCGGATTGATACACTTTCGCCGAAGTTTTGGACTCCTTTTTCACAAAAATAAAGCTTGGTGGCCCCATCATAGGCGACTCCCTACCAAACCAACACATAAGCCGGATGGTGGCCTCTCTGAACTCTTGGAATGAGTTCGGACGCTTGTTTTGATGACACAGCATACATTCTAACGTTCTGTTTGTTGAACGATTCCTCTATGGTGAACATTTCCTTGACAGTAATTCGTCTGTGGGCTTTGTTCGCGCACTGACGATGCTTTCGATTTTGTCTTGCGGTTTTGTTTCAATGCTGTTGTGAGCAAGTGGCCGGTCTGCCTCTTGTATGCACTGAGTCCCAAGTCACGTTTTATGATGCGCGATTTGCTGTCCTTACTGATATTTATCTCTTGAGACATGATTTTCTGGCTCATGATCTTTCACGGCTTTGATGGTGAAGCAGCCATTCCACAGTGCGGGAACGGCCGGATTTCGCACTGTCTTTTATTCCATCAGTATCCTCAAATAACTTCATGGTACGAACACAAAGTTTCGGGTGATTTCTTGTGGGCGCAACATCGGAAATATTTCACATTCTTCGTAGCCGCGTTTATGCAGGCCAATTACGACAGCACGAATTTCGAGCGAGCCCGTTTCATGATTGCAAACAACTGACTCCAAAAACTTTTGATGCAGTAATATAACATAAATGTCACTTGTCAAATAGTCGTCAAGTTGGAGTGGATGCGTTCAATGGTTCACGAGAACGAGTCTGTTCAATACGTGTACCAATACAATGGCGACTACTAGGTATATCTAACATCTGAGCTAAGAGTGCGTAATTTGGCAATTACTTTTCATTCCACCGACCAACAAGCATTACTTTTCCAAACGAAAACCTTTTTCGTTTTGGACTTCCGAGAACACGAATCAATTCCATTTTCGAAAAAGTTGCCGTGGAAGTGGAATTGAGAACATGCCTGATTATTTTTGGCTAATACCCTTGTCCTGCGCCCCCTCACAAACGTTTACACTAACCAACTTGTATCTGTTGCGGCTGTTGCTTCAACAGTTGCAGTTGACATTTAACACTTAACATGACATGAGCAAAAATAGGCGCCCAAAAAGGTAAAATTAAATTTCTCACACAAAACAATTTCAATTCATTAGCATTAAAATCAACTCAACCCCTCGGAACCCCCTTTGGTGTAATGAAGCATATTGCTTGTTTTTGCCATTCTATGGCTGTATGTTTGGCTGCCCCCGGGACACTTTGAAGGAACGTGCAACGACAACGATGTCGACTCTCACAATTATGTTGTCCAGCTGGAAGAGCTGGCAGCTCAAGTGTGTTGTGCCAGACGAGACGCGGTTTCCAGGAACACCCTCATAATACTAGCCTGGGGCATTTACATGCTTTTCACTTTTCTAGACAAACAGGGGTCCTTTTTTCCTTCCTCCAATTCTAATTCCCTTTTGTGTTTTTGCCAGCCAGACACCGACGGTAAAGTCTACTCATTATCACTTTTTGCATTTGTTTTCTGATTATTTTATTCTATTTGCCATTCGTCGCTTTCTATTTGCTTTTGTTGCTGTTGTCACTGGCTTTTGTTTGCTGATCAAATCAAACTACAATAGCTGCAGGTACACAATTATGATGGCAACAGGAAATGGGTGCAAAAATTTAGCAATTAGTGAAAACTTGTTGGGGGATTTGTTAGAAATATTTTGGAAAACTTTTTAGTGACCTGATTTATTTGTTGATTTAACAATTGATTGATAATTTGTGCATTTTTGGTGAAATATTGTTGAATTTCAGTTGTGCAACGGTTTATTTCACTAAATTAATTTTAAAAAAAATTGTATTTAAATAAGAAAATGTCTAAAATAGACTCACCCTTTGATTCCTTTACAATTTATTTCTCTAATAAAAAAAAACTCAGTCCTTGACTTTGACACGTTCGTACACAAAAAAAAGAGAAGTGAAAATGCCACCGCGGGCGTGACTAAAAATCCTTCGCATGCAGAACACTTCATAAAAAAGCCGTAAACTTTTATTACAACCAAGTTTCGTTGGAATTTCACATTTTTCTTCTTTTTTTTTAATTTTCATACTGATGTCATTGTCCTTACTTTATTATTTCCTTTTATTCCAGACCGAACTCTCGCACAATCTGCAACAATTGTCGGAGAAGGCACGTTCCACAACCGAATTCATACAACGCCTCAAAGGCATGAGCGACAAAGTAACGGTAAGTGAAGCCAGAAAGAGGGAGCAGCCATCCCATTCCTTTCTGCCATGTGGTGGAATTTGTATTTTAATCATTGATGCTTTGGTTGTGGCAGGAATCCTGCATGGAATTCGAGCGTCTGGTGCATGCCCAATGCGAGGCATTGATTCAGGCCATACACGATCGTCGCGAATACCTGCTGGAGGCCATTCGCATGGACAAAGATACCAAAATCAGAATACTCAAGGTAAGTTTTTGAGTGTTGAATTTAAGTTTAAGCAATTGGTTAATGCTGCTTACAGGATCAGCAGTCCAACTGCACGGGCAAATTGCAACAGACCACGGGTCTAATCCAGTTCTGTATTGAGGCTTTGAAAGAGACTGACAGTGCGGCCTTCCTACAGGTAGAGTATGCTCTAAGCTAACCAGAATACCTTGATTAATAACTAAGTTTTATTTTCAGGTCGGTTCTATGCTAATCAATCGTGTCACCAACACTGACATGACCTGGCATCAGGAGGTCACCAATGCGGCTCCACGTGTCTCACCCATTGTGGATTTGACTCTGGATGATGCCGCTCTTGTTAGGGCCATAGATAATTTAAATTTCATACAAATGAAAGGTAAGTGAGAGAACATGTTTAAAACTGAAACTTAAGTAGCTAACCCCTTAAAGAAACGAACTAGCTAGAGAAGTAGAAAGTCCAGTAGTAAGTATGAGATATGGCTAAACAGTTTTCTAACAAATTGTGAAACAATATTTGTGAGATTTGAGACCATTGATATAAAATTTCGCACTTAACCATGTACCAATAGATAGAGCTTCTTCTGCCTCTTTCGCAGGTTTAAAGGGAAGCCAAATATAAACAGTTTTAGTTGAAAGCTCATAAGTTTGAATACCCTACCATTCCATGAGTTAGTTTCTGGGGAAGTTACTAAAAAATAGGTTTTTCCACAGTTAAGATAGGAAAGTTCTATATTGCTTTAAAATATGACCAATTTGTGTACGGGGGCAACTTAATAAGTAAATGACATTTTGAATTTCTCGTACCAACTACCAACTGTTAATAGACTACTATCAAATTAAAAGCAAACTGCGTCATTTAGTTTGTGTTTGACAATCTCCTGAATTTCGACGAAACGAAATAAAAGTGATCCGACATAAAAACCATCGCCAAAACCTTAGCTACTGGCGCCAGCTGTGAAGTAACTAGCCATGAAAAAGTAAAAATTCTCTAACTATTGCCGTTCGGATTCGGCATTAAAGTGTAGGTCCCTTTCTGTTGTTCGAAAAATTATAAGCACACACGCCAAGAGATTGAGAGAAGCTATGCCCTGGCCCTCCTGGAGGTGTGCTATTTGAGCCAATTTTACTTTAACTTAAACCCTTAGAAAGGTTTGAAAAGAACTCCGCACCATCAATTTTAATGAGGAAAAAGTGGTTCATTGTTTTCTGTTGAGCTAAAATTCAGCTAAAGAATCGTATAAAATCCATATATTGGGTTTTTTCAAAAGTTGAATGAGTAAAAAAGTGCATGAGAAAAGATTAAGTCTAAATTTTAGACATTTTTTTTCCGGTCCTTAAAATTTTCTTTATTGTTATCAATTTTGTCAAAGAACTTTTAGCAGGCTCCAGGTCCACAAGTTATGCTTGTTTCTTTCTAAAAACAAGACGCACACACACCACAAAGGAAGCTTTTCGACTATACCAAAGAAAATTTAACATAGAAGCACAGTTTTCTGCGTCGACAACTTTTCACTCAGATTTTTGTCAGCTGTTTGCTGTCATTTTGGCTCTCTAAGTTATTTTTATGACAATGTCCGTCTCCCTCTAACCACCGTGTTTTCCTATGTCGACAATAACTTTGAGTGAAGTATCTTGTTGTCAGATTGAAGTATCTCTTTGTCACAATAGAGTTAACATCACTCGAAAATGAGAGGCGTTTCAAATTGTACTTCTGTGTTAAATTTTCTTTGACTATACAGCTGTTTCATGAGTCACCACGACTCAATCATTAGCAATCTTTGCCTGTCTTCTTTAGCAGAGGCTACCTCATGCAAGCATTGCTTTAATCGCTTGAGAATTCCAAAGGCAGCCTTATGGCAAAATCTGTCATCAACAGCCAAGAGTTTGTTTTTTGAAAATTTAAAAACAAACAGAAAATTTGCAATTGTGAATGGCGTATTTGTTTGGAGCGATATATCAATAACTGGTACGCCAGATTCATGGTTTCATTTGTAAGCTCCAATTTTGGCATACTTTTGCCATCATCAAAGCTGTAATGTTGTCTTCCAAGGGTGCAATTGTGGCTGGCTTGTCCATGTACACGAGAGACTTTACCCACAAAAAATAGTCTAGTGGCTCACCAAACTCAATTGGTCTATGGTTGCGCGTGCCGTGTGGTATGTGGCATCGTCTTGTTGAAACCATATGTCTACCAAGTCAACTTCTTTCATTTTGGATAAAAAAAAGTCGGTCTTCAATGTACAGTACTTTGTTCCATTTGACTGTAGCGTTGCGATGTTCATTATTTTTAAAGAAGCACGGTCCTATGACCGCATTTTTTCCGCCATTTTTCAATGAGACAAACACGAGTTTCGTCGCTGAAGACAATTTTGCAATAAACTTTTTATACTCTGTACCGAAGGTATATAGAGTATATTAAATTTGTGCAAAAGTATGTAACAGGGAGAAGGAATCGTTTCCGACCCTATAAAGTATATATATTCTTGATCAGCATCAACAGCCGATTCGATATAGCCATGTCCGTCTGTCCGTCCGTCCGTCCGTTCGTCTGTCCGTCCGTATGAACGAAGAGATCACAGAGATGGTAAGAGATAGAGGTTTGACATGTATGGGGCATATATTTCTTATACTTGCAGGCAGATCAAGTTTATTTTCAATTTTTGCCACGCCCCCTCCCGCCCCCGTAATTTGGAAAAAACGTCATATCTCCTACAGTTTTGAAGATAGATCGTTCGTACCTTCTAGAGATACCTTGAAAATTATTTATCGATTTGCTGAAGGAATGATAAAGATCGGATGAACGATACTCAAGTTATGAGCAAAAAACGGCCAGTAAACACCCACCAATCCCCACCCATCACCACAGCATTCTATTGAACGGCAATCTTAGTGAGAGAGAGAGAAAGAGACAAAGAGAGTGCAACTTAGAGATGAGCGAGTATAACTCGTGAGCAAATGCGAGCTGCGACGTTAAGGGTACAGAGTATGTTATAGTCGAGCTTGACCGACTTTCTTTCTTGTTTTTTATAGTAAAATTCATTGATTTGCAAGCGCTGTTCGGTTCTATTCACGGTGAAACGGAAAACCTTACTGCTTACTTTGGAAGTTGCCACATGTTACGAATCACGGGTGAGGTGTCAAAAAATGTACACTGAAAAACTAAATAGCATAAAAACCACCTTTTAGAAAGATCGTTTACTGAGACACACCCACACACAGGTGCCTCACTCACAACCACGCTCACATACGCAAAAGACACTTTGCAAGTTTGCTCTCGATAAAACGGTTAGTGAAAGACATGACCCGTAACAGAAGTATTTTTTGCTGACACGCTGAAAGTGTTGACAGTTTTTTTTCGAACTCTGGTCTTTAGAGTCCCCAAAACCTATCATCAGTAAGGTTATTTCCAATAGACTAAAACATTCGTTCAGTGAAAAATTTCTTTTGCTTTTAAAATACACTCGTATGTAACAGTGGGGATTGCTTAATTTTCTTGTTCTTTTAAGATATTTAAGGTTTTTCCTTTATTTTTTTGTTAGCAAGTAGATTGAGTCACGAAAATCGTATTTAAAGATAGATTTTAGATTAAAAAAATATAAATTATTTTCGAACTAAATACTATGTAGATTTCCCAGATCTTAATCAGTTAATTACAAGGCGGCAAACCTTTAAAATTTTGCAGAAGGTTCGGTCCGGGGGTTCGAACCCGTTGTAAAGTCTAAGGTTCGGTTCGCGGACCGGTTCCTGGAACTCCTGAACCCAAGGTTTTGGTTCGAACCCCAGTTTGCTTGAACATAAAAGAATAGTTTCGATGTATTCCATGTGTAGAAGATTTGTAGAACATACGGGACTTATTTAAGTAATATGTTCAATATGTATGTATGACTAATTTGTGTACATGTTTATATATAAAAAAATATACAGACTCCCTGAAGAAGGCAATATATTTGCCGAAACGCGTAGGAGAACAACTCAGCCAAAAAGTGTTTTGACTGGAGTGAAGAAAGACGGCCGAAATTAAACCCCAAACAAACAAACAAATACACAACGAAAAGTTGTGATTTCCCAGAAAGGATTAAGGAATTCAGTTGAAACGTCTTGTCATCAAGACTTTCAAATGAAGATAAATGGAAATTTTGATCTAATAGTCGAAAAATATAGTCGGTTTTTGGAAGCGTAACCCTTTAAGAATTCCGATTCCTCATGATTTGATCGCAATAGGAAACGGGAACAGGCCTGAATATTGTTTATTTCAATAATGTAATTTTAATTTTCGAATTCAATAGCTGAAATTTTAAACTTTTGAGAACTGCTTAGTATATGATCATTATATCTTGCAAGACTTGTTCATCTATATTAGCTCTTAGATTAGAAAGATCACACTTAAGTGTTGAAAAAGCTCGTTCAACTGATACCAGAGTTGCAGGAACAGCAAGCTAAGGAAATATCTTGTTCGTCCTCGTTTTTTTGACCTTTCCAAAATTTTAAGACAATTGTCGATGTACTGGGTAGGTTGAGTTTCATCGCGTCACACAGTCTAGCACTGTTTTTTTTTTTAAATTTTTCTATTTACAATAGATTTCATATTGTGTGTGTACGAAGTTTCTTATAAAGTGTGCGAACTATAGTAATGTCAAACTGAACTTCCCTAAAAAAATCGTTTACTACTAAATTTAGCACAATAAACCGTAATTATAGAGTCCTTCATGGAATCTATTGAGGTAACTTGGTCATCGTCCAAATCAAGAAATGTTCTTGATTCACATGAGCAACCATCATCAACATTACGTTCTTCATAGTTGCAGTCCTTTTCTGCTCTGCAGTTGTCATTTAAAAGTTATCCTGCTCGAACCAACTTCGATCCATTATCGATGGTGATAGTATAAGTCTGACACAGAGAAATGTCGTAGGATTGGAGAACTTCTTGAATGATAGCAGTCAGATTACAAGGAATCGCTATATTTCCTTGTGTGCGTCGTTTGACAAACTACTTAATTTTGTGAAAAAGTGGTCCGGTTCGGGTTCAGGTTCGAAGAGTCAAAAAACCCGAACTGAATCGGTTCTTAGGGGTTCGATTCGGGATCGGTTTGCAGCCTTGGTTTATTATAAGATCTAAACTATCGGGACAGCTGTGCCGCTTTTCACATTAAGTGAAATCAAATGTTGACCATGCTCCTATTTCTAAACGTATCAAAGCTGCAAGTTATATTTTTCTAACTCGATGGACTAAAACCATTATGAAATTTTGCTCAAGTGAGAATTGTTTAGTTTACTCAGCCGCCAGAAAAGTGTTGTCAGTTTAGTTCTAAAAATAACATCGTCAACATTTTGTCCTACAATTAAAGCGTTAATGATGGGTCTCCTTAAATGTAATTGCCTAACCAGACATCGTCTCATAAATATTGTGACTAATTTCACGCATTTGGATAAAGGTGTGAATTTCACTCACTTTGTAAATATTTACCCACAACCCTTGAGGACCACTTAAATGCCATCTTGAACTCCCCAGAGGAAACTGTTTATAAAAATAGAGCAGAAACCGACAACACAAGCAATTGACAAGTTTTCCAATGAAAGGCCACACACACAACCCTAAAAATAAAGTGAAAGTGTTGAAACCTAATCATGCACCTTTGATGTCATTTCAAATTTAATTCTAAAATTAAGAAATATTTTCTCTGTATTGTCTAACATTTATTGTGCTTCGCCTTCTCCTTTCATTTTAAATGTGCTGTTTGCTCTCACAAAAAAAACAAACAAAAATATAATATAAAATTTAAAGCTGTCAAAGATGGAGATGAAAGATGTCCGGCAGGTAAATAAATGCAATTCTTGAAAATTGTACAATTAAAATCTTTTATGTTGCCTTACTCATACTACATACACATGCTTACCCTCACTCACACATTGACACATTTAATCATACATGGGTCGTCGGCGGCCATTTTGTTTTGCCGTCTCTGGCCACTCGCGCCTACGCATAATAATTTTTCATTTTCATTTGCAAGCCGCTGAAAATCAAATAAAAAAAAAAAAAAAGGAGACGAAAATTCCTGTCAAAATATTTTCACTTCCCCTGCCTGCTGACTGTCAAATGGTCAAAGTCGTGACATAAAAAATGTTAACATTTCTTTTTGTATAAAGTATTTTACCTACTTGTTGACCCTCTTCAAAGCTTTTGGTTTAGCTGATTGCCTGGCTCTTACATTTCACATTTCACGTTTCCTTTTACCTTTTTTTTGCTTACACTCATTTATTTTACTGACATTTGACAGCTTTTTGTCGCCTTTTTAATTTGATGTCAACGGCGAAATATTTATATATATATTTTTTTGTGTGGCATAATTTTAGGCGCTTTACGAGCTAGGCGCTTCCCATTTTGCGATGTGTCATAAATTTTTATTATCAGGGCGTTGGTTTAATGGTGTTTTGAGTTTTTATGATCTGTGGGCGTGGCCTTTCCCTTTTGAAGGCTCAATTAATAAGTAATGAAATGGTCACAGATTTGTTTACGTTTTTTATTTTGGATACTTTTGGTTTCTTTCCTATCTTTGACTTGATTATTAACCCATTAACCCACACACACACACACAGACATTTCCTTAGTAATTAGCACAACAAATCTCTCTGACTAATTACCTTTTGCCTTCACATAAATATTTATAATTAAACCACGCCAATTGGCATCCACAGCTCCCATGACGCCCACCATATTACCAACGGATTGTTCAGCAGAAAATAATTCAGTAACCGTTGCGTGGCAGCCACCGAATCATTCGTTTGTCGAGGGCTATGTTCTGGAATTGGACGATGGCAGCGGCGGAGAGTTTCGGGTGAGTTTAGTTAACGATTCCCTCTCAGAATTTTTCAAACGATGGTTCTATGAATGAAATAATATGTACCATATATGGTATATATACCAGGGTATGAAGGAACTACCAGTTTTACATTTCATTTGCTATTGAGTGTGCTGTGCTTTGACGAAATCGTAGTTTACATGGAAAACAGAAGCCCAAAATTCAAAACCCAAAGCTGTGCTATTGCTATGCTGTGAGAATTTCAAAAGCATAGCCATAGCACATGTGAAATACTTTCGATACAGCGCTGTTGAATATTATAAAAGCATATCACACTAAGCTGAGAAAGTGCAATAGCACACATATTCCAGCCAAAAATTTAGAGAAATATTATTTTTGTTTTATACAGAACTAAAATATAAAATGAATTCCGCTGCAATTAAAACAAAATATGCAGAAATGATCAGATTTTAATAGATTTAAAAGAAGTCTATATTCAAAATTGGATGCCTACAGCTCTTACCATTTCAGAGATCTGTACGTGATGTGGACAGATAGACAGACGTGGCTATATCAGCTTAGTTGATATAGAATATTTATCGCAAATCATTCCTTCTGTCTGTTACATATGAGCATTTTCTGAGTTTCCAAACCCTACCCCCTCTCTGACGACACTGAATCCATTATTTTTAGAGTTAAAGACAGTTTTGTAGACCGATGTGTCAAAAATCGAAGATGAGCCAAATCACTTGCAAGCAAAAATAGCTGGCAAAAACAAAGTAAACATTTAAAATGGCCAGCCCTGGCAGCAAAATTGAGGGTCACAAGTACCAACGTAACGCCACTCGTAAATTAAAAATTCGCGATAGTTTTTGAACAAACCTCGTATATTTGCACCAGCTTAATATTCTCTATCTTTGATACATAGTAGAACAAGAACAACTCAGTGGCTCAGCAACGCAAGCCGAGGCTCTTTTAACCCAAGTAAAAATTGGCTCCAGCAGCAAATGATAAGAAATACTGAGTAATCGAAAATGCATAAACAGAAAAATTAAAGCCTGTTACTTTATAAAAGTATTTATTAGGTTTGTATAAATGTTAGAATAATAATATGTATGTATACATAATGTAGTGTAATTATATTGTAATGCTTATGTCCTCCTCGTTCTCGTCTTCAAACAACGCCAGATTGTTGATCGCTTCGTCTAAAAAGGAAGAATTTTGCTTCACTAACATAATGTCCTCCAAGATATCACGGCGCAGTCTATTGCAGTGGCAATAGTATCAAGTGTCTTAAGATACTTAAGTGATGTTTTGTGCACGGAGCGCTGTTTGCGCCGGATATCGTCATCAGTCGCTTTTTCCTTCAACGAAACAGTTGCCGATGTAGGATCTTCTTCTTCGGTAGCTCATTGTTGTCAGGCATGGAATCACAAGCTATTCTGCTGTCATTGACGGGTCGGTAAATCTGAATTCCCCATTATTGACCTCCGGTTTCACATTCTACCCATCTTGAAGATGAAGTAAACCTTAACTGAGTGTTACTTGATTAATATATAAATAGCGACAACTCCAAAAATTCTGCAAAATTACACAAATTGTATCTAGGAATGACAGTTAGACATGTAGAAAACGATGTTGGTACCTCAACTAAAAGTCTCAAATAAATGGTGTTAAAAATTTCGCAAAATCTTGTAGCTAGCGGCTTGCATTTTAAAAATCCAAAAAACTATTCAGGGTGAGTGTATACATGCCAGTTTTGAACGAAAATAAATTTGAAATTTTTTAATGGATAAATGGCTCGAAAAAGTATTGTAATGGAAATGATTAAAATCACTGTTAAAAATTCAGGGTACTAGAAGTATACAAAAAAAATCGCGAAATTACTTTCCGTAAATGAACTTTAAAACTGAATACTTACAAAAATTTATTGGGGGCCCATTCGCCTTCAAAACAGGCTATGCCCTTTGAGCTGGAATATGTGTGCTATTGAACTTTCTCAGCTTAGTGTGCTATGCTTTTGAAATGTTAAACAGCACAGCACAGCACTGCACCGAAATTTCAAATATGATATTGCTATACTTTTAAAATTCTCACAGCATAGCAATAGCACAGCTATGGGTTTTGATTTTTGGGCTTTTGCTTTCCATGTGGACTACGATTTCGTCAAAGCACAGCACAGCCTAAGGCATAAATTTCAATGCTATTGCTATTTGGCTGACAGTTTTTCAAACCCTGATATATACATACATATATGTACTTTTCTGTGACCGACATGCTTATCTCAATCCGTCTGTCGGCCATGAGCACTGAACTACTACACCAGGCTGCCCTGGTCGTATCAACAGCAGCAACAGCCGAGTCAATATAGCCATGTCCGTCTATCTGTCTGTAGATTTCACATATGGTAAGAGATAGAGATTTGACATGTATGGGACATATACTTCCTTTTAAGCAAATTTGAATTTGTGATAAATTGTTAGAATCCTGTATTACCTGAAAGTTATTGTACATTTGCTTGACAATTAATGTGAGGTCTATGTTAGATCACGTAGTCTTTTAATATTTCGTATACACATTTTATGTATCAATCTAGTTGTCCTGCCATAAATTTTAATTCATTTTTTCGGCATTAACCGGCTGTAACTTTGTCCATCCAGCTGATTTAAATGCAACAAAATTTGTGAAAATAGAAGAGCCCTTAGGTTACATGCTAAAGTGGTTGAAGTTAAAATCCAACCACCGCAATGGCTTGTACACGACGATTAATTTTGAAAAATTTGCCATAATTTTATGAGGATTACTCTTCAATGGCATATTTCGACGCTTTTGGGTTTGCTGATGCTGCTCCTATGATTTTTTTTAGGCTGCATTAATATGTGTACTGTCGCATAAAACTCATAAAAACAGATATTTTTGCTCCATAATATTTTGAAAACCAAAAATACTGTAAAATGGATTTTCCGCGATATCTTGAAAACAAGAGCTGATGGAGAAAGCCATCAGTGCACAATACTGGATCAGAATTTTGCAACGAGAAGGCTGAACCAAAATGGCTGTTGGCGTGTGTTATAGACGTTTAATGTAAATCGAAGCTATCTTTTATGATTCAAGGAATTTTGTACGCTGATTAGAGAACTGCAAAAATCACTTTTTTCTTGATTGGCTCATACACAAAAATCCTTACTCACATTTAATCAATCAACAAAACTCAGAGATGAATATATTCAACTCACAACGCAATCGCATCGAGCGGCGTTATGTGATCCAACGTGTATGTTCATATTTATTCATCGAACAGAACTCAGTGCTGAATATATTCACCTCATACCGGCAGTCGCATCGAGCAGTTCAGCTAGAGTTTTTTGATGGGACGTTTATGTATTCGATCGAACAAAACTCAGCGTTGACCGGCCACCGCGTTGAGCGAGAGGTTTCACTCTTTCCATCTCTCTCTCTTTTTCATAGCTGTCAGCAGCGCCGTCACTGCCTATGCGTCTTTGCAAGAGTTTATTCATACGAGGTGATTTTCGCTCACTCTAAACAATTGTCATTGAGTCAAACGAACAATCAGCCGAACTGATTGGAATGAAGTCGAGCATGATTATAATCAGAGTGCCAACAATTGGCTCGAATAAAACTCTACTGCGAACATGTTGAGTATGCAAGTTTGATGAATAGAGCGCGAAGCCTGTTTATTCGGGTGTTAAATAATGTGTGAGCGTTTTGCAATCGAACGAAGCCGTTCTCTGACGCTGATAGATACAGATATTTATTGGATACTATGTGGTTGAGATACTTATATATCCTCGAGGTGCTAGTGCATTGTCGATGGGTTTGTGTTTAAGTGTTCTAAGTATGGTCTCGCGGAAAGTGTTCCATTGCCTTGCCGTTCTTGTAGCATTTCGCCAGTCTAGTCCCGTTTCTAGTGCCAATGCGTTGGTAAATGCAAAACCTTCTTAAGGAAAACGGTTTGGAGCCTGTCCACTTCTTCAAAGTGCTCCATAGGATTGAACCGTTTGTCATACTGCATTAAATAATTTCCATTTTACATTAATGCTAACTTCCCGTTTGACTAGAAAGTTGTTTCATGTCACATTCATAACTGTTTTGGCTTTATTATAGCGACTAATCACGTGTTTTTTAAAAGAGACCCTAGGTACATGAATTCTGGCGAAATTTTGATGAGTTCTCCTTTATATGTCCACTTCACTCTACTTTTCCAGGCTCTTTTCCCTCCATGCCCCACATGGTGCAAGATTCCTCCAGCCTATTGATCATGTCTTGAAGTACGCTGCACAGAGAAAAAAAAATATGCAAAAGCTACACGAAAATGTGAGATTTCTACACATTTTGACCGGTATTTTCAACCCATAACGTTTGTGTAGCTTTTATGCACGCCGCTTTGTGCAGAAATTTCGCTATGCGCATCATCTCAGGGCAGAAGAGGACCACTAAACCCACAAAACAAATTCAGTGGTTGCATCATTTATATAGGGGAATGAAATTTGCACACGATTCGTGTAGATTTCCAACATGTAGCATTCAGCATTTGTAATTCTAAACGTTTGTGCGAAAAGCTACACGCCATGTGTTGACATGAGAAAGCTACATGTTTCGTGCAGACCTGCACGTCGCGTGTGGAGATCAGTTTTCTAAACGAAAAATGAAAGAATAGAGTACTGGTTTAGAGCTACGCGTATAGGATTTCAATATCCACCACCAACACGTTCGTGTGGTATTCAGATTGCTGCATGAAAAATGTAGAAGTCATTTGGAAATAATCTGATGTTCTAATTTTGTGTAGACTTTGCTTTTGCCCACGCAGCATTTAGCTTTTCTACACGAGGCGTTTAGATATTGAAATCCTACACGTTACGTGTAGCTTTTCTGCACGTGGCGTGTAGCTTTCTGAATTCTACATTTTGCGTGTGCAATTTAGCAGGGTGCAACACGTTTCGTTTAAGCCAATTTTGTTTTCTCTGTGTGAGATAGTCCGCTGTAATGACGATTACATTTGCATACACTAAAAGGCGTATATATGATCTCCAATATGAAGTCCTCTTTCCAATACTTCGGTTAAATCAACCAAAAATAACGCAAAAAGCAACGGCTATAATACGCATTCTTGTCGAGCCCCAACTTCTGTCTTAAAATAGTCTGATATTTCTTCTCCTGTCCAAACAGCGGAATTTAGACACTATTTTCACACGGTTTTCTATTTACATTGTCTATTCACGGTTTATCGATACTTTCAGGGGTGCCCAAGCCTAATCCGCATGCGTTGTTGTTTTACGCAAAGCAATAGCTGGCGCGTATACGGGCTACGCGTGCCATAAAACTACATAGACCAACAACAACCCTGCAGGGAAAGTGTCTAGTTTACAACCAGATATGTACCTGTATCTAAAAACTTGCAACTGGTAACACTTCCTATCCAAATCAATGCATTGAAGTCGTCCATTTTACACAGACATGTCATAGGCATGTGACAACTGTCCCCGGCAGCAGCCATTTGCAACCAGTTTAATGCCAGATGGCATAGGCGGAAGAGAATTGTCTTCTGCAGCAGCCATTTTCAACCAGTTAAATACTAGTTTAGTTGACCTTTGAGTGTTCCTTATGACAGTCAGTTTATGTCGCTGCTCAGTATAACTGTATATCAATATCTGTCGGTCAACTCACTCATCACCAATTCTTTTAAGACTATCTCAAATTAGTATTTCAAACGAACATTTCTTCGAAAGCTAATATTTGTTGAACTTACACGAATATAGCTATTTTGCTACCTGTTATATTCTACTAGCATTCTAACTAGGTGTAGGACGGTTTTGTTTTGTTACTAGCTGACAATTTCTCTGCAGGGAAATTCATATGCATTCTCTCCTGCCTTTCTTTCCGAGCGAAAGTTTTGTTATTGCCGGCGCATCGGCCCGTCACGCAAAGCATCTGCCTCTTCGTAGAGCAACAACTACTTTAAATGTGTTCTCTCTTCACGTTCGCAGTAGCAGACACACACACACAAACAATCGGGTTTCTATTTCTATTTCTAGTGGTGGTTTTTGCTTGAGATATATTTTCTTCAAATGTATTGGTGGTCCACGCGGCCGTAAGTTCATTCTGGGCAACTCTCAGTCTCGTCAATTATATAGACAGTGTGACCATCATTCGATTACAATACCTTAACACTAAAATCTCCATATATTTACATCTTGGCATTAATTTTCGAATACTTCCCAAGACTATAGAATAAAATAAATATATTATCTCCTTTAATTTGTACCTTTTGCAGGAAGTCTACTGTGGCAAGGAAACAATTTGCACCGTGGACGGTCTACACTTCAATTCCATGTACAATGCTCGGGTGAAGGCCTTCAATAGTGCCGGTGAGGGTGAATATTCTGAGCTGATTGGACTGCAGACGGCCGAAGGTGAGTGCTACTACTAGCATTTTCAATTAAGCGTCTCCTCTTTTGAAGCTCGTGAGCTACTTTTCCCAACTGTTTTATAATTTAATCCTTTTCGGTCATGCGCCGCACCCGCAACCCTCCCCCCCACACACATTTGTTCCGCTCGTGCTTTGCATGTCAAACAGCCATTGACCCCTTTTGCGCCTGCCGGGCAGAAGAAAAACGAAAAAAAAATGAGTTGCTTTTGCAATCCAATTCTCACTTGATTGATGCATGCGCCACCTGACAGAAACTCCTCCGCCTCCGTCTGACCACAGTACGGCGTAAAGTTATTTAATTTATAAAATTGCCAGCGCATTTTCCTTAGCATTTTATTGCCACATCCTTTATTAGTTGGTCGCCCGTCGTTAATTTGCAACTTTTAATTGATTATTTCTTGACGCTAGCGAATCGTCTTGAGGGGTTCTGGAAGACATTTGGCAATGGCGGAAGGCTAAATGGTTATTTTATAAAGTGTTTACATTGAATGCGTGCGTTTAAGTAATTAACAGGGCAAACCAGTTAACAGTTTATGGGGCGTAACACTTTGCGGACGGTCTCTTGGCCAAATGAATGGGGCTGCTCTCCCCCCCCCCCAAAAAAAAGCTTGGCTAAATTGAAGGATGACATTGAATTACAAAATTGGTGGATTAAGGAATAGAGCAGGGCAAATAGCTGGAAGAAAAGCTGGGAGATATTTCTTAATGAAAATTTCTTAATTAAAGCAGAAATTGTATTGATAATGTGCAGTGTGCGCAATCGAGACTCTCTGATGAGCTATGATACAATAAGTACAAGGTAGCGCACTGCGCAGCTTTCATTTTCTTAGTCGGCCTTGGTTCGATGACTTAAAGTTGTTTTCTTCTGTATCGAACCGAGATGGTCACCTTCGATTTCCTGATGAAGTGTGAACCTTCTATCGAAAGCTGTCAAAAACTGAAAGTAAATTCTTGCGCATGCGAAAAGGCACTTCCGGCTGCACTACCTTGTATTTAGTTATTGTATCATGGTTGAAAGAATCTAATTAATTTTCAAAACCAACACTAGCTTTTCATTTATTTTTTGATCCACCTTCGCTGCAGTTAATGAACTCTTAAAATGCTAAGGACTTGGCCACAACAACAATTTACTACCATCAACTAATTAAGTTTGGAGTTTATAGTCAGCTTAGCTCTATAATCCCCAACTATTCTATTTGCTAGGCGATAAATTGTTTTGGTCTAATCGCAAAGTCATAAACCCAACCACCTTCCCCCCCTTAAACCCAAAGCAAAACCATAAAGTCCTTGGTGCTTTTGTGGCTGTGTTTGGCCACACAATTGCCTTGGCAGTGGCTAATAAAACAAGTGGGGAAAATGGCAGCAGATTCAGTAGTTGCAACGTCATCATCGTCAGCAACAGCAGCAGTGTCCCAGCTGACCAGGACCAGCCACTTAATGCCCGGCCACAACAATGAGGAAAAAGAAGGAAATTTAATAAAGTACTGGACTCGCAAGTCGTTGCATACTTTGCGGGCCATAAGAGCATAAACTATGGCCAAGCCAAGTCCCTGGTCTGCCGCCACTGGCCACTTGAGCTTTGACAATAAAGAAAATTGTGTTTTTCTAGGCACTTTTCACTCATCTTTCTTGTGATTCTCTTCCTCTTTTGCAGTGGCCTGGTTCACGTTTGATCCGGTTTTGAGCGGAGGCGCCGGTTCGGGTCTGATTTTTAGCAAAAATAATGCCACCGTCAGCGTGGAGGGCTGGGAGCATCGCGTGGCGTTGGGTTCCGTGGGATTCTCACGAGGCGTACACTATTGGGAGTTCACCATTGACAACTATACGGCGGATACGGATCCCGCATTCGGAGTGGCACGCATTGATGTGGCCAGGAATAAAATGTTGGGTAAGTGCAAAACACAAGATTCAATTAAAAATGGTAGACACAACTTTGGGGCAACTAATCGAAGGGGCAACAAAACTTTGCCATTTTGTCGCCTCTCTTGCTGAATGAAGCCAATAAAAGCGAGCGACTTGGCCCGAAACTTTTGCCAAGTGCGTGAAGCGGAACTTTCTGCAGCGGTTTACTCAAACACAAACACAAACAATGGGCGCCTAAAAGTATGCTACGGTAAATTGATTGAAAATGTGCGTGAGTAAGTGAGTGAGTGAGTGAGCGAAGTTCCTCCACTCTGCAGACAAAAGTAATTAAAAGTGCGGCACTTAAACTTTTGCATTTGACACAAAAGTTTATGCCTTCTTTCTGTTTTTCTTCCCCTTCAGCCAATAGATTTTTAAAGCAGCTCACGCACCATTTAACACGTGACTCTCGCCACTCGCCTCTCAAGTTGCCTCTCAAGTTTTCAAATTAAATTTTCATACAACCAACATATGCAAAACGTTGCAGCTCCTCCAACTTGGGAAGCAGGTGACGCACGCCCTCTAGCGACTGACATTGACACTAACAGTTTGCTCGCACAGGTCGCACTTTACCCAAGTTTGTCTTTACGACCCTCAAGTTGTCATTTATAATTTTGCAAAACTATTGCAGACAGAGCAACAGCCAAGTGTCTGGGCCATGGATATGGTCTGGGGAGTTTTGCTTGATAGAGATATAAAATTGAAGTCTTATTGAGCAAAGGGGGAAATGATGCTGGGAAATGCATTTCGATGAAGTAGATATGGGCTAAGACAGTGTCCGGCGCTCGTTGCTATCTATTGTGTATTTCAAACTGCAGAAAACTGTATCGCAAAACAAATGAACTTCGTGTCAGTGGCTACACACACACACATACGCCTTGCCGAAATGTGATTGTTTTTTGTGCCGACCCCAGGGCTGAACGATTTAAAGCGGCTCTTTTGATTTCAGGGGGTATTTTGGTCTAAAGCAGCAAATTTCAATTTAATCGGTTCATTAGAACTTGAGAGACATAATGTCAAGCGTGCTGGAAAAAGTAGTTGAAAATAGCTGCCAATATGTACAGATATATCGATTTTTTAGCGTGAAAGTATTTTTTAGACAGAGACGACGGTCACACTGTATTTGGATAGATGACAAGATCGAGAGTAGATTGCAGAAGACGGACTAAGACAGACGGTGTTAATAAAATGACAGAAAGACAAACAGAAATACAGATAAATAACCCGTACCAACAAACTGTGAAGAGACATTGTAAAACCGTGTGTAAGTATAAACCCGAAATACCGAAAAATACATCGTTACAACTATCATCATGGATTATCGTTAGCATAGTACCCGTCGCGCTCCGCTGGCAGCGCAGCCTTAATCAGTATGGAACCAATATCTCATCCACTTTTCACGCACTTTCCACACATGAAGTGTTGATTGAAGCATTGTCCTGCTTAAATATCCTGCAAATTCTATCAATTCACAGTATTCAGTACAGCCACTTTCCACTCACTTTCCACCTACTTTCCACCTACTTTCCACCTTTTCCACCCACTTTCCACCCAATTTCCACCTACTTTCCACCCAATTTCCACCCACTTTCCACCCACTTTCCACCTACTTTCCACCCTCTTCCCACCAACTATCCACCCATTTCCCACCGGCTTTCCACCCACTTCACATCTGCTTCCCACCCACTTTCCACCCACTTTCCACCCAATTTCCACCCATTTTCCACCCACTTTCCACCTACTTTCCACCCTCTTCCCACCAACTATCCACCCATTTCCCACCCGCTTCCCACCCACTTCACATCTGCTTCCCACCCACTTTCCACCCACTTCCCACCCACTTCTGACCCACTTCGTAGTACATCGTGGCTCAAAAATCCCAGGCCGCTTGACCAATCTGTCACGCTGAAGTTGGGTCTTAACCCAGGCCGCTTGACCAATCCGTTCTGGCGAAACACCGATATTAATTAAATCCCTGCCAAGCCGCTGAAGCTGCCATTTTGCCAGCGAGACGACGTCGAGCTGAAAGGCTCCTATCAAAATGCTGATGAAATACGTGCAAGCAACATGCCCGCCGATACTGACGTTGAGTCGATCGTATACTCGTGCGTGAACGTGAGCGAGATGGCATTAGTGACAGAGGCCGATCGAAGTTCTGATGAAATGCGTATGCAAATACCATTGCCGCCGTTATAGACAGTGAGGCGTGAGTTCCTTCGTGCGTGAGCGAGATGGCATAAGCCACCGAGCTAAATGGCGCCGGTGAGAATGTGAAGGAACTCTAATTGTCTGTAGCCTAGTTAAAGCAAACTGTGGAAGCAGCGCCTGGTGGCCGACGCGTTGATCTGAGTAACGTTGGTCGAATGATGCCCGTTCTATAGACCGTTCCGGTTGTGCTTCCGTATTATATTTCTGCTCAATATTGGATGAGCTGCGTCAGAGGCTCCGTCAAACCTGCAGCTGAAACTGCTGGGCTGACTTGTATTAATGCTGCAGACGAAATTCGTTGCTTCTTTTGCCGCCTATATTGAAAATGAGTCCGAGTGGAACTGTGGAGCCGTTAAAACGGTTGTATCCGCTGAGTCCTAGTGTATCCTTGGAGCCGTTAAACCCGTTTAGAAACGTAGAGCTGTTGAACCAGAATGGACCTGTGAAGCCGTTGAGCCTGAATGGAACTGTAGAGCGTTAGACTTAAGTGAATGTGGGAGCCCGCTAGACTCAAGCCGTGCTTGAATTGCTGTGGAGGGACTCTTAAATCCTGTTGAGATCGAGCAATTATTTGAAAATAGCTGCCAATATGTACAGATATATCGATATTTTAGCGTTTAGGTATTTTTAAGACAGAGACAATGGTCACACTGTATATAGATGGTAGTTCGTAGAAGCTGGACAAAGGCAGACGCTGTAAATAAAATGACACAGAGAGACAGAAATACAGATGAATAACCCGTTTCGACAAACCATGAAGAGACAAACCCCTATAGAGACATTGTAAATCAGGGTTCCCCCAAGAAGAGAGAGCGAAAATGTGACTGTATCTCTCTCTAACACACCGTGAAGCATGACTTCGGCAAGCATTCGGTATAAATTGGCGAGTATGTTCGGCCCCCTGGGGAATTCTGTTGTAAATAGTAAAACCGTAACAACACCCCCTTTAACACCATATTCTTTTCTTTCCTTCATTTACAGGCAAGGATGAGAAATCATTTGCCATGTATATCGATCGTCAGCGTTCCTGGTTCCAGCACAATTCCATACACGAGCGTCGCGTCGAGGGTGGCATCACTTCGGGCAGCACCATTGGAGTTCTCTTGGATCTTGAACGGCACACGCTTAGTTTTCTGGTAAATGAAATGCCCCAAGGTTCAGTGGCATTCCGAGATCTCTATGGGGTATTCTATCCAGCTGTTAGCATTAATCGGGGTGTCACACTCACCATGCACACAGCTCTGGATGCACCCAAAATGGATTATTTCTAAGCAGCAAAAACCAAGAAGTAGCCAATTTTGTATATAACTATTAAGACGGGACCTTAGCCCCCGTTATCGGTGTCTATAAGAAATTTATCCAACTTAACCCAAGAAATGACAGAAAACAAAATGCAGCATTACTTACTCCTTCAGCTTCTATCGGTAGTTCTATTGGGCAAAGTTTAGCAACATATCTTCAACTTATTGCATACAAATAAATTTAGTAGTTCTTAGGCCACGTTTATAAAACGAAAATAATTGCAAAACAAAACAAAAAAAAATATATGTAAAATATGAAGCCAAAAACCAAGCACCATGCACACACATTTTATGAACACCAAAAACAAAAAACAAAAAAGAAATCAAATCAAATTTAATTGCTTGAAAAATCCATTTAGCTCTTAGTGTAGTTAAAGAAAAATGCCCACTAAACGTGTAAGTTTTTAGTTTCAAGACTGAACAAGCAAATTATAAAATCTTAAATTTCCCAATTTCTCAATGTTAGATGTGGCAAGCTTTGTCAACGTGTTTTGCTTATTATAAACCAATTGAAATACTTATCTAAATATCTATATATTAATATTTAAAGTCGCATTAAGTTCCATGTAAATATTGATAACTTCTTTGCAAATGGGCTAATAAATAAATGTATGTATGTATTTTTTTTCTATAAGTGTACAATTCAAACTCCTCCCCATCAGCATGTATGTATGAAATTATTTATATATTTCAATTTAAGTCCACAGCATTAACACAACACAACACACAGACAACCATAACAATTAAAGTTAATTACCAATACTACATACATACACACATACTACAAAAATGCATGTTTAAATATTTATAATTGTAATAATAATAATAATAAACAGACAAATGCAAACAAAACGCAAAACAAAAAAACAAAAAAAAAATTAAACTGCACACACGTAAATGAGTTTATTTAAAAAAAATTAAATAATAAAAACCAACAATAAATATTGAAAAATGCATATTAAAAATTACATGGATTTTGCTTTCAAACTTTTGGGGGTATTTTTTTTGAGTAAGTTTCTTAAACGCCCGTTGTAACTTCTTTGAAAAGAAATATGCTTTTTGAAGAAGGTTTTATTTTCATCACACGAACTGGATTGCCGACTAAGCTGAACCGTCTGTGGTGTGAGCAGCCTAACATATTTTAGTCTGAGCGAAAATAGTCTCAAATTTTTGAGATGTAATATACTCGGTACCTGAAGCAGCTGCTGAACAATAGAGTGCGCCACTACTTACTTTGAACAATGAGGGGGATTTTCAAAACTGACCAATAGATGGCAGCCCTGGCCACACTAATCATCGTAATCACGGTATAGCATGGTTGTCCATCTCTAGCTCTAGTCCTAACGCGTCAGCTTGCTTGGATGCGGGCGACAGGAGGTGTTTTTTTTGTGCAAATAATGCCGACAATGTGCCCGCTCTCAGTTGCCCCCCTTGCACCATCAGCTGTCCACATCGTGCTGCAGCCCATTTTATCGACCAACCTCTGTTTACGCCCAGCTGCACAACAATTTACACGATTTCACACTGCACTCAGCCGATTCTGTACATGTAACTGATCTCACGTTGGTCAAGCATACGACCAATTTTCCAGATCTTACATTGTACGCAGCTAGCCAAACGATCGTTCATACTTCTGGAAGTATGTCGCGCAGCGAAATCGCCAATGTTCGATGTTCATGTAAAACGATCCCCATACCTCATCGACAACAAGCAACCGACTACAACTCGAAACGCTCTTTGTTTGGCAATTCATGCCAGCCTGAGGCTACACTCAGAAAATTATTTTTCTATATTTAAGAAAATCGCCCTAAAATCGAAATGAACTTAAAATTTAGAAAAAATTTATATTTTTAAGAAAAAATTTTCTGCATTTTACAAAAGTTGCCCTTAAAATGAATTTTTTTCGAAAAAACTTTCTAAAATTTAGAAAATTAAATTTTTTTTTCTAAATTTTAGGGTGAATTTGCTTTATTGCCTTTTCTAATTTTTAGGGTAATTTCGCCTTTGATTTTAGAAAATATTTTTTACAAATGTAGGGTATTTTGCCCTAAAATTGAGAAAACAAACCCTAATTTTAAGAAAGTTTTTCTAAAAGAATATAAAAATAAAAAAGAAAAAGTGCTGCTTCGGTGACTTAATCCCAGGCCTCGCCCAACTGCGTACTTTTGTTAACTTTGACGCAACGTCTTGCTTAAGGCAAATAGCTGAGTGGGCTAAGGTGTCCGTCCGCGTGTGAGAGGTCCCGAAAAAAAAATAACTAAACAACTAACTAACTAAACAACAAATCATGCGTTCCCACATGGTCTTCGGAGGGGGAGTACGTTAGCAGCCCTGGCCACACTTATCATCGTAGTCATGCGATAGCGTGATTGTTCATCTCTAGGACTAACGCGTCAGCGAATTATTGTCTGGCTGGCTTGGCTGCACCGCGGCTGGCGTCCGCTTCGCGCTGCACGATCGAACGAAAATTGTTAGCATTTAATAAATATTCAATAAAGTTAGTTACACCTTTAAAACGGGGACCGTAACTGTTATACGTTAAAAAATAAAAATTGGGAATTAACAGTTTTTTCACAACTTAAAAAAATAGTTTTATCTTATAATTTTTATATAAAACTTTTTAAATAACACTTTTCTTTAAGTTTTATTCAAAAAAATGTATATTAAGTGTTATTTGTCAACGTTTATTTTAAAACTTAAAAATAAACGTTGACTTCAAATATTTGGCGAGTTATACAAGCTATCGGCACCAAAAGTTGCGTATGCACATACCTTGAGTCCTACTACCATCGTGCCAACTTTGATTCAGATCGGACTACTATAGCATATATCTGTAGTAGAAATCTGAACGAGTGATTCCGGCAGGTAAAAGTAGTAATTTTTACGATGCCAAGGTACTTGTGTGTAAACATGTAATCGTTTCAGTGCCCAGTAATCTGCATTGTGGGATCGTACGATTAAATTCGTAGCACCAGCAAATATATAAATTAAATTACAATCATTCACATTTAATTGAATTTGGATTTGTTTTTGTTGTAAGTAACTTCTTGTTAGTACCGAATGTGGTGTAGAGAATATAGTGTGCGACAACGGTGCGGGTGGCCTGGGCTCGAACCCGCCTACGGGAACATCAAAACAGAGTTTTTTTTGTTTTAAATAAAATTTCTCAGCTTTAGTTAGCATAAAGTACAAGTACACTTCACTGTTTTTTTCTTTTATATACTTACACACAAGAACCGTAGCCTCGTAAAAATGATAACTTTTACCTGAAATCATACGATACCATAATCGCTCGGGCATATCTGATAAAATTCGACATTTCCACTAAAAAGAAGCAAAATTCTGTCGAAAACTGTCTTCGGTGAACAAACCGTGACACGCTAAGATGCCTTCAACTGAAGTATTCAAATGAAATTACCTGTTTTTCTGCTGGTAATAAAGCAATTTACTCATAAGACTAATTCCATAGTGTTGGAGAAGCTTTTGGTACCCAAATGGTCAATGTTCCTCTAAGGCAATTGCTAGTACAAAAATGCCTTTAAACCGCGAACCAAGGCTGCGTTGGTAAAACTGAAAACGCAATTCGGTCTATGTTTATCTCTAGTTTATGGCCTATATGGACTCGATAATGGGGGATGTCAAATGTGGTACCCACTATCGCGGTTTTTCGATGCATGTTACCATCTCTTAAAGGCACACTTTATTGGTCAGCATCTCAATATATCTAAAATCTTACAAAATTCTATCGAGTGGTTTTCCATTAATTCCGTTTTCTAAGTTAGACCTCTATGGGCGGGGTACTAACCGCTTGTCCATTGGATGCGGGAATTTAGTATAACAATTGTGGTGACTCCCTTCATTTTTGGTGAATTTTCCAAAATTTTAGCTCACACCTTTTTTTAACCAGCAACAGATGTTGTAGCTGAGTGTTGCTAGTATAAATGTGCCCATTAAGCGCGAACTTGACGTGATCAAGAAAAACTGGGTATGAGGTGTTGCTCCCTGATGCCTCTAGTTTCATAATTTATTGGTCCCATTCCCAGGCAATATTGAGTGTTCCACTGTGTTATACTCTGTGTTCCTTAAGTACAGAGTAATAAAAGCAGTCTACTTGTACTTGTTCCGAGTTGCTCAGTAACTTTATAACACTAGGCAACAAAGTCCAGTTTACAAAAAGGGTGGAGACGATTCTAAATTGATGAACTCGAATCTGGTTTTTAAATTTATCCATCGCGTCTGGAATTTTTTAAAATTTAAGCTTAAAGTTGCGTGAAATACAAATTCTAACACTTTTTAGGAGCGTTTTGAGGGGAACTATCATATATGATCAAACCTTTTATTCAATCAGCGTGTAGTTCCACTTCTTAGCTCCAAAAAAAAAAAACTATTCCAAACAATTGTACGATTTTTTTAAGCGAAGATACATATACCGCTATAAATGCAGGCTTCTACTGCCCAAAGGTGTACAATGCAAAAACAGTACAGAAGGCTCTCCATTTGTATTAAATTCTTTTAAATGAAATATTTGCTTCAAATTCTAAATAATTCTAAATATTTTTTGTTATCAGTTAAATACTTTCAGGTTTAAAGCATCTCTTTCTATTAATATTTATGAGTATATATATATGTGTATATAACAATCACGTCCCACATCCGCCACAACAACAACAACAACACTAAAACTCCAAAACGTTTTGGGAATTTGTGAGCGCAACGAGGCGCGAAAACATTTACTCAACACTTAGCAGCGCAACGGCCGTTTTAAGCTAGCGACGTGCGGTGAAAGTTTTTTATGATTTATGGGACTAAAGCTACACAGCAGCAGCTCCTGTCTCCTGTCTGCTGTCTACAATGGGGGAAACGGAAGTGGGGACTTTCTGCTGCTGTTGATGATGGCGGTGCTGCCTTCTCTAAAACCCGGATATACAAATTGCACTTTGATGCGTTTGCCGTAAACAAAAAATAGCAAAAACAATGGCCAGCCAAAATAACAAAAGTTTCCTTAGCGGTTTTCATTTTTTTTTTCTATACGTTGGTGCTCATTAAAATGTTCGCTGAGAGCCAAAGGATCAAACAATGGGCGTGCGAGTACGTACAGAGTTCTGGCAGTTGACACATGCGGTCGGCTTTCTAAGCAAATGAAACCTCACGCAAAAGTTAAGTATGCAATTTATAAAAGTGTTTGGAGGAGGCGGCAGGATGGGGGACACAACACAACAAAATGCGCATTGTTGGCGACACATTTCTCGCTCGAAATATTCGCTGACAGAACACACAATAACAAAAAAAACCCAGTTTAAATACACAGAGAGGAATGCACACAAAAGGAATTGGCACAATGAACTTTCGGCTGTGCGAAGTTGCCTAGCTAATGTGAAAAAAATGTAAAACAAACATTAGAGAAAGTGAAGTGGATGTCGGTGATTGTGATTTAGTACACAAATTGTATTAAAAGATGTACAACAATTAAGGGATCCGACTACATGGAAAAATATATAAAATACTTAGTAGTTTGTTGATCAATTGTTTCGGATTCGGTTTTGTGGGCTACTTATGCTTAATCTTGATTCTTTATCGTAAAGTACTATTTCTTAACTTAAAAATTGACCAAACAATTCTTCGATTTTTTGAGTGCTTGACTACACAGGGCAACCAAATTAATCTTTTTGAAGTATATTGAAGGGTTGGTGGTGATTCTAGATGATTTTTGTGTGCTGAACACGAATCTGGGCCATCACGTCGAGATTTTTAGTAATTTGAGCTTAAAGTAGCGACAAATTCATATTTGGACCCTTTTTAGACGCGTTTTGTGGGGAACCTATACTTTTGTTTTTAACTTTTTTTTGATATGAACGTAAATTAATATTTCTTAACTTTAAAATAAACTATCCCAAAGAATTATACGATTTTTTTAAGCGAAAATATATCATTTTAAATACATAGTCTCGATGATAATAAAAAAAACAAAACTGTCTACTGCACAAAAGTATGCCTTGCAGAAACAGTACAACCGGCTAGTAATTTGTATAGAATTTTAATGAAAATGTTCAACAAACCCCATTGCATACATTGGGGCAGCAACAATTTATTGGGTTTATGTATATACTAATGGTATATGTATATCTTCATTAGAAAAAATCGTAGAATTGTTGGGGATAGTTTATTCCAAAGTTAAGGAGTAGTTTTTTCCGATAATATCAAAGAAAGTCAAAACAAAAGTATAGGTTCTTCACAAAACATTTCTGAAAAGGGTCAAAATGGGAACTTTTTGCCAATTACTACAAATCTCGACGTGATAGACCATTTCCATCCCACCATCTTTTTGTTGACTATAAATCAGCCTTTGACACACCGATAAGGTCAAGGTTCTTTGAAGCCCTGTCTACCTTTGGTATACCAGCAAAGTACGTTCGACTTCGCATGATGACGTTGAGAAGCACTCAAAGCTCCGTCAAAATAGGAAAGAACCTCTCCGAACCATTTGATACCAAGAGAGGTTTTAGACAGGGTGATACCCTATCGAGTGACTTCTTTAATCTGCTGATGGAGTATATACTGCGCCAGTGCCCAAATGCCAATAGATCGGGCTCATTTCTTTATAAAGATCAAATGCTAATCGCATACGCCGATGATATTGTCATTATCGGCAAAAACGTACGTGCGGTAAGCAGGGCGGTTTCAGAGATTGAGAAGTAGTCTAAAGTGATGGGTAAAGCGTTAGCGGTAAACGAGGACAAGACGAAGTACCTAGTATCCACGGGCAAGTGGCACGGATGAGTGGCAGTCGTACGCTAACAGTGCAAACACTAGAAATACATGGGTATGTTTAATTTTGATTGATTGTGCTCTGTTTTGTTATTGTTATCTCAAGGGAGAGATACAAAGAGCGTCTCAAGAGAGATACAAAGAGCGTTGCTAAAATCAAGACCCGCTCTCCGCTAGCACGAGTATAAGAAATGAGCCGTACTACTGGCGCCGGGCATGATGCCATGGGTGGTCCCATCGTGTGAGCGGCTCTCTCGCTTAGTATATTATTGTCAGAGTTCAGCTGGCTGTCAACACAGTAGCTTCGAAGCGGACGATTTTTTTTTCGGTTTTATCGTTTGTTCCTTTAACCCTTACGTGAGCAGACAAAAATCTAATTTTGCAATTATTGTCGAAATTATTTTATTTATAAATTTAAAATTGAGGCAGGGAGTTCAATTAATTTTCCCAAAGATGGGAAAAAACAGAAAATGTTGTCATTTCGCTCACATACACGACAAACAAAAGCTTTTTAAAAGCTTTCACAATAAAGCTTTTACAATAAGTACAGCTTTTACGGACGGGACCACCTTATACTTATTGCATCATGTCGCCGGGTATAATTCGCACTGCATCACAGATGAGAGAAGGGTAGATAGTACCTTTGCGCAGTCCCTCTTCTGTTTACTACGCTGCTACGGCGCTCGGGTTCGATCCTCACTGTGTCTTGATCTGTCGCAGTTGCACCATATCATGGCAGATGGTTGGGAGTGAAACAGGGTTCAGTTTGAGTCGAAGACGGTTCGAGTTCGTGACGAAGACGGTTGCAGTTGCAAACAGATCTTGGTTCGACAGACCAAACGTATTGTCTAGATCATGATACAATTAGACAAGGTAGTCCGCTCGACAAAAATAGGTCCCTTATTGTATGTTTGACGAATACGTGAGCATCAATGCTACGCTATGACGGTCGGCAACTGACAATAACTGACAATAGGGGACCAAAACGAGTGCGAGCACTTTCCGAGCGGACTACCTTGTCTAATTGTATCATGGTCTAGATTTAGATCAGGGGCCGGCAAAACACACATGCACATTTTGGCGTTGCGTGTGTGTGTTTAGGTACGCGAGAGCGCGCTCATTTAGCACATCTTTGTTGTTGCAAAAGAGAGCAGTATAAGCTCGTATACTGTCGGTGTGTCGACGTCGCTGCCGCAGAGCCCTGTTCAATACACTGGAGGCTGAGACGTGCCGGACTCTGATTTAGATGATCGTTGACTGCATACGCGAAGCATAAATATGCCAAGAATGGAGTAAAGACTGCATACATTTCATGAAGTGGTTGAGACTCTCGAGTGTGAACAATATCAGGTACTTAAACAGTATAATTGTAGTTGCAGTGCACCTGTGCAGATCTCTGCTCCACACCGTTTGCTGCCAAAATAGAAGATGCAGCTAAGTAACTAAGTATCTTTTCTACAAGAAAATGACATTTGAACAATAGCATGACCTGGGCTGGTGAAGTGAGCTTATTTTTCGGCAGTACATTTTGTTTTTGGAGATTAAATTTTTAAACAGATTACTTGAAACCAAGTTGACATGAAATCGCTAATTCTTTTTCTAAAACAAAATTTTTATTACTTTTACCTTGTGTGGGAAGCGAACTCTGGAACTCGTATGGAACAGCGCTTTTAAGCATAGTTATAAAAATAGAAAAAAAAGTGCAATATTTTATAAACCATTTTCATTACCAATGATAAAATATATTTCATTTACTATTTAAAGAATTTTATTTAAATAATATATATTAATTAACTTTTGCCACTTTTGGGAGAACTGCTACAAAATCATTGTAATATTAACAAAAAGTAAAAGAATCAGTACTAAACACTAATCCTTAATGTTCACTCTCAGTTGTTTCTCTACTTAATTCGACTTACGGCTTAGTTCCTTCTGTTCCTGGAACTGGAACCACCATTTTCCCATTGTTGCATCACTCGCAGCATTTGGGGTTGAGCCTTTTCTCTAACACTTGTACCCCACACCATATCCATGTGATTAAATTTCTCATCCGGATACATATGATCCAATACCACATTGGGCAGGTACTGCATCAATCTCTTAACATCTTTCACATCAGAGAGATAATCGTTTTGTCCATAATACAAAGCCACCGGAGCCGTTACCTTCTCCAAGGGATAATCGGGTGGTTTGCGTTGTCCATAAACGCGCAGATTCTTTAAGGAACGATAATCGTATTGGCAGAAGCGATCGTTTCTTTTAAGTTGCAAGTAATGAAAGGTTTGCTTGGCACTACAACCAGCGGGTATATGACCCAGTACAACGGGAAACATGGTCTAAAAATGAAACAATGTTTATAAGAATGACATGGACCACTCGGAGTATCTTACCAAATTAAACTCTTGGCGATTTTCGCCCACTATTTGGAAATACGATTGCACACACATCACCAACGTGCTGTGGGAGCGTAGACACATGGCCTGCAGCAAATTCGAGTGGGGCAAGAACTCATTGGCGGGTCCAGCAAGCACACCCATTGCTGCATGAAGCACCCAAACGAGCGGGGACCTCATGTTAGTCATAAAAGCCACCGGGGCCAATGCACTCATTAAGTGTATCTTGTCATTGTATTTGGGACGACTGGAGGCCATCACAAAAAACGAAGTGGTACCCTGCGAGTGACCAAAGTAGCTTAATTTCTGGTATCCTGTATGGGCTAGAATGCCATCAATCATAGCGGGAAGATCGTACAGGCCAATCTCATGCCATGAGAACGTCCAAAAGGAATTATCCACACTTGGGTCTAAGATTACATGCCTGCGGGAGTAGCGATTACCTGGCCAATAGGAATTATTCAAGTCAAAGTAGTGTGTGTTTTGGTAGCCACCGCTTACCTCTCACATTACCCATCCACACATCATAGCCCTGGGCATAGAGATAGTAGCCCAAACCACTGTGCGGTCCCATTAGTATCCATGTGGCAGAACTATCCTCCAGGCCGTGCACCAGCAAAACAGGCTTAGCCCCAGGCCTGGGTATACGATGCACGGTGAGTATGTAATTATCCTCGGTGGTGAATTGATGGGCCTCTGCTGGATGATTATACTTGGCCAAGAGTTCCAGCTAACGAAGATTCAACAATTGCAACTGTGTAGAAGTTTACTCTGGTTCAATCATTTACCGTATCCAGTCTGGCATCTTCTATAACACTTGCTGGAAAGTTCTCCTCTACGAAATCAGCGCAACTCCATGGCAAGTGTAGCACTAGCCACAGTAGAGTCAATATCAAAATCCAACTAGCCCGTCGCATCGTCTCGTTGAAAATCAGTTACGGCTTTCGTGACCACCTCTATATATGAACACAATGGAGCTCTCTCGTCACCAAAGAATGGGGTAATTAGCTACGGCATGGGATTTTGTTTTTAAATGTGATGTATTGCTAATCGACAAAGCCATCACCTACTGGCCAATTATTTTACAATATTGAAATACTTATGGTCAAATGTGTTAGGCAACACGTCAGCTGCAGTGTTTGACCAATGTAAATTTTTGTTTCCATTTTGGATCAATTTTCAATATTATAATTAATTAAATTATCGATTACACTCGGTGATAAAGTGACACTTTTTTCTAAATTTGTATATTATAAATTTCTTTAAATTTTTTATTAAGGGAATTAAGGGAAGGCTCCTACATTTTACCATAACTCATGTATACTCCAAGCGATTCTTAAAATCATTTCAAATTGGGTTTTGCATACTTTTGAATTCATCATGACTTCATTTTTCGTAGGACCTCTAAGTTTTCCTACTGTATTGCAACTCATTTGTAAACTCTGTACCAAAGGTACACAGAAAGAAGGAACGCATAAAATAACAGGGCTTAGAACTCCATTTCTCTATTTCAGGGTGAGTATATTATTTGATCATACTATTCATATATGGGATATTCCATGTCAACTCGGCCATCCCAATTTTTTTTTATTTCCAAAAAATTATTAATGGCTATAATTTTGAAGTACTATATATTGATGAAAATACCCCAAAACAGCGATAGATGTGCGAATCCAATGGTTCAAGAAGGGGTTCTAGATTCCGACAGTTCTGACGAGTAGCAGCCTCTATTAAAACGGTATCAATCTAAAAGAGAGAAGGAATTGGAGGAAATGTTGGATGGTTTAAAGGCTATATTCCACGATTTGGTCGTTCTGTCCGATAGTCTTGTTCATGATCGGGCTGCTTTTCATCTATGTCACAGACGGGGCTGCACAACATTATAAAAATCGTTTCCTAATGGCGAATCTTTTAAATCATGAACGTGATTTCGGCTTGAAAGCTGAGGCACATTATTTTGCAACTGCCCACGGTAAAGGAGCGTATGATGGAGTCCATGGGCGCCATTTTAAAAGAGAAACCAGACGTAGAAGCCTCCAAATCACCCATGGTGAACCTAACCTTACTCCAGATGCTTTGTTTCGATGGTCAAAAAATCATTTTCAAGTGATTGATATATTTTTCTATACGAAAGAGGAGCACGAGGCTGTTAAAGCTGAGTTAAAGACAAGACTTGAAAGTACTAAGCCTATTCCTGGTATCCAGAAGCAACATTGCTTCATTCCCAGATTGGATAATCGATTGCTACTCAAGCGTTATTCTGCATCAGTTGATGTCTGCATCAGTTGATGTCGAAGTTTTTCCCAAAGAACACCACCGGAAGCAACAAAAGCCACGTTTTCGACTCTGATTAACTTTTAAACATTGACTAACCATTTATAATAAAAATACATCAGACAAACTTAGATTTCCGTTCCTGAGCGTCGGAAAGCTAATGCTCCGCTTACTTGACAGGCAGACACAGCTGATTCAATTCCGACGCTAAGAAGCAGAAAAAAAAAAAATTATTTCCGCGCTCTCAGGGTGTCTTCCAACTTGAAATAAATTGTAAAATGTACTTAAAAATATGCTCTTTCTGAAAAAAATATTCGGATCAAATACAGAGTGGCCTTCGTGAAGAAAAATAAAATAAACTGATTTTTGTTTCAAAAAAACTAATTTTTACAGGTCTGACAGTTGTCTCATCTTTTTTTTCGAAAAGTTCACGTGATTTTAGATAAAAATGGGATTTGGTATGATTAAATCCGATGCACCGTTCAAGAGTTATGATTTACGGGCCGATCGGCCATACGCAAAAATCGAAACCTAAGCAGAATATTCACGGTGGCAAGGTTATGCTCTGTACTTGGTGCTCTGTATTGGGCGTGGTGTACCTTTGAGCTGCTACAGCCGGGAGTACCAACCTCAATTGCAGCGCTTGTGCCGTGCATTGAAGCAAAAACCTGCCAGAATACGAGCAAAGGCACGACAAGGAAATATTGCAATATGACATCGCTCGGCCACATGTTGCGCAGCCGATCCAAACATACCTTGAAATGCTGAAATGGAAAGTATAGCCCAGACATGGTCCCTTTCGACTTTAGGACCAGCATTTTCGCTCTTTTGATGAATTCTTACATTGGATCGATTCGTGGATCGCATCAAAAGACGCATCGACTTTCCGAGATGGTATCCGAAAATTACCAGAAAGATGGGGAAAAGTAGTGGCTAGAGATGGACAGTATTTATACTCTGTACCAAAGGTACACTGAGTATATTCAGTTTGTGCTAAAGTTTGTAACAGGGAAAAGGAATCGTTTCCGACCCTATAAAGTATATATATTCTTGATCAGCATCAACAGCCGAGTTGATATAGCCATGTCCGTCTGTCCGTCCGTGTGTCCGTCTGTATGAACGCACAGATCTCAGAGATGGTAAGAGATATAGGTTTGACATGAATGGGACATATATTTCTTATACTTGCAGGCAGATCAAGCTTATTTTCAATTTTTGCCACGCCCACTCCCGCCTCTGCAATTTGGGAAAAACTTCATATCTCACACAGTTTTCATGATAGATGGTTGGTTCCTTTTGGAGATATCTAGTAATCAAAATTATTTATCGATTTGCTGAATGAATGATAAAGATCGGATGAACGATACTCAAGCTATGAGCAAAAAACGGCCCCCACGCACCGAGTTGTGAGCTCTCTAAGTTTCTCTCTCTCTCTCTCTCTCTTACTAAGATTGCCTCTCGTGACTCGTGAGCAAATGCGAGGGTAGTAAGGGTACAGAGTATGTTATAGTCGGGCTTGACCAACTTTCTTTCTTGTTTAAAAAATGAATCTGTAACAAAATGTTGACTATAAGGCGTCAACCATGACAAAAAATCATGTAAATTTATTTAAAAAATTACACAGGTTTACAAAAAACCGCCAACTTTTGCAACAGAGAAGATAGCAAGCTTTCCATATGTGTTTTTAGTCGCTGAATGCTATTCTGGAAAGACTGCCAAAGTACCTGTGTTTGTCTTGTTTCTCCCAAACGCCAGAAGATTGTATCGTGAACGTTTGACGAGCTGCTATATTGTATATAATTTGTTGATGGTACGGAGGTACAACTTGCAGAGCAGCCAAATGAAAGCCATGAAGAATACAATTTTCATGGTTGCTAATGAGGGTTGTGTTGGCCGTCATCCAAAATAAAACTTTATTTAATTTCAAATTGTCCTCCTACGCGTCAGGGAGGGCATATTCATCACATGTTCCCTATACCAACGTCGTTACTTTTGTTAATTTGTAATTGATCTTATGCAATCCCATTGTGTTTATTTCGTTTAATCAAATGTTTGATTTTATTGTTATTTCCTGCAGCGATCGCTGCCGCGTACATTTAATTGATTTGGTCGATATCTTCTTAGCCTGCGCCCCAGAATTTTAACATTTTATAGCAAAAATGCGTCTTATTTAGTATAGGAATGATGTGAAGGTTAAGGCATTAGAATGTGGAGCAAAAAGGTCGGGGCTCAAATCTCGGTATAGGCATATTTGAACAAGAATCCTATTACAATTCTAATTGAATTGCAAACGATCCGTAATTTGATCTCATACAAGAGTTAACGAAAATTGTATCCAGTATTTTTATTAAATACAATTTTTTAGCAGATTATTTGATAAGCAAGTTAAAGTTAAATCCCTGAATAAATTTCTCAAATTCAGTTAGTGCCTTTCCGCATGTAGATCATTCTTTTTGAAACCGAACGTTTTTAAAATTCGCCATTTTTGATTTAAATAAAAAAAACCCGAAATTAGATCTCAACACTCCCACCAAAACGGGATTTTCGGTATTGCAAAAATATTTTTGTTAATTTTATAAACAATTTCAAAAATCGTCAAAAACGAAAAAATGGCAAAATGAATTTTTTAAAAACTGGATTTCTCAGGTTTGGTTTATCGGACAGGAGTCGTGTTTTTATTGCTGAGTAGTATTTGGCTGTATCCATCAAAATCCAAATCTAATAACTTTCTAAATTGTTCAATAATATTAAGTAATTGTTGCTAAAGTTTATATATAATTTTTTCTCAGTGATAATCACCATGATATGGGTTCTAAGAATATACATTTTATTGCCCTAAACATAACTTAAATAACGGTGCTTTCAAAAAGATGGAGACTTTTATAGTTTAAAAGATATTAATTTTTGAAGTTATAAAAATATAAAAAAATATGCCTAACTATACCGAAAAACAATGAATTGAATTTTATTAAGTGAAAAAACTTTTACTTACTCTGCTGGAACCCGAACTCACGGCATTAGCCGACTGAGCCACGCCGCGCAACTGATGTGACGCATCAAATTGGTTAATTGTATTAAATAAGATGCTCTTGTATTGAAAACATTTACGAATGTTTGCTTTCTTGTAATTCTCAAGAACGAATTCCACCATCTGCAAATATAAATAGAGCCACTGAAATTTGCGGAACAATAATCAAAATTGTTGGCGGTTTGAAATCAAAGGGACGCACAGTTGACTTTAAATGTCTATTATGTTGTTTTTACGTAGAAATTGGTAAAATCAACAAGAAAAATTATTGATTCAAAAATTTTTACCCAAAAACGAAAAATGTCGGATATACAATTTTTTTTTGTTTTGTGTGTGGAAGACCATTTTGGTTCGATACCCCAGATTACAAATTTTGGGTCATCGAACCAAGGATATTCAGTAATCAAGATTATTTATCGATATGGCGAAGGAATTATAAAGATCGGAAGAGTTATGACCAAATGAAAGTTCGCTACCGAAGTACTATTTAGCTTGCTGGGTTGCCAAATGGTCACAGTAGTGGCGCCATCAATTGGTCGGTTTTGAAAAAACCTCAACCAGCATTGTTCAAAGCAAGTAGTGGAGCCATCTATTGGTCAAGATATGACTAAAAGAAAGTTTACTGCCGCAGCGCAGCAGTAGCGCTGCTACTGTAGGTACAGAGTATATTACAGTCGGGCTTGACCGACTTTTTATACCCGTTACTCGTAGAGTAAAAGGGTCTACTAAAGTCGTGCAAATGTATGTAACAGGCAGAAGGAATCATTTCCGACCATATAAAGTATATATATTCTTGATCAGCATCAACAGCCGAGTCGATATAGCCATGTCCGTCTGTCCGTCTGTCCGTCTGTCTGTATGAACACCTAGATCTCAGAGACTAGAAGAGCTAGAGCAACCAAATTTGAAATGTAGACTCCTATTGTCTGCACGCAGATCAAGTTTATTTTCAATTTTTGCCACGCCCCCTCACGCCCCCGCAATTTGGAAAAAACGTCATATCTCCTACAGTTTTGATGATAGATGGTTCGTACTTTCTAGAGATATCTAGTACTCAAAATTATTTATCGATTTGCTGAAGGAATGATAAAGATCGGATGAACGATACTCAAGTTATGAGCAAAAAACGATCAGTTAACACCCACCACCCACCCCACCCATAACCTAAGCATTGCGTTCAGCAGCAATCTTAGTGAGAGAGAGAGAGAGAGAGAGAGAGAGATAGAGAGAGAGAGAGAGAGAGAGAGAGAGATAGAGAGAGAGAGAGAGAGAGACTTAGAGAGCGCACTGTGTTGTGCGGATAATAAATAGCCGAGTTAAAAAATGTTGCATACTTTTCGGCTGACCCACCTCAGGCATACAGGAAGGCTATTAAACATTTGTTTCCATGAGTAACGGGTATATCGAAGTCGGTTAGAGCCGACTTTAACTTACGCTCTCGTTTTTGCTTATTTTATGTCTACATAAGTTGACTGCGAAGATATACAAATTCATCAGAGAAATATTCTGTTTTTGGCAGCCCAAAGTCGCAAGCTTCTCAGAAAGTGCAAACAAACAAAAAGGGTAGCACAATAAATATTTCGCAATAATGTACATATTATATAATTTTTAGAATATTCGTGCTTTAATATACATTTTTCAAAATTTATTTATTGCTTGTTTATAATTATAGTTCAACGACGTGCTATTCAGCTTGAAAGGCTTAATTGGACTTACTACATGTTTTTCGTTCATTTCTATTGCCGTCATTAAACACAATTTCATGATTGATTTATTGCTACAAAAAATAACATGAAACAGTTCTACCTTGACACTTGAATCGCAAACAGCGGCTATTCAAACGCGGATGATCGGCTTCGGTTAAGCAACTCCAACGAATTAAGACACGAAAAAATATACAAAAAAATTGAAGAATACTAAAACTTTTAAAAATATTCGAAATTTTAAAGATTTATATCAGGGATTAGTTGCGAATTGTATTTCGGTTTCAGTGGGTACCGAATTGAGTGTGGGTTTTCGGTTCTGATGCGGCATACCGGTACACACTATAATATTTCATTTAAGATTCAAATGAAATGACACTGTTATGAGCTTTGAATAATGAAACAAATTGTTACTAATTGTAAAACGAGGGTTTTTGATTGGTTTATGGTCTTTTATTTACACTCTATTTACACACGGTTTTGTATTTACAATGTCTCTATACGGGAGTGTCTCTTAACGGTTTGTCTATACGGTTTTTTATCTGTCTCTCAGTCTGTCTGTATGTCATTTTGTATACAGCGTCTTTCTTCATACATTTCAAGTATACAGTGTGACCATCATTCGATTGCCATACCTTAACACTAAAATATCGAAACATATATCTACAAATTGGCGTTCATTTTCAATTAATTCCAAAGACTTGACATCATAGAACAGTTTAAGTTGAACTAACTGTACCATTCTATATGAATCGTATTATATGTACAAAAACAAACTCCAAAAGCAATATTAGTTCAGTTGTGGAACAGCCGTTTATGGCTACTCTAATCCAATTTAGCTGTCAATTTCGTTTCTTGTATTCAGGCGCCTATTCAAACACGCTTCAAAATCAAATTTACTTGACCAAAAAACAAAAAAAAAAAACGTTGCAAAATATTTGCAAGTTTAATTGAAAAATTAAATTTTTAATTCACTTGCGGACAGTACGGATTCTCGCTTCCCTCTGTTCTGTTTCGGCAAACATTTGAAGCTTTTTCTCTTTACTTTTATCTTCCTTTTTTTGTTCAAATTGATTTCAGCTTTTTCATGGAATATTTGACTTCCCTTTTATTTGCTGCCGTCGACGACGACGAATGACAGGCTGAGGACTCGGAGAGTCCCCTAGGCCTCCAACGTTTCGACATTTGACAAATAACTTAATTCGGCGTTGTCACCACATGTTGGGGCCTGTCTGGCTCTGGCCATAACATGACATGTGGCTGAATGGATGTGTGTGGCTGCCAGAAGTCACTGCAGGAGTTTAAATCTTGGTTTCATGCTCGAGAAGCGTTAACTTAAGGACTTAAAATTGCAGTAATTTCTGTTCAACGTTTGCCCTTTTGACCCACATTTTCCCCGTAAATTTACCTGTCAACTGTATTTGGTCAACACTTTTTACGCCCGACGCGTGCCACAACAATTAGCCTGGCTCTTTTGCTGCTGCAACCAAGTGCCAATCACACGACAATCAAAGCATCATGTTGCAATCGACTTGGTAGTGAGCCCAAAAACCCGCTTAGACAACAATGAAAACGAGACCAATCAATTGGCCGAGGCAGAAAACAATGGGAGCAAAGCTTTTAGCCCCGGTTGCATAGTAAACTGAAGTGGAGTCTGGACAGCAGCTCGTTAGTTAGGAGAGCTGGAGATTATGATCAGCATTGTTGAAGTCACATTAGTGGCAGCTGCTACCATCGTTGTTCTATTAGCCACGCACGTGACTTTTAATCACGAGCGCATAAAATTTCTGGCTAAGCCAAGACGACGAGTATTTTATGGCCTGCCTGACCCAAGTTTGGGCTAGAAGGCGTTAACATAAAAGTGCGTGGACGGGATGGGTAGGTATTGAAGGTCGCAACTTTTTTGGAAAGGAAGTTTACGGCCTTTGTCGGAAGTTTTTGGACCAGAGCCAAAGTCAAAGGCAGAACTTCCGCAAAAAAAGGTTAAAGTCAAGTGAGCGTTTAAGGCCAGACAGAGGCAAATGTGTTCCGCTTCAGACTAGACCCCGGCCCGGCACTTTCTATGCCAATTACAGTCCAGCTGTCAGCCTCACTCAACTTGGCTGCATTTTGTAATTACTTTTTTGGCCACGTTCACAAAATGTACCATCCACATTCACAACCACCGGCCACCAAGTTCAGGGTCATTGACTATAAATTATTTTGTACAACAAATTTAAAATATTTGTTCATCTGCAGATGACTGCACAGCATTTAAGTTAATTAATTTTATAACCGAACACCATATTTTAAAAGTTGATTTAACTAACAAATAAATACGAAACATGAAATTGTTTTTAAATTTCGCTCTGACGTGTCGACTGACTGTTAATTTTTATCCAAAATTATAATGCTCTGGCCATTAATTACGTCATTATTTACGTATTGTCACGGCTGTGCGAAATGTGCAGAAATTTCTGATAATTGTACAGGAGTGTATCCAGGTATGAGCGGTGGCCCAATTGGATCAAATGGCTGCTGAGAGAGCTTTTGATAAGCGGGGACTTATGGACGTTTTCTTCTATGCTGACCAATTTTATAGTGCCTTCTCCAAGTATGTGCAAACCGCTGAGGGTAGGAAACTTTGAGTTTGGGAGCAGTCTAAAACAAGCTTTATCAACGAGTCTCGATCGCGCACACTGCACCTTTAACGCCGTCTGCGTGTGCGCTCTGTTCCCTTTGGTTCCCTTGGTCTTTGTTGTTATAACACACTTTGATAGCTTTTAAGCGACGTCTAAGTGACGCCAGTTGCCTAAAAGTAATAGATGGGCTGAAAAGTAATCTCCTTGGGAATGAAAAAAATGTTTAAAAAAACACTTTTTTTATTATGTTCAATGTTTTAGGTCGATACACTTATTTCAGAGATTTTTCAACTTTTTGATCCCGTCCGAAAAGTATTTTCCCGAAAAGTGTGCAAAGTACTCGTCCGCGGCGTCGAAGAATTTTTTATTGATGAGCCATCTTTTAAGGTTGGGGAAGAGATCAAAGTTCGAGTGAGCCAAATATGGCGAATAAAGTGGATGCAGAAGCGAGAATAACTTTTTCATATGCAGAATCTCGCCCAAATTCTATGAGCGCCTGAAACAATTATATGAGCGCTGCCCCGATCACGACTTGAAGATCGTGCTTGGCGACTTTAACGCTAAAATTGGGAGAGATAGAGTTTTTGGCTCGACAGTCGGCCGATTTAGCCTTCATATAACAAACTTCGGTAACGGAGAGAGGCTAATAGATTTTGCCGCGTGCAGGAACATGGTCATATGTAGTACCAGGTTTAAACATCGCGACATCCATAAGGCGACCTGGTCCCCTGATCAACTAACGCGAAATCAGATTGATCATGTTGTGATCGACGGAAGGCACTCATCGAGTGTTCTAGACGTGCGTGCGATTCGAGGTGGTAACATAGACTCGGATCACCACCTTGTTGCAGCCAGTGTGGCACATGCCTCACGTACTAGTACACGTCGAAAGCTAAATGTCGATAAGCTGCAATCACAACGGACCTCTGAAGCCTACACAGCTAAACTCACCCAACTGCTCAGGGAAATCTCACCATTCCCTTCTGGTGTAAGCGAACAGTGGAATCATATATCACACTCCATGAGTACGGCTGCCAAGGAGATACTCGGATACCGCCGAGCACCCTCGAAAGCAGACTTGGTATGATGAGGAGTGCCGCGACGCTACTGCAGAGAAAGACGCTGCCTACAGGAGAACTCTACAGTCGGGAGCAACGCGGGCTGTTAAAGAGCAACACCGGAAGAAAAGGAGAGAGGAGAAGCGCCTTTTCAAAAGGAAAAAGAATGAGCGAGAAAGGCGCATGCGTGAGAAAGTCGAGATGCTATTCGGCATGGGTGAGACTCGAAAATTCTATCGAAAGATTAGACGACTTACCCGGATTCACACAATGCAAGGACGAAAATGGAAATCTGGTCACAGATCCGCAAGTGGCGCTAGAAAAATTTAAAAAAATATAAAAAAATCCAGTTTAATAAGAGGAGTTCGTTATCTGATAAAAAGAATGTGTTTTTCTAAAGTAGCTTTCTTGAAACTGGGGTAAAATTTACACATATTCTTAGTAAAAACGAGCGATTCTGCCCGACTTCGATATACCCATTACTCTGAAGATGAAATGTTAAATAGCCGTTCTTAATGTTAATTAACAGAGCATTAACTTTAATGTTGGTTTATAAACATTATGTTAGCAGAAAGTACATTCTGACTCCAAATAAATGACAAAAGTTGTGTTCCTTAAGGAATCGGCGAAAAGTATGCAAGATTTCGTTATAACTCAGATATTTATAATACGGTCCATTGGTATAGACCAGCGATGCCCAGCCGTATGCTCTTTGGGTACGTTTTGTTATTGTAATTGCACGGAACATAGAGATCAATGAACGTATACATGCAGGACGCGAGGCATACGAAACGACACACATGCTAACGATTTCGTGTGTATGCGACGCGTAGAACAAAAACCGGTTTTGTTCTCTTCTTTGATTGGTGTTTGCGAGCGCAAGCAAACTGACCAAAAACAATTTCATTATTGGTATTGGTGCTTATATTTGTGAGTATTGGTGAGTGCTCTGTCGTTTGCTGCTTTTGGGCACGCCTGGTATAGACCCTGCAAACATTTTGTCGGGTTCCTTATCTCTATCGTGAAAAAGAGAGTTTAGCGATAGTTTGAGGGGAGAGTTTTCTGTAGTTTGGCGATTTACACAAACAAAATACATAGGGTATCGCATTTTTAACATACAAGGGATAAATAAGCGATATGTGGTATCGCTTTTTTTCGTCCAATCCGTAATTTTTTTTTAAATTTTTTTTTTATTATTTATTTTGTTTCTAAATTTTCCGTCACCTTGTGTAAATTTGGCAACTTAATTTAGATTGTGTAGATATTCTCTTAACTTATCTGTTTATGTAAGTTTGATTGCAGGTGTAATATGTCTGATTATGAGCGAGAGGTTTTGTGATGATATAAAATATGTTTGGTGTCAAGTTTATTGAATGGGAGGTAGTTGCTAAGTTAGTATACTTGTCTGGTGGGAAGCTCCCTAGGGAAAAGTTTTTTGAGGCGTCGTCATACTCTACTTCCTGCTTTCTTTCGTCTGCGCAGGAGTCTTCTGGCTAGTTTGTTGGGGTGACTTCTTAGTCTCTCCACGTAATCACCTGCCTGTTTATTGATTACGTCACCAATTTTGGGCACACTGAGGTCACTCTTCAAATGTCTTGTGCACATATACCAGGGTGCTCCCGATAGTCTGCGCAGACACCTTGACTGAAGGACACAGAACTTCCTCAGATGGGATTTCCCAGCGATTCCATATACTTGGATTCCATATCTCCAGGCAGGTGCTATGATAGCTTTGTATATATGCACCTTATTTCGGAGTGACAGCTTGTTTCTGCTAGAGAGAAGCCATCCCACTTTCTTTACTCTGCCATATAGTGACCTTACAAGCGCGTTGATATGGGTTCCGAATGTAAGGCGCTTGTCCAGATATATTCCCAAGTATTTATGTCTGATAGCTGATTGTTGAAGAATACGCCTGGACACTCATCATGACGAAGTGTATAAGTTACACTGACACATTTAGCTAGCTTAAGCTCAATGTTTCATCGTTTCGCCCATCTTGCTGAATCGATACAAATACTGTTGAATGACATCAGTGGCATCATAGATACACGAGTCTCTCGCCATAATAGCTGTATCGTCAGCAAATGTTGTAACGAGTAAGTCTTGGGTGTCTTCAATGGGTATTGGTCTTCCGGTAGGCATATCACAAGTGTAGAGAGAGTAGAGGGTTGGTCCAAGGACACTTCCTTGAGGCACACCAGCGCGTATTACCCTCATGCTGGAAACAGCCCCTTCCAATACTACCGAGAAGGTACTGTCCGATAGAAAGCTTCTCACAAGGGTGTATAGTTGAGGCGGTAAGATGATTTTTACTTTACATAGTAGTCCAGCAAGCCTCACTCTATCAAAAGACTGCCTTATGTCAAGGTAGACCGCAACCACGTACTCCTTAGCCTGGAATCCGTTGAGAATGAAGTTTGTGACCCTATTCAGCTACTCAGGGGTTCCGTGTGACTTTCTAAACCCGAACTGAAAAGGAGGTATTCTGCCTATCACCCCATCGATTGCCATGATTCGGGCTAGAATACACCTCTCGATAATTTTTGCTATTGTGGATAGGAGGCTGATCGAACGGTATGAATCGACCTCAGACGGGCTTTTCCCAGCTTTATGGATCATTACGATGTGAGCCTTTTTCCACAACTTTGGAAAGTTACTGGGAGGGCTTTGATCACCCTATTGTCAAGTCCATCCTCGCCTGGTGCCTTTTTATTGTTAAGGACCTTGATCTGCCCCTGTCCAATCGGTAAATTGGCGATATATCGCTAAAATATCACCTTGAAGATATGAATGCGATTCTTGCCGCAAATTTCAATTTCACTATTTATATGGGCAGAGAGTGAATTCGTTCTTGAGAATTATAAGAAAGCACAAATTGGTGTATGTTTTCAATAAATGTACATCTTATTCAATACAAGTTAGAAGAGCAACATTAGAAGCGTTGCTTTTCACGCGCGGCGTGGCGCAGCCGTCTAAGACGTCGTTCCAAACGTGTTTCAGCTCAAGGTTCCCGAGCTCGAATCTTCGCAGAGTAAGTAAGAATTTGTAATACAAAAATATAAGTTTGTTTAATTTGGTGTTTTTAATCGAATCCTCCCACATAAGAGACTCATTAACTCATTCATATCTCCAGGGAAGAATCGCTTTTTTTATCGCCAGGAAGAAACGCTTTCTTATCTCCAGGAAGAATTGCTTTCTTATCTCCAGGAAGAATCGCTTTCTTATCTCCCAGAAGTGTCGCATAGTGGCACAATTCTTCCCGAAGGGAGATAAGAATGCGATAACTATGCGATATCGCATATTGAAAGATTCGCATTCTTATCTTCCGCGATAAAAAAATGTTTGCAGGAGACAAAGCTTACGGAGAGAGGAGACGTATTGAGCGCACAAATTTATTTCCATCTAACTGTATTTAAGAAAACTTTCTATAATAAATAAAAATCTTTTTCAAAAATTTGTGGAGCAATACCTCAGGCTGGAAATTATAGCTTAATTTCTTATTTTCAGGGTGAATTTGGAAAATTTGTTGTAATTGACACCAAATAAAGTTCCCTTAATTCAAGTCCAATTCGCCCCTGTCGCTGACAGTGCAGTAGGTCTTTTACCGGCACATCCATGTGGCTTATCCTGATTGTCGACCATCAATAAAATGCACAAAGTGATAAAGGATTACAACAGACAACAATGATGGCAACGGAATTGATTAATTTATGGCGAAAATGAGAAGACATTCAACAGAGTGGCCTGGCAGGCGTGAAAAAGAATCACTGTCCTTACACTAGACAACAAAATAAGGAAATGGTATGGAAATGCATAATGAATAATCAATTATTTATATAAAAAAAAAAAAAGCGAGAGAGAGACAGGTTTCCCGGCAGCTTCGAATTGGAATCTGGGCAATTTTGTTTTTATTAATGTTGCATTCATTTAATTTTTTGTGTTCAAGTGTAACTTTTACATCGCCTTCCTTACAGACAACTATAATAAAAGATGCATCGTTATTTAATGTGATATCATTTGTAATTTTGACATGCCATTAATTAATTGAATTAAAGCCTTTTAATGAAACCTTGTTTGATGACGAAGCGGAAGACTAATTGATGATTGAATTAAATTGATTTGCATTTGATTTACAAATTAAACGATAAAGTGGATGATTGGTAAGCCAAGTAAAGCAGTTAAATCAAAATACTAATAATACGGTGAGGAAAGTTACTGTTTAATATGTTTTCCAATCATTTTTCAGACACACAAAAAAAACGAAAAAATTTTAAGTCCAATCAACTATGCGTGACTTTGATTTCAAACTGCTAGCACTTTTGATTTGTGCTGCGGTGACTTCAGACAATCGTTTAATATAAGTAAAGCTAGGAATTTGAACTTGAGAATTACAAGCAAGCCATTATTGGTGTTTGTTTTAAGGCTGATTCAACACAAGTAACATCTTAGATGTGCGTTCAGACGTCATTCCCAGTCCAAGGTCCCCGGAATCCAAGAAAATGTTTGAATTTACCAACCTTTTTTTTTTTTGGTGTAATATTTCCCCATAACCCCACTTAACAACCACTTAATTTGCCTGTCACTTCTCAGAAGAGATTCCCATTTTCTTTTTTAATAGCAAACTTTCATTTAATTATTCATATGAAAATCCACTCTCTCTAGCGCTCCCTCGAAGCAAAAACAAATGCCGCCCTTTTGCCATTTTTCCCTCTCACTTAGCCTCATTTCATTATCAATAACTATAGCCCGGACAAGGACTTCATGCTGAGCAAAAAAAAAAATAAATGTGTTGTAGTCCTTTTCATTACGATAATGAAATATTTCAAGAGCAGTTTATGTGGATTACTTACTTAAATGTGAGAGGCACATGCAAAAGTGGAGCCCGCCAAGTCATAAACATGTGTGTAAAAGCCCCCCGTGACAGGACCGGGAGTGGGAACATGTGGAGCATTAAGGACATGCGTGCAAATATAATCGGCGAGGCAAGAGCCGCAACTCTAACAACAACAACAACAAGCACGCCAAGCTAAAGGCATAATTATTATGGCATTATCACACACAAACACTCGACCACCGCGCCCAGCAACCGGGCCGAGCTAACGATAATCAATTGAGAAATGTTTATAATGAAGTGGCTCAACCAAAAGAGTTTTGCCTCCCCACTGCTCACACACTGCCAGAAATGGTTCACGCTAGAGAAGTGACCCGTGCATTTGGAGCATATTTTTTTTTTCCAAGTGTAATCCTTTCTCACATGGTCAGGCGCTAAGCACTTCATTTCCCTGGGTTGCGGTTCCGCTCGGAGGGGCGTGTCATGCAAAATCGCCTAGCCAGCAATCTACTGAATAGCGTGTCTACTCCCGAGCCCACTCCACTGTCAATGTGCTAAGTATACGTTGACCAGAGATAAACATGGCCAACACACACACACACACACACACGCACGCATCGCCAAAAGCCGCAAAACCGTTCGCTGACCACACACTCGGCGGTGTCCGCCTCATTCATGACAACGTCCATCATAATTCATTGAGGATTGCAGAAGGGTTCTCCTTCGGACTGGTGGGCAGAGAGGGAAGTACTCAAACTGCATTGTAATGAAATTAGCATACACAAGACAAAGTTGCCAGTCGCGCGCATTCAGCGATAATTGAGTTTGTAATTAGCGATGAAAATGTGACACGCGATTCACGAAAGGGCACATTAAAATGAAATCGATGCAAAAAAAGAAATTCGAAACAACAATTTTGCTAGGATCACAAAAGGGTTCATAGCAGGGGTCGGCAGCAGCAGCAGAAACGTAGGCAGAACTTCAGTTGCTGCTGCCGACCCCTGCTTCAAAGCCTTGAAGCAGGGGCCGGCTAAAAACACATTCACATTTTGGTATTGCATATGTGTGTGTGTAGCCACTGACACGAAGTTCATTTTGCTCTCCAGCATTGTTGGCGAAATAGGGCAGCGATAAGCTTACTCTGTCGTTGTGTCCAATGAGCTGCTGCTGAGCACTTTTTTATGCAGCGAGGCGCCGACCCCTGCCATTAAGCAAAGCTTAGCAGATTAGAATAAAGTTTTTTCAAACCTTCAAGTTTTTCCCCATAACTTAAAACAGGACACCCAATACCACAAAGGAGGCCAGTTGACCGTACAGCTGTTTCATGACCATGTCTGCTCAATCTTCAGCGGTCTTTGCCTGCCTTCTGCCAGCCAGCAGGCAGCTGCTGCCTCATGCCAGCACTGCTCTAACCGCTACGAGACAGCGCTAAGCAGACAGTAGCCTTTGTATGTTTGTATGTGATCGATCGAATTCGAAGACACACACAAGTTCGCTGCTGATTTTATTCAATCAAACTCATGAAACCTTGTTGACGCTCTGATTATAATCATATTGGTCTTCATTACATTCAATACGGTTGTTTCGTTCGTTTGGCTCAATAACTAAAGAAAGTATAAAGATAGAGACAGGGCCGGCTAAATGGAGAGCGCAAAAAATGTAGCTTGTGCTGGTGAGCACGAAAGCCGATTTATTTGCCAACATGCTCGATCAGCTGAATTTTGCTCAACCGGACTGTGCGTTTGCCTCCGGAATAACTTTTTGTTGAGAAATTACACGTGATTAGGAATTTTTGTGTATGATGCAATCAATATAAAAGAGATTTTTGCAGTTCTTTGTTTTACAGCCGGTTCGAAAACAACTCGGAATTTTTTTGAACTGATTTGAATCTGTATCGAAATGTGTTCTAAAAAAGTTCAAAGCTTTTTCAGAGCTTTTTTGAAGCTGCCAGCTTAGAAACAATTCACAACTGGCA